>CM053773.1:40844646-40904114 GCA_028658325.1 Potorous gilbertii
ATGAAAGAAGAGAGGGTAGATTGGTGATATGGGTAATTAGAATGCTCAGTGTATTGGGGGGGGCAAATGGGGAGAAAATTTTGGAACCCAAAATCTTGTGAAAATGAATGTAAAAAGTTAAATAAATAAATTTATAAATCCATGAAAAAAAAAAAGAAGTCATCTTTCAGTGTATTCATTCGTCACAATTGTTCTAAAGTAGGAATATGCATTCCAGGCTTTCTCATGAAATACCAAAGACCCCTCGGGAACAGTCATCCTGACAAACCCAGGAACTTTACTCTTTAAGTGGTCAATTTTGTGTGTATACTCCTCTTTCTCTCCATCCTTCTCATAAAGTTAGTTCGTTAAGACTTCAATGCCTTCTCCACTTCCTATTTCAGTTTTACTGACTTCAGTCACAAAGTTGTCCAACCTAGTATTCTTGAACTGAACATGGTAAAACCACATAGAATTCCTTAATCAGCACCACTGTTCCCTCACCTCTGCTGCCACCTGTGACTGCCACCCAGGGCTCTTGGGCAGCCCCACCCAATGTCATGTACTCTTAAAGGTTGTTTTTCCTTCTCCCTTTGTTCCATATTCTACTCTCATTCCTATTGACTTGATCTTCTCAAATATTGAATTTGGATTTTAAAATGAGAATACAATTTTATACTAATGACAAGACCAGTTTCTTTCCTGGTGCCATTTTTTCTTTGTAATTAAAAATAAGTATTAATTTAGATAGCAGTAATGGTTTCTATTGTTCTAGCTCTCATTGAAAAAAAAGGAGGGCAATATTAACTTCTTTCACTCATTCCACTTTAGACTCTTAGATTACATTTAAAATTGCAGAAGTGAAAACAGGATCATTCCATCCAGCTTTTCATATACAAGAATGAAAGATGCAATCCAAGAAGATATAGGTCAAGTAAACTTACAAGTATACAAGAAAACAGTTTTTGCACGTGGGTAGAAATTGACAATTCATAATACTCAGTGAACCTCATCTTGTAGTAAATTGATTTATTTAAGTAAAAAAAAGAAAACTTTTTTCTAGGAAAAAAAACAGTAGTGCGAAAAAATTATTATTTTATATTAAAAAGGGATTTTTTAATTCATACTGTAATTACCCCCTTTGAATTTCCTGGGTTAAACAGTGTAGCAATTTTGAAGAAAAAATATTTTGATATCATGCTATGGCTTCTGTTTGAAATAACTTATTGGAGGTCCAATATATGCAAAACTATTAACAGCACCTTTTTGCTAGTAAAGAATTGGAAACAAAATGAGGGTGCCCATCCCTTGGAAGATTGAGCAAATTGTATCTTTTGATGGAATGGAATATTATTATGCAGCAAGAAATTATGAACATGAGGAATTTAGGGTAGAAAAATGCAAGATTTATATGAATTGATACAGAAAGAAATAATTAAAACTAGGAGAACAATATATGTAGCAAGAGTGGAAATGAAAAGATTTATATAGAGAAAAAGTTGACTTTATATTTCTGTAGAGATATAGAAAAAAAGGTATATTTTATATAGAGCATGTGAAGACTTTCCTTGATGGAATGGGTAGATGAGGACAATTTGTTTCAACAGCCATGAAGACGGCCGAATCAGATGCGGTGGAGGCTTAGAGCTTGGTCAGATAAAGAAGATGCCAAGGTCATCCACTACATGCCATGATTGTCAGTTCTGACTTTCATCTTGCCACTGAACTTTGGTGACTCTGAAAGAGAAAGTGATACTGACAACTTTGTGCAACTCTGCCTCACTTGTATCCAATTCATGTGCAAGTCAAGACATCATGACATGATGTCATTGATCCTCTTCGAAAAGGGACATACAACAACGTTTTGTTCCTAGTTCAGCCTTGTGTGGCTAACCAGATTAAACCCAATATGTCTTTCTCATGGAGAAAAGTAACCTATATGGTTAAGGAGGTCTTTTTATCACTGTTTGAGACCACAGTGTTTTTGTGTTTCATGTCTCCTATCCTTTTCACTTCTGCCCTTTGACTGGAGGAGGACCTCCCAGCTTCCAGATGTCCAGAATATGTGTTCAGAATATTTATGTCCTAAATTATGGCATTGAGAACCAAAGACAGACTCATGATTTACAAAGATCCCAACAAAAAGACCATGCCACGTTAAGGGGGGAACTTCTTGAACATTCTCGCTAGGAATGAGAGGAGCTAAGACTTAGGAGAGAGTATTGATAATGATAAGCTCAGTAACAGTAGCTGGCCTTTATATAGCACTTTATGGCTTGCCTTACCCATATTCTCTCACTTGAGTCTCACAGCCTTGTGAGAGAGGTATTAGTATCCCCATTTTATAAATGAGGAAACTAAGGCACAGAACAGTTAAGTGATTTATCCAGGATTCCTTAACTAGTAAGTGTTTGAGGAAGAACTGAATTTAGGTTTTCCTGACTCTAAGTCCAGGATTTTGTTCATTCTATCTATCACCTAGCTGCCACATGTGCTCCCCTCCCTTGAGCCCACTTTCCCCTGGATTCTGTATTCATTTGAGGGAGAGTGTCACAGGTTTTTTGGGGGAGGATATTATGTACCAAATCTTCTTATTTTATTTCCTTAGTAAATACCCCTTTCTAAAAGCTACTTAGGGCTTGCTGATGCAACTGATAATCTTGGAAGGAAGCATACTAATTGGGGCTTTCTCTGATAACCTTAAAGAAGTATCTGTAACTCCACTGCAGCACCCCTGCGACTGGAAAGATATAGTCAGAAAATAGAATCTGACTCATATGTGATAGTGAAATTTGGGATTAGATTCCTCAGAGCTGATATGAGCTACATAAGGTTACCTTCACTATGAAAGAATTTGTATAGAAAACATTCTTTTACTGTCATTACCCAAGGACTAGGGTAGGGTGGCAGAGAGCAGAATGTATGCTTTGTTCCATAAAACTTTTGCGTGTTTCCCCAGTCAGACTTCGCATAACTAATGTATTATTTTTTATTTAATACTATTCATAGATTTCATGTCTATCCTTTAGTAGATTGTAAATTCTATTAGACTGCCTTTTAACTAAATTTTTAATCTCACTCAGCACCTAATTCAGTGCTCTGAACATAGAAGGTATTTCATAGTTATTTGTTAAATTTAATGTATCTATGTTCAGTTAAATGAAATTGACTGGAATTTACTATATCTCCAACTGGAAATGTTCTCCTAGAGAACAGATTTCTATACTTTGTCTATTCTTTAAAAAGCTGCTATATTTTGTTGGGAAATTGTAACATCTCTTCAATCATTTTGCCTTATTGAAATTTGGTTAATGTCTTTCTTGAGGTTCTACAACCCAACCCATGTACAACCCATTAGTATCACATGTTTACATGCACAATGACTTTGTGCCAGAGTAGAGAACAAAGTAAAGATAGTGGACCGACAATTTGAAAAGTTCATTTTTTTAAAGCAATTATTTTCCATGGTAGGGAGTGCTACGCTAAATAGAAAATGTCGGGCACAAACACAACGCATCTCTTTTTCTCCCATGTATATCAATTTGGCCTTTGTTGTTGTTGTTAAGTCTGACTCTTCATGACCCCATTTGGGGTTTTCTTAGCAAAGATATTGGAGTGGTTTACCATTTCCTTTCCTAGTTCATTTTATAGATGAGGAAACTGAGGCAAATAGGACTAAGCGACCTACTCAGCGTTACATAGCTAATAAATGTTTGAGGTCAGATTTGAGCTCAGGTCTTCCTGATTCCAGGCTCAGTACTCTATCTCCTATCGTCTAAATAGCTTCCTAGTTTTCAGTACAATATTTCATAATTTGTGATAAATCTTGATTGTTATCAATGTTTTATTAGAAAATCATATTCCCCTATAATTGTGTATAATTTTGAAGTATTTGTTATTTTTTTAAACTGATGACTAGCAAATAAACAATCAGCAAGCATGTATCAAGCACCAACATATGTCATTCACATGAGGGCCAATGTTTACTAAAGATTTCTTTAAATATGTTATGATATAATAGAAATGAGATAGGCCATCAAGGACTTTGCCAAAAGGATACAAAACTAGGCAAATACTTAATGGTGGAAAGCCTTCAAATGTTGGGCTCATGACAGGCTTGCTATGCCAGAGCAATGATTTTGGAAGGGAGGCCAGAATTTGTTTTAATTGAGCTCTGAGGCATTTGCTGGTTGTATTATACATTAGTGGAACATGTATCCACAGCACTTATACAGTATTCCTGAAGTGTATGAATTCTAAAGTTAGGAGCGGAGTATTTTCATATTAGACTAAAAAGAATTTCCAGATTCTATCGGTATTGAACTTCAACTTTATAATGGATACCAATGTGGAAATGTAATCCAGTCTACAAAAATGCAAATTACTTCACAATTTTAAGAACTTTTTTTTGTTTTTTAAATAAAATATCTGGACTCAGTTTGCAATTAAAAATATTCTTTTTACCGTGTCATTTAGTATTTAATCTGTGATAGGATAAATACCTAAGAGGATGCAGCAGTCCTTCCAAATAATGTCACAGGCTAGTTGCTCCAAGGCCTTGGCCCAGAGGGCTAAGGCTCAAGCTGTAACTTCCTATTGGTCTTTAGCTATCTTGACTTGGTTTACTGGTCATCTAAAGGCATAAAAGGGTCTACCCACAAAGAGATGGAATGTTTTGGACTTTGTGGATGTCCCAAGATATTCATGCCCTGACCTGTGGGCCAGACACTTTTCCATGTGTATGTGAGAGAGCCTGAATCTGCCTCAGTCAAATACTGTAAAACTCTTTACTGAATATCCTTCTATTTTATAGCTAAATAAACTTCCTTTCATTAACTGTTACATGTCCCACACATATCTCATTTCATTCCAACATTGAACCCAAAATGCCACTGAACCATCAATGTCCCTTTCCTCCATTCCCCATTGCTAAATATAAGTTTCCTGAGGACAGGTACTATCTAGCTTCTATTACTTTATTCATGCTTTCTTGGACTTGGGAGACTATAATCAATCAATGTGCTGATTTACTCTAAATACTGACCCGATAAACTATTTCCATTTATTGTCCCTGGAAACACCATTTTTGGTTACTGTCACCTCCTGCCAGGCACAAGACTAAGCTCCAGGCTCTCTCTAGCTCATTCGTTATTCATTGTTTTCCATAAGGAGAAGATGGTATTTCATTCTCCCTCATGGTGCTTGCCTAAGGTAGTCTCTGATTTCCGTCTCATTTAATCCATTTCCCTGCCAGAATTTGTAGCCCAACCATATGATTCCCTTGTACAAATTTGCCCCACAAATGAATAGGAAAAAAATAACTACTGATATCTAAGTATGATTAGGCCTGTCTACAGGTTACTATGACCATTTGGGGCTTTATAGTGAAGTGTATGGGGGAATCCATTTCAGTATGTTGACTGTTCAAATGGATTATCTTGTGAATCCTAGCCTGTGATTTTCAGGCTGATGTCCAGGTAGCAGATGGCTTTGAGGCCCATTCAGCTAGAACAGTGACAGCCTGTTTCAATCACGTTTCTGGTTCTAATATTTGTAGAGTGTCTATGTGGCCCCAAGTGCATGCATTGATTATTCTATTAGGCCAGCATCATTCTGATTGAGACTAGCTCACATGTCCCCAAGGCCATGTTGCAGTAATTGATATTAATCACTTTTTAACCCAGCCGTAGGGTATATTTTTAGTGTTCAATGACCTCCCAGAGCAAGACATTCATGTGGCCCTGATATGAAGAGAAAAAATGAAATTATTTACCGCAAACTAGAAATTCTATGTAATGCTAAAACTAAACATTCATGGGAAATCTTTTTCTCTATTTTTGTATCCATTTCAGTCAAGCTTTAAAAACAAAAAGGGAGCTTAAGACTTCTTAAAACCAGCAAAACCATTAGCAGGTACTTGTGTCAATGCAAAACAAAGACCCTAAAATACAGCATTTTGGATTCACATAGAATAACCAAAGATTTGAGATGTGGTTTCCAAGATTAGCCATTTTTGCCAATCTTCTTCTTGGTATAAACAAAACAAAGTGATTCACAAAAACTTGAGATTTTATATTTTATACTCATCCTAACCAAGGACAAGACCCTTCTAGAGGACAAGAATATGAATGCAGTTTTATGAATATTTTACCTGTGGTGGAAACTATATCACAACTATAGCAGTTCAAATGAACAATATGTCTTTCAAATGTATAGCTACCCCTGAACAATATGTCTTTCAAATGTATAGCTACCCCTGAAGTTTTTTTTCTTATGAATAAATCTTTGTCATCTGGTTTAAAGTTAAGTTCCTAACATTTTTCCTTTGATGAGTTTCTTCTATTTTATTCTTCTACATTTAGTTATGATGACAAAGAAAAAAATAACTATTTTATAAGATATACACCATCTATGATTTGGGGCATTATGCTCATTTTAATCATTAAATTCTAAGTATAAGCAAAATGTCAAACTTTGTTTACTAATTTTATACTGATTTTTTATTTTAATATCCTGCCTTGGTTCTCTAGTTATAAGATAGATGAACCTAAAGTTTGCGAGAAACATTTGCCATTAGCTTCTTCTAAAAAAAAAAATTAAATTTGAGGATAATCCTACCTCCGGAGCTTATTCTGTTCCTGGCCATTGACTGTGACAGTGAAAGGCTCATCTGAACGCACTGAAGCGTCCCATCTAAAAGCATAAAACATATTACATTTCATGAAAAAGCTAATTCAGATTGTTTAATTCTGGTAATATTGCCTCTGTCACCTTCAAAATCAAAATGTTCTTTCCTGTTATTATAAGGAAAACAACCAAATTGCTAAAAAACCCATTTGAATACACAGCTGCCTTATGTTGCATACTAATTTGATTAAAAATGTTCGTGCCTCACCAGCATTTTCACATAAAACACATTGGTGAATTTAACAAAGAGCTATAAAAAAATTTAAGGCACTGTCGATGACTCAAGTCCATAGCAGTGACCCTTGCTCCGTACTCCTGGACTGAACAAAAATCTTCTGGCTGTCTTGGAAGGCGCTAAAGCAATTGTCTGCCTATATTTGTTTCCTCACTGCTTTGGGCACTGCGCCAACCTCATTGCAAATAACTGCATTAGTCAAGTGTATCCAAATTATTACAACCCAGCGTCCATCTCAGTTATTGCTGTTGAAGCATTTTCCAAATCTTCATATCACCAGAAAACATTTTTTTTTTGAAGGGTGAATTTCACATATATTCAGGTCCACTTTGATTTTCTACTGTGGTGAAACTGACTACTTTCACAAGTAGCTTTGTTTTGCTAAATATTTCCCAGAGGGAAACTACCTCTAAGGGATAACTACCCCTTAGAGTCTTATTGTTAAACACAAATAAGTGTCACATTTTTGAAACTGTATTAGAATATTTCCCTTTATTATTTAAAAAAAATTTTTCTTCCCTCTATTTAGAACTTCCAGTTGAATCAAACTTCTTAGCTTAATAGCATATGTGAAGGTTAAGTGTCTGAGCAATTTGAAGGGAAAGGACAAAGCGGTGTGCTAATTCGAACATCAGACAATGATTTTAAACAGACCTAGTTCCCAACCCTACAAATGAGCCATAAGTCAATTCTATAGCACACAGAGCCAAGTGAAATGTGGTAGACCCACATTTCTACAGCTAATTGGGCTAGGTAGTATTAGCTAGATAGATTCTTCCACTGCATCACCTATTTCTGAATAAGAAGTTAGACTACTGTGGGGGAAGGGGTAGATTAACTTTCATTTCACAAGTATACCAATTATACAGTATCAGAAACAATTTGCAACATAGTAAATCAATTAGATCATTCAGACATCCAGATTCCCTATGGAATTACAGACCAAATTGATAAAGGAGATGATGTTCTGTATGGAATGGGAAGAGGACTGGATTTGAAGTCACTAGACTGGATTCAAATCCAAATTCTGCTAATGTGAAACCTGAGGGAAATCAGAACCTCTGATGGAGTCAGTTTGTTCTTCTGTGAGTTGAAAGGCATGAGCTATAATACCTTAGTTCACTTCCAGTTCTAACATTCTCTTTTTCTTTTCTTTTTCTATCCTGTTCCAACTCACATTTATTGGGATCCAGGGAGTATTACTCCTTAAGATACTTCTTGACTTTCCTCTTGGTCCCATTCTCTCCTTTCCTTTCTCCCCAAGACCCGATAAATAAACTGTTCCTTTCTTTTACACTGATGTCACCCATTCTTCCACCAGGACTCTTTCCCCAGCTCAGTTTTTTCCTTATCCCTTTCTTAAACAAACTAAAATTCATCTTGAGATTTTCCTAAGCATTTTAATTCCCAAGAAGGTGACGAGGCTCAAAAGATCACCCACAAAATATATAAGAAAGAAATCTTGGAAATTTGTGTATAAAAATGATCCCTGGCCTCCTTTAGAATTTGGTGCTAGATCTGATCTTTCTTGGTCACATTCATTGATTTAATGTACTAAGTTCTTCTGAGGTCAATCTTGTCCATTTCTTCTCTTTCATTGTACAGTACGGTCTAGTAGAAAGATGGCTTGAATTGGAGAAAGAAAACTTGAGTCTGATTCCTGGTTCTATTTTTTATTATCATTGTGAACTTGGACATATCACTGCCCCTCCCTGGGCCGTAGTTCCTCAGGTGTAAAGGAAAAAGTTTGGCCAAATCTGGCATTCTTAATTTTGTGTGTGTCTCAAGGACCCTGTTGGCAGTCTGAAGGACACTATGGAACTTTTCTCAGAATGTTTTTGAATGCATAAAATAACATTCATAGAATTATAAAGAAAATAACAAGGAAACTTTTATATAAAGAAAAAATAAAAGGAAAATTATGAATTTCAAATATTTTAAAATTCAGTTATCAAAATATTTTATTAAAAATGTTCGCAGACCTCAGACTAAGAAGTTCTGGCCTACATGATTTTCTAAGGTTCCTTTTTGCTTTAAATACCATGATTTAAATCCTATGATATATGAATGTGCCCTTCAACTTTCAGTTGTCATCGTAAAATTCTCTAGGTGGCCTACAGGTAAGTGGTAAAGATTAGCTCTGAATAAGTTCTCAAAGAGCTAATGGTAATGTAGGGTTGTTTTTTTCTTTTCTCCACATAGAAAAAAATCATTTTAGTCTATTCCCCTACAACATTTCACTGAAAAATTATCCATGGTCCATTTTGCTTTGGCTGTGTACACTTGACCACCTTTGACCTTTCTATCATTCCTCTTAGCAACTCTGAATTTCAGTTTCATTACCAGAAGTCTGAAAATTATCTTTGCTTTTTAGCTTGCAGGATTGCTCAGAAGAGTAATAAGAAAGCATTTATTGATAGATTTAAATCCCTCTGAAGAAAGGTGCTATGAGTGATACCATAAATTTAATATTTAACATCACTTTATTATTAAGTCTCTAAAATTAAATACACCATAGAAAAAATAATACACTTATGGAGAAATGAATCTGGATGCCCTTCTTAAGAAAAATAACGACAAAGAAAATCGTTATTTTCCCATAGAGGGTTGATTCCATTAAAAGGTATCTGGTAAGATAGTGCAATTGTACCCAAATATAAATCGTAATTTTGATTTGATTCCTATAATACAATAAAAAAAATCCCTCAGGAAAGTACTTCTGCTGAAAACATGTAAAATTGTAACTCTTTATTTGAACCTCCCTATAGAAACTTCCTTTAGATGAGATGATGTAAGTGCTGATAATTTATTTCCTGTGTGGACAAGAGGGGATGGAAGTAGTTGACATGTTAGTTTCCATTGTTTTTGGGTCACCTGCTTCAGGGCCTGTGGAACTTTTAGAGCCTCCCTCAGATCCATGGTGGTACTGGCTCCACTCCTTTGGGGATTTGTTTTAAAATATTGGGTTTTAAAGTTTTTCGTATAGTATGAAAGAATCACTGCTTGAAGTTTATTATTTGACCTGCAGTATAATTTAATCCACGGAATGCTAAGGCAATTTAGGATGGAATTTTTGCATAGCTAGAGAGGAGGTTTGATTATGCTCTTTTTAAAAATACATTTATCACCAGGAAATAAGGAAATGAACATCGTTACATAATGTAGTTAAGCTTCATATATTTAGTTTCCTCAAAATTATTTTTCTCTTCACCTTTCTGTTTAAAAAGACTATAAAGTACATGAGAAAACACATTTTCAGTATACCCTTTGGGAAAAAATTCAATCTTGAGGGGACCATCTTCTCCAGCTCTTATTTTTCTGATGTAGAAACTGAGATCTAGAGACGTGACACATGATGTCATTTGTCCTTCGTTTTTGAATAAGATTAATGACATCGCAAGGTGGTGTCAATTTCAGTGAATTGGATTTAAGTGTGGCAGAGTTTAGAAAAGTCTTCAGCCTCACTCTGTCTTCTAGAGTCATCCAAGACCAGTGACAAGAGAAAAGTCAGAAGGACTAGCAATAGCCTGGGATGCCGTGGATGACCTTGACATCTTCAGACGTCTAACCAAGCTATTAGTGCTCCATAGTACCTACTACAGTCACTTTCATGGCCGTTGGAGTAAAATGGGAATCTTCACATGCTTGGGGGTAGATATCCCTCTTAACTCATCAGTGGGTTAGAGACCCATCAGTTATCCTCAACCAGGTTTAGCCCATCTACTAAGATGGTTTTACCTGGATGTGGCCACTTACTGCCACAGGTTCTCGGAGCTCCAGGTGAGAGTTACTTAATAATATATGTTACTAAGGGTTCAAAGGAAGGATAATAAAAATAAAGATTTAGAACGGTGAAATATCTTCAACATTACCGAGCCCAAATTCCATTTTTTATAAATGAGGAAATTGAGGGCCAGAAAGGTTAGTTTATATGATTTGCACAAAGCTAGAATTTGAATCCGGGACATCTGACTCCAAATCTTTCTACTAAGCTCTCACAGAACACACAAATATTATTCTTTAGCCCTCTAAATAGATTGAGATTAAAACCTGGAAATGGACATAGCTAAATTAATTCTACTACTCAGGATAAACCCTGAAAATCAATATATACTGATTTAATCCAGGATTATTTCAGTGTAAAGCCCAAAGTGTTTCACGGCTTTCGTTGCCACAATCTTCTTACCCTGGATGCCTGTCCATCTTCAAAGTTATCTTTTTCTCATCAGTTCTCTAGGACCATTTTATATATTCAAAGAAATATATCATAACAATTTAGTTTATCTAAATGTTGTTGTGAGGACTATCTTCAAAGTGCAGCTCTAGAATTATTGCCCTGTCTTAAAAACTTTGCCCTACCATTGGTGAGAGGATAAATTTCCTCCAGGAATACCTGAACTTTCTCTTCCCTTCTCTTCCCTTCTCCTTTACTTTTCCCTTATTCCTCTGCTACCCACTTTTTCTTTCTCTTTTACTTCCTTTTCTCTTCTTTCTCCTTTTCCTCCTCCTTTCTCTGCACTCTCCTTTCTCTTACTGCCTTCACATATAAGTATATAAATATATGAACACATACCCATCAAATCCTTTCCTCTATTATTTATTTATCCTGCATATATCTTGCTTTATTAACAGTTGTTTGCATGTTGTCTCTTCCATGAAATTGTAAGTTCTTTGTCTTTCCCTCTTTTTGTATCCCTAGCACTTAATATAGTACCAGGAACACAGCAGGATTTAATAAATGTTTATTGACTGACATACACATACACATATGAATATATGCACATAAACATTTATTTATGTGTATATATGAATATGTGTAGGTAGATGAATTGCCTATATTGGGATTTCACAAAATATAACTCAGCTGTGCCACAGTTCAAGTACAAATAAATATATCCCCACATACATCCATATATTGTACACATACATGTACATATGTTTGCATATGGATTATGGTGTAATTAAGTTCTACTTTATGGAAATCCCAACACAGGCATACTCATTTTTGTTCCTTCGTAATTCAACATTCTGCTTGTTTATTTGATATTGCTTTAAAGAAAGCCAAAACCAAAACATCATTTCTTATGACCTTTGCCATTGCCCATGTGAAGCTTCCACAGGTTTTCAAACAGATAAATTACTGAGGGATCCTAGGATATTCATTAAGTTTATAGATTCACAGGGCTAGAAAGATTAAATCATGTCTAGAAGAAAAGAAGCCCTTGTATATAAAAAGTCAGACTTAGAAAGCAGTATAATATGGATAGTGTTTCTTTAAAGTTACGAAATAATTCATTATTGAAGTCAGTTAAACAATTAACTGTCTGGTATATTTCAAATGAAATTAAATTGGCAAAATTGATTTATACCCATATTTTCAAAATTATCTTTACATCATAAAACAGGGATCTCTGATTCTAGATTTTTCTGGGGAGTTACATCATCCATGCAATGCAACTATAGCAAGCTATTACCAGAAAGCTGTTTCAGAGCTTTTGAAGCATGAGGTCAATCATTCTTGCCATCCTTGGCCTTCAAGTGTTGGTCCTTTTCTGTTTGTGTGAATGAAAGCCAATTTCCTGCAAAGGACAATGGATAACTACTATTTAAAATAAGCTCTTTTCCTGAGGATAAGACATTTGACTTAGGTAATCTTATTTATCTACACATATGGAAAGCCAATATAATCAACTCATAATTAGATCTTCAATAAGGAGGCTTAAAAGAGCTGTAGAAAGATGAGGGGGCATGGTTCCAATATTTTGTGTTCTCCAGTGTTTAAGGACGTAACTCTGTGGATGGATTTTTGTACTTACAAGGGGACATGAAGATCAGAGCATTCAAGTTGGAAGTACCTCTTTTCATTTCACAGATGAAAAAACACTTGAAGGCCCTGAGCAATATTTGGCCAGAAAAAAGAATTTGTTGGCAGATGGATTAAGCAGACAAAGGTTCATCCATAAAGAATATTCTGTACCTGAAAATATATGAAATTAGAAGGCATCAATTGAGAAGTCCAAATATTAAGTTTCTTGCTTTTGAACAAAAGTTGCTAGTAAAATTTCAGTAGTTCTGAGAAACTAATCTGCCAGAAGGGAAGTTGCTGTTTTCCTAAGCATTGATTAAACTACAAAAAGGAAGGAAGGGGAAAGGGAGGAAGGAAGTTTGAAGAGAGGGAGTAAAGAGGACAACTTAATGAAAATTGATCAATTAACATTTGCCCTTAGGCATATAAGAAAAAGCTAGAATCCCTCTTTTTGAAATGTTCCTGCATCTACTTTTCCTCTTTCTTTCTTTTTCCAATGTATTTAATGGTAAAGACATCTAAAAAAGAAAATTTGGGACTTACCTGCTTTTGCAATTCTGATTTTTCGGTTGCCATAATGAGAAAAGACAGCTATCTAAAATACATGTCATGTTCACAATATAATGATATTACTTGAAATTTTCAGATTAGCTACTTAAATTATAACTTTTTCAATACTGTTCTTGGCACTAGTAATATGTTCAGTAACATAAAGACGGCAATTATTCAGTATACCACACTGGTTTTCCCATGAGGTCTGTTTTTATTTTTCTACTCTTGGTCCTGTATTCAATGATGGCTAGAATATTAATATAGCTAGTTTTCAATTCCTAAGTGGATCTATGATCTCCTGAATGTTTTTATTCCCTCCATGGTGGAAGACCAGTCAATCTATGCTTTTTCATACTCTGATTCTCATCCATGAGTGTTTTTCATCCATGGAATATCTCCCCAAGACATTGCATGCTTCTAAACTTGAAATCACTTAATACTTAGTGATTACAATGCTTTGTTAAGAGAAATATATAATTAGAAGGGGCTTAAGAAACCTTCCTGAGAGTTCTTAAGTTAGGGTTGGGAAATTTGTTTTTTAGAAATCTATTTTAATAACTATATTTCAGTATAATTGGATTCCTTTATAATTATATATTATGTATTGCATTAAACATCTATATTTGTACATATGCATATTTGTATATAATTTTGTGTATGTCTGACCTCAGCTATGAAGGTTTGCTGAGGTCTGCTCATCTACTTTTGCTGTCTGCCTATCCCCTAACTCTTACCTCTAGCTCCAAGGACCTGTAGCATTCATAGCTATCATACCCTGGTAAAACCATCTGGGCAGATGGGCTAAACTGCCGAGTTGAAGAAAACTGAGAGTCCTTAAGCCCATTGGTGAGTTACAGGTATGTCTACCCCAAGCATGAGAAAACTTCCCCCAGCAGAATGGGTGGATGAGAACAATCTATTCCAATGGCTATAATGGCAACTGAAGCAGGCACTGCAAGCACTTAGAGGGTGGTCTGACGTGGAAGACACCAAAGTCATCCACTGTATCCTGTGTCATTGCCAATCATCCTGACTTTGCATTTCCACTGGACTTGGATGACTCTGGAGGAAAGAGTAAGGCTGATGACTGTGCAATTCTGCCTCACTTAAATCCAATTCATGTACTCAAGGCATCACTCTGTGTTATCACTGGTCCTCTTCACAAAGGAAGGTTGAGTAACAATGAACAATATATATATATATATATATATATATATATATATATATATATATATATATACATATATATACATATACATATATGTGTGTAATTTAGTGCATTTAAAAGCATTATTCTGAGTAAAAGAGGTGAAGAATCCTTGTTCTAGTCCAATGTGTATCTTTATAAGAATCCCTCCCATGACATCTCCTAGTTATCTTTCTTTTAAAGAATTCCCCTGAGAAGAGTTCACTAACTTGCAGTACAAGTTTAGAAATCTCTATATTTTAGAGGGATTTTTTTGGTCTTGCATCAAGATAAAATCTGCTTTTCCTATCCATTATTCCCAGTTCTGGTATTGCAAATCAAGCAGAACATATCTAACCTCTCTTCCAGAAGACAACATTAATAATATTTGAATATAACTCTTACTTTATAAGCATCTTCTCTTTTCCAGACTGTAGATCCCTGATTCACTCAATGGATTCTGGGATGGCATGATCTCAAGGTCTTTATATCATCCTAATCAACCTTCCTCTAAGTGCTTTGCAGTTCATAAATTTCCTTCCTATAATGCAGTAGTAGTAGTTGTTTGGTCATTTCAGACTCTCTGTGACCTTGCTTGGAGTCTTCTTGGCAAAGAGACTGAACTGCTTTACCATTTCCTTCTATGGCTCATTTTACAGACGAGAAAACTCAGGCAAACAGGGTTGAGTGACTTGTCCAGGTTCACACAACTATTAATGTCTGGGGCCGAATTAGAACTCAGGTCTTCCTGACTCTATGCCTGGCACTCTACTTTGCCACCCAGATGCCCAGCAAATTACCAATACTATAACCAAGAGTGGGAGGAGGAGTGACATCTGAAAGACTGCTGCAAAAGGACTTATTCCCTGAGTCATTTCATTTGTATACATGTTTTGTGAGCCTGAGCCCAGGTGTCACTGGAGTCTGTATGTACTGATGGGAAAGGGTGTGACAGACTTCTGAGAGAATGTTTGTACCATTTGCTCTTACTATATACCACATTAGGAAAAGCTTATTTTTTTTTTAACAACTAAGTCTGGCTGATTAATTTTTACAAAATATTTTTATTTATTTCACTAAATATTTCGCAATTATATGTAAAAAAACATTTTTTAATATTCATTGGAAAAATTTTTTAATTCCAAACTCTTTCCTACCCTTCTGTCCCTCTCTCATCCCTGGAGAAGGCAAAGAACATGATATTGGCCATATATGTGAAATCACGCAAAACATATTTCCATATTGGCTGATTAAGTTATATCAAGTGATAATCACAGGGGAAGGATACTGGTGGGAGTTCATGAGCTATAGCATTAGAAAGATGTTCCCTAAGCCCCTGAGAACCCTGAGGGACAAATTAGCCAGCTGAGCTCTAGGGACCTGATGTGCCAATGTGAGGAGCATGTGCTATACCTTAAATGTTTTCTTCCCATTTAATTTTGATTGCAGGATGGCAGTAAGTCTCTCTTAATTCTCTCAATTACAGCTTTCTCTTCTTTCCTTTTTCTCTCCCCCATTGAAATAGAGGCTCCTTGAGGCCATGGACCACTCTTTAAAAAAAATCTTTCTTTGTATGCTTAGAACATAGTATAATGTCTAAGACATAGTGCTTCATAAAGGAAGTTAACAGCATAAATGTTGACTAACTGATTGACAGTATTATAATTGGTGGATCTTGCCTGGAGGAGACCAAGGTATTTGTAAATAATACCTTTGTCTATTGCTTCATTTTGACCTATGAATTCGGCTTTATTCTCTTTCTGTTGCAAATATTAAAAATTTCACATTTATTAAATCCAAAATGATACTTTGATATCATTGGAGTCAGATTCTATTACATGAAGAAATTGTTTAATGTATTTTTTTTTATGGAGCTATATAGCATGATGCCATCATGTACACCATGAATATCAAATGATTACTAAGATGTTTGGTTTCATTCCCTCTTTAATTTGGAAGCCATACTGAGTTTTATTTACAAGAAATGATAATGGATTTAATGTTAGATGGAACAATAATGTGCTTGAATTGTTTCTGAAAGATATCACATTTTCTGTCAACTTTTCTTGACATTAAATATATTACATTGGAGGTACGTGAAATAATTAGTGGACATCAAGTAGTAGCTTTCTTACTCTGATTTGTTTATATATATTTTTCAGTTTATAAAAATATCATGAATGTGAAACTGAATCAACAGCTTTTTTGATAATTTCCATAAATGGTTCTGTTAACTTGAAAGAACTCTCCAGTGCAGAGATTTGTCCATGACCCTGTGCTCTTAAATATTTTTGCCCATGATTTTAGGTAAATTAATGGCATGCTAATAAAATTGTTATAAAATTTATATATTATGTGTATAATTTATAGATATAATTCATAATTAGCTCTGATATTGATGTTTGTACCTTCACTCTGTATTTTCTGTATCTTTCCCCCACACTTCAAGTGCTAGGTGCTGGGTTGATATTTGTGAACTGAAAGAGCAAATAACTTTCACTTCTAGATGAGAGAAAATTAAAGTCCAGAGAAATATACAGTTCACCTCATATCACAAAATAGATTTTTAAATTGTTCTGTGTAAGACTTTTTTATCCTGCTATAAGTACAATAAGGAGCTTTATTTAAAGAATCATATGGGATATGTATTCTAAAATGAAAGGACATATTTCTAAACAAATAAATTCATACTCTGGTAAGTTAACTTTTCTTAAAGCATATGTCCCTGTTACTCAACTTTTAAAGATGCCGAATCTTGACTTAAAAACTTTTATTTATTCCTGACATTAATGACATCTCAGCAATATGAGCTGAATAAAACAATTTGTTTCAGTAACATATGTTATCTGAAAATAGAGATGTAGACTGTAGCAAGAACTGGCTAACAACTACAAGAGTTTGTAATGAAATATATAAGTGTAATTTTGACCAGAATCCCTTTTAAGAAAGTCATTTTCTGTGTAAAAGGAAGGAGGAAGCTAAATTATAGCTAAGGAAATTTGATAGTTAATATTTAATTGTGAAAGGCTATTAGGATTAGATTGAAATAGAAAAGAAGTCTTCTTGAAGGTATAATGCATGCTTATGTAGCATTATCAATGTAAAAGCTAGCTATTTGGATACACCTATATATACTACAGACCAACACTTCATTAGAAAGTCTCTATTTTCCAAGAGACTATGTTATCTTGGTGATTTGTCTATGACATCAATAATTTCTTCTCCATCTTTCTTTGCTGTTTTCTTGAAGTTCTTCTCCCATAATCAACAATGAAAATAGTGCAGTGTCTTCTATCTAAGACGTTCAATAAATTCTGAAATTCTCTAGTGAATCTATGATCTCATCAATGTGGGCAATCTTTCCAATGATAGGTCCCATCCATGCCTGCCCATTGTGTACATACCATGTGGTCCCATGTATTCACCTCAGAGGAATCATCATTGTTTTTGCATTGTGAGAATGTCAGTGGAACACGCAGTTTGTCTATTGTTTGTCCTCCACTTTTACCATATGACCAGTCCATTGATTTTGCTCATAGGCTTCCTTAATGCCATGCTTCTTATTGCTTTTAATATGTTGGAGGTTGTTCATAATGTCCTTTTCTATTGTTTTTGGGGTGATAGTTTTAGTTCTTTTCCAATTGTAGCGTTCCATAACTCACAGCCTTATAATATTAATGGAAGAAAATGAAATTAAAAAGAAATGGGTCTTTGTTTCAGGGAGAAGCTTGAAATCATTAAAAGAGCTTTACCATTTCCTAAAACAGTTTCTTCTAATTCTCTTCCTCCTGTTCAATTCTGTGCCCAACTCATTCTGCATTATTATTATGTGTAAAATATATAAGTTGATGGATAAGTTCTATAGTTTGTTCATTCAATTGCATATTAGTTTGGATAATAGGCATTCTTCATGAATTTTTTTTCACAATGTCACAATGAATCATTTTTCCAGCCCAGGATAGCTTAGGAAGACAGAAAGAAACATCTACAGACCCTGAGGTAGGGGGATGGATGGGGCGGGAATTATAGTACCATGAAAATGGCACTGGGTAGGGGTGGTAGCAAAAATAACAGGTTGCCACTTACTGATCAGGAATAGATACCAGGGGCATCCCTATAATGGGCAGAAATGAGCTATCTGGCAGCTTGACCTCCCATTATTCAGTTCCAGGTCTAGGATGGAGAGGAGTGACTACCCCTGAGAAGGGACAGGAGGGTTAAGGAAAAGAGCAAGGGTGATGACCAGGCCTCTCCTCTGAACACACACACACACACACACACACACACAAGACCTAGCCATAAATAGTTACCACGGTGACAGGGAAGCTCAAAACACAAACTCAAAAGAAAATCACTTGAAAATATCTCCAAGAAGCTTCCCCTCTCCCTCCCCAATGACTGACACCCTCCTCCTTTCATGCCCTGGTCAAGTGGTCCACTGTTGCTGCTGCTGAGGAAAAGAGCTAGTGCTGCCATCACCTTACTTGTCTGGCCTCAGCACCAAACCTTTTGCTGCCACTGCAGCCTCAGTTCAGACCCCTCTCCATCCTTAACTCTATAAATGATATCTGAAGATCTAGCAAAGTAGATAGCTAGCTACAAGGCTTAGCTTCAACAAGTTGAGGCAGCATTGTCTGGGCATGGAGAAAATGAAGACTTGCTAAATGAAAAAAGATTTGCATTGGCTCTCTGCATCCCCGAAACTCCTTCCTTCCGCAAGCACAGTACTTGGGTGCACCTCCTTTGACCTGCTGATATGTATATCACAACCCCAGTAGGTGAAATGGCAATAGTTCAACAATAGAGCCTATTGTAAAAACAAAAAAGATCAGGTAAAAGGGAATATTTTTGCCTCCCCTGAGAAGATAACTGGCAAAGTTGGAGTAGGAACTTGTGGAATTGCCAATAAACCCATGACACAGTATGAAGGTATCTCTAAATACAATGTCAGGTATTTGATGCCTCAGTTGTCAGAGAGAAACTGGTGGATTTCATCTCTGCAGGGCTTTACATTTACCTTTTCATTCTTATATTTTTCTAAAGGTAAATTATTTGTTAGATAGTGAAGAAGAGACCATTGTCATCATTATCTGACTTCAAACAACAGAGTGAGACTTGAAGAAAATGCACTTGATAACTGATTTTCAGTTTACTTTCTTCATTACTACCATTTACCCCAGAATTTGTTCTGTAGTGCAACTTGTGTAGACAGACACTGCCTAAATTCAGTACCTAAGTGAAGTGTTTACCTTCCCAATATTAGACTTTGCCACATACCTAAGAATTATACCCTTTCCAAGTTATAACTTGAAACTTTCAGATGCTTTGAATTTATCACATATTCCAACAGCATTTGGTGCTTCATGGTAAATCCCCATCCTACCGAGCAGATTTGTTCTTTCCAACTTGTTCTAATTTCAGGTTATACCATAATTGTTGTAATCAAATTATGTCTAGATACAGATCCATTTGTGAATGGCAAAATTTTTTGTGAAGTTCCCCTCCCTCCCCTACCCCCAATAATTTCTTGAGTCTCTAGCCTTTTCTGGAATGACTTCAATCCTCTTACACTTTTCTTTGAGACTTTATTTTGTGTGAGAAATCATGTTAAAGATCAACTAGCTACCTTTCGTAGGTTTTGTACCTGTCTGCTTTTCTCCTCCGTTGACTTTCACTTCTAGTAGTGGTGCCACATTTGAATGTGCAATATTTATGTGAGAAAAAAAAAGCCAATGTATAGCCCTGTATACAATATAGATATTATTTTTGTAAAGACTAAGGCTGAAGTAATGAACAAGAGTATTCTGAATGGTTTCACCATTAAATTCTACTATATTTCTTGTGCATCAATCTGACCATAATTTCCTAGTATATTATGTTCATGTAGCTGAGTTTATAATTTTTGTTAACTAGATCAGGTTGTCAGCATTCATTGATGCAGGTCACCATCACAATTACCTGAGATGTATTCAATTCAAGCTAATATATGCAACTGATAATTTAGAAGGACATGCATAGATAAAGATACTTCCTATTAATCCTATTAATGGAAGATGGTGATTTTTATGACAAATGTGTGCATTTCAGTTTTGTATGTTTAACTTTTATTAAAATGTTTTTAAAATCTCTAAAAAAAAAAAAAGAAAATCTCTCCAAGCAAAGCCTCAAAGAAAAGTCCAGACTGGACACAAGATAATAGGAATTCTTAGAAGAGCCAAAGGAGGGGCAGCTAAGTGGTACAATGGATAAAGCACTAGGTTTAGGGTCAGGAGGACCTGAGTTCAAATTTAGCCTCCTACACTAGCTGTGTGTGATCCCAAGCAAGTCATTTAACCCCAAATGCCTCAAAAAAAGAGCTAAATAAAGAGATAAAAGGAGCAAAACTAATTTTGAAAGTCAAATTAGAGTGGTAGAAGAAAATTGGGATATTAAATGAGAGTTTTGTAAGAAATTTATGAAAAGAAAATTAACAACTAGCTAAGAGATACAAAAAAATACTGAAGAAAATAACTCCTTAAAAAGCAGACTTGGTCAAATGGAAAAAAAGAGATACAAAACCTCACTGAAGAAAATAACTCCTTAAAAAGCTGAACTTGTCAAGTGAAAGCCAATGACTCCATGAGACACCAAGAAACAATAAAACAAAATCAAAAGACTCAGAATGATAGAAGAAAATAAGAAATATCTTATAGGAAAAACCAATTGACCTGGAAAACAGATCTAGGAGAGATAATTTAAGAATTATTGGACCACGTGAAATCTATGTTTAAAAAAAGAGCCTAGATATACTATTTCAAGAAATTATATGGGAAAACTGTCCAGATATCTTATAACAAAAGGAGAAACTGAAAGAATCCATTGGTCACCTCCTGAATGAAATCCCCAAATAACAACTGAGGAATATTATAACCAAAATCCAGAACTCCCAGATGAAGGAGAAAATACAGCAATTAACCCAAAAGAAATAATTCAAATACCGTAGAGCCACAGTCAGTATTACACAAGATTTAGCAGCTACCACATTAAAAGATTGGAGTGGTTGGAATATATTTCATAAGTCAAAGGAGATTGAATTACAAACAAAAATAACCAGAGGCTTCACTGTTCTCTTCTTGAAGTTGGCTCCACTGGAATCCTGACATCTAAACTTCTCCTCCTTTTATCCAAATCCAACTGAGTCTTATTAACCAATCTCATTATACTTTATAGCATTATCTTACCTTCTCCAATGGTGTAAAGCACTCTGCTTCTAATTGATTAACTGGATTGTTCATACTTAGTTAAATGCCTTTAACTGATAGATTTAATAGAAGTGTTCTCACCTGATAAAGTCATCAGAGAATAGGATCTTGTTAGTCTCTTTAAGTGAGATGGGGTGACTGATTCAATTTACCCCCTCCATTACATATATTTTAAGAAATCTTATATAATATCCACAGTATTGCAATATAATATCCATTTGTGTATACTATACAATGCCATTTATGCATGGTAAACAATTTGTTGGAGGAATATTTCATAAATGTTTAATTGAATTTAATATATCTTCCCCCCCTAAAACTGTTTCACTTACAATAGCCCTATCTTAAATTGTTTGCATGTGTCAAGGCATTCTCATCCAAAATCAAACTGTATTGGACATTGTAATCCTCCATTACTCTGTCCCTCCCTCAAAAACCTAATCTGATATCTCTGCCAAAGATTCTGCTTCAACTAGGAGCTCCAACCTAGAAGAAATAAGATAGTTCAATAGATAAGAGTGCTGGGTTTTTTGAGCTGAAATATGGCCTCAAACACTTACTAGCTGTGTGACCTTGGGGAAGTCACAATTTCTGTTTGCCTGAGTTGTTCAGCTTGTAAAATGGGAATAAAAGTATTGCCTCCCAACGTTATTCTGAGGATCAAATATTTGTAATGCACTTATGAATGCTCCATCCTGCTTTCTTTCCCTCCTTGTTTTCTTTCCTCCAACTGAGTAAAATGCCTTTTTACATTCTGCTTCCTTCTGTCTCCTACCTTTGTATAATCTTTGTGGTACTCTTAGAATGATCTTTATCTTACCGTCTCTTCAGATGTAATTCATTCATCTTCTAAAAGCTAGCAAACAGCCTACCTCTTTTTAACTAGTATCTCTTCTTGATGCTTGTTAAACAATGCCTTTTTCTGTAGTTAAACTAAATGCATTTAATCATTCTTAGATGTTTTTGAGATGGATTTCTTCAGAATATTACCTAACTAGTGTTTTGTGGGATATCTTAAATTATACTGTATTCTATATCCGTATTTATCTAAACTGTCCTTTCGCGGTCCCACTCTAGTTTTTTCTCAGTTCACTTACATCTATATTGTCTTCTCTTGGTATTGAATTTGTAATATTTATTGTTTGTAGCAATTAATCATAGACCGCCTTTGAACATTTCTCGCATTGCTTATACTGTTATCTTTTCAAGCATGTAGCTAAATTGTAAGCTCCTCCTGGCCTCAATATCAGGAATGATATATTACTTTGGTCTCCTGTGTCAGCTAAAACATGTCTTGCACATTCTAGAAGAGGAATTCTCTGCCTGAGGAAGTTATATATACCCCTTCACTAAGGGGGCAGCTAGGTAGTACACTAGATAGAGTGTTGGACCTGAAGTCAGAAAGACTTCTCTTCCTGAGTTCAAATTTGGCCTCCGACACTGACTAGCTGTGTGACCCTGGACAAGCTATTTACCCTGTTTAATTCTGTTTCCTCATCTATAAAATAAAAAGGATAAGGAAATGGCAAACTATATTCTATGCCAAAAAAATCCTAAAAAGGTGTTGTGAAGAGTCATACACAACAGAGAAGCACCTCAACATCTACATTAAGAGACCACAAACAATGACGGAATCACTGGGGGGTCGATAGATACATTGCCGATAGAATTCTCATCCAGTTATAGGTTGGCCTGGGCAACATCTGAGATCCGTTCCAATTCCAAAATTGGTATCCTGTGATATTCAATATTTCACTATTGATTTTCACTTGGAATTCAGGAGTTTGTCTATTTTCCAAACCTTTGCCAACAGTACATTCTCCAAGAATAATATTGTCTGAAGATCTCCTTTTTATAGATTGTTCACCAAGAAGAAATTATATGAAAAACTGGACTTATCTCTCCTTGGGTTTCTGTCATTTTGCCACAAATTTTATCTGTTTCCATTAAGTACTATTGGATTTTGTGACTGATTTTGGGGGGATCTGATCACCTCAGTGAAAGTGCCTTTGTAGAGTGTATTTTATTTTAGCTGCTGTCTCTGTGCCTCCAGGTGGCAGTGGCTTGTTTGCTGAAACATGCTATCTTTTGTGACACCAGCAATTTTGGTGTCCAATAAGAATAGTTAAATGGTGTCTCTCTTGCTTCTTATCACAAAGTAATCGAATGACTTGTGTTTTGAATTCATAAAACTCACAGCAATCTCAGTCTAACTGGTAGCAGTTAGTGCTAAATATTATGGAAAAACCTGGAAATATAACTTGGAAAAAACCTATTACACATTGCAAGCCCATCAGAGCAAGATTAGCTTAAGTAATAATAAGATAAAACTAATTTTTAAGAAAAATGAATAAATGGTCTAGGAGTGCAGTTGTTTTCCCTAAGCTAATCAGTAGAACAGTAGTTTGTTGTGGGTTGAATTGTAAGCATGAGTTAGTCAAGTTCTATTGTGTTAATTTCATTACAAGACATATGATCACAGTGGGAAAACAACATTTGGTTTAAATGTTAAATGTTCTGTGGATATAATACTGAGAAACTTATTGACAGTGAAATTCTTACTTTATTATGGGATTCCCCCCAAAAAATTATTGGCTTCTTATTATTTTGGACGTTGAAAGGGGGGACAAGAAAAGGTGTACTGAAAGTACATGCACAAACACTCACCCACTCCTCTGTGAATGTTTCTATTAAGAAAGAGTGAATAAGTCTTAGTATTCAGAGAGAATGCCATTGGGAAAATCCCGCCACCCCATACCCTCCCCTTATCTCCAGAATACTTTGTAACTGCAGCAGGTGCCCCTTGTGGGATAGAATCTGTGCTATATCCTGGGCCATGGCCAGTTGTCCTCACTTAAACTTTGCTACTGGACTACTGTGACAGTGGAAGAAAGAGTAAGGCTGACAACTATGGGCAACTCTGCCTCACTAACATCCTATTCACACACAGGTCAAGACATCACCCCATGATGTCATGGGTCCTCTTTGAAAATGAAAGACAAACAAGAACAAATAAATATATGTACAACTTTTAAAAAAAAATCTATTCATTACTTTCAGTCTTTTTCATAGTAAAAATAGGTCATCTGCCTTACAATGAACAGTTGTCATATTTATGACCCTTTTCCTTTTGAGGGAATAAATCCTTTACTTAAAACTAGCTTCCTCAATCTTTGATTTCTGTTGGCGATCAATCACATCATATTAAAAAGCTATAGTTTCAGGGGCAGGTAGGTGATGCAGTGGATAGAGCACAGCCCTGCAGTCAGGAGGACCTGAGTTCAAACGTAACCTCAGACATTTGATACTTAACAGCTGTGTGACCCTGGGCAAGTCACTTAACTTGGGCAATTGGGATTGCCTCACAAAAACAGAAAAGGAAAAAAAAATCTATAGTTCCTTCAATTCCTTGGGAACAATCAATCTTTTTAAGAGAATTTTTGAGATGACACAGAGTAATCACACAGACTGAGAAGGTGTGATTGGGCTACCATTGTATCATTTATACTTTTGGAGGGAGTACCTACACTGAGAAGACCATAGGTTCATTAAAATCCCGAAGAACTCAAGTAAAAAATAAAAACTGGTCAACTAATTTATTTTGTTTCCTTGTTATGGTTATGCTTATAGGAGATCACCTTAGGTCCTGGGGTTTCAACTCTAAATGCCAGAATGTCATAGAAAATTATAATCTGAGGTTTATTTGACTTAAGAAATGAGACCATACTTCTGCTTGGTAAAAGAGCTACATTAAAAAAGAAGATATAGAACTGTATTAAGGAAGGAAATACACATTTATTCAGCAAGGAGGTTGATACTACTATTATCTTCATTTTATAGTTGAGGAAACTAAAACATAGAGAAATTAAGTGTTTTGCCCAGGATTGAACAGCTAGTAAGTGTCTGAAGCCAGATTTGGATCCAGGTCTTCCTGACCCTAAAGCCAGTACTCTGTCCACTGTACCATCTAGCTGCCTCTAACAATTAATATTTAATTTAACTAGGTACAGTAAGATACTAGTAAAATTGTTCATGCTATCCAAATTCCTGAGTGTAAATTTTTGCCAGAACGTCATAAAATTTCTAATCTGAGGTATGCCTGGTTTAAGAAATGAGAATTGAATTATGCCTAAAATTTCCCCTCAGTAGTAATAGGGAGAGCAGGAGGAGGAGAATCAAGGGAGAGAGAGAGAGAGGAGAAGGGAGGGAGAGGAAAGGGGGGAGAGAGGGAAGGGAAGGGGGGAAGAGAGGGAGGTGAAAGGGGGAGAAAGGAAAGGGAAAGGGAGGAGAGAGGGAGAAGAAAGCAAAAGAAAAAAAAGAAACAAATAATAGGTCAGAAGATTTTTTTTGGTGAACATAAATTTACAACGAAAAGCTAGATTTTCTAAAAGTAGCTGTTCTTTATGGTGACCAGATAGTATCATGACTAAGTATCATGACTTTTACCTGTGAATAAACTTAGAGTTCATTTAGTCCAACCACCTCATTTTCATTCTTTCATTCATTCAACAAACATTAAGCACATCACACTTGTCAGATTGGCTAACATGACAAAACAAGAAGATGATCAATGCTGGAGAAGATGTGGGAGAGCTGGAACACTAATTCATTGCTGGTAGATTTGTGAGCTGATCCAACCATTCTGGAGAGCATTTTGGAACTATGCCCAAAGGAACTATGCTACAAAAATGTGCATACCCTTTGACCCAGCAATACCACTTCTAGGACTATATCCCAAAGAGTTCATAAAAATGAGAAAAGGACCCACATGAATGCAGCTCTTTTTGTGGTGACCGAGAACTGAAAATTGAGAGGATGTCCATCAATTGGGGGCTGGCTGTACAAGTTGTGGTAAATGAATGTAATGAAATGATGAAGAGGCTGACTTCAGGAAAACATGGAAAGACTAATATGAACTGATACTGAGTGAAGTGAATAGAACCAGGAGAACATTATATGCAGTAACAGCCACAGCATGTGAGGACTGTTTTTGATAGACTTACCCTACACAACAGTTCAGGAACCTAAAAAATTTCCAAAGGATTCATGCAAAATGTCATCCACATCCAGAGAAAGAACTATGGAGTTGGAATGCTTCTCTTTTGTTATATTTTGTTTTTCTCATGGTTTCTCCCATTTGTTTTAATTCTTCTATGCAACATGACTAATGTGAAAATGTGTTTAATAGAAATGTATGTATAGAGCCCATATAAGATTATATGCTATCTTGAGGAAAGAAGGGGAAAAATTTGGAACTTATGGAAGTGATTGTTGAAAACTGAAAACAAACAAATTAATAAATTTGGAAAAAACAAACATTAAGTACCTAATTTATAGAAATTTAAAAATAAAAATTCCTGATTTCAATACATTCTTTTAGGAGGAAACATATAAGAGAATATGAAATATAAACAAATAAATGCAAAGCAATAAAGGATCAGTATCAGAAACAAGATGTGTCCTTTAAAAGTATTTAAAAGGACTGATTTGGAGTCAGAAAAATTGAATTTGCTTCCCACATTTGTTACATAAACCTCTGAGGATACCCTTTAACCTCTCAGTGCCTCAGTTTCCTCATTTGTAAAATGTGAGAATGGGACTAGATGACATCTGAGGTCCTTCATGGCTCTAAATCAATGATCTTCCATGATATCAGGTTCCTTTGAAATAGGGAGATCAGGAATGTTTAGGGAAAAGCACTTCCTCATAGATTTGAAGCAAGCTAGATGCTCTAAACAGTGGTGTCAATCTCACATGCAGACAGAGCCACTAAACCAAACCCAAGGATCCCTGTACTTAGAAAATCACATACTAGCATTACGTGTGTTCTACATTGTATTTTTATATTTTTTGTTAAATATTTTCCAATTCTATTTTTATCTGGTTCAAGCCACAGTCAGAATTATTGCCGGCCAGCTGTGGCCTGTTAAACACCTCTGCTCTAAATGAGAAAGAAATGCATTCCAGGCATGGGCACAGCCTGTCAGAGGACCTATAGACAGGAGATGAAATGTTGTGTGCGAAAAATAACAAATAGATCAGTTTAGCTGGATCACAGAGTGCATAAAAAGGGGAGTGATGTGTAATAAGCCAGGTAGACTGTTGCCAGATTTCAGAGGGTTTTAAATGCCAACCAGAAACATTTGTATTCAATCCTAGAAGGAACAGAGAAAGAATGGAGCTTCGTGATCAGGGGAATGGGTGTCCAGAAAGAAGCTTTAGCAATCATGATTGCAGACTGGAGAAATTTGAGTTAAGGAGACCAATTAAGAGACTATTGTAAGAATCTGAGAAAGAAATCATGAGAGTCTGAGCTAGACCAGCAGCTAAAAAGGGAGACCCAAGAGGGGTAAATGCAGAAGATGGAGTGGAGATAGAGGAACGTTTTTCAGATGAGGGAACATGCAGAGAAAGGATATGTGACTTGACCAACGTCCATATGAAATAAAAAGTAGAACGTGGATTCTAGTCTAGTTCTTCCAATTTGAAATACATTGCTTTCACCACAATACTACAGTGGCTCTCCTTGAATTACTGTAGAAATATGAACCGGGAACACACTTTCCTGGGATAATGCTATAGCTCTCCTTTTCCCAGGCTTCATGAAGACTATCATTCTTCTGTTTGCAATTTTCGTTATAGAGTCTTCATTTGACATGTTTTCTTGTTTCCAATTCCCAAATTTAAAGATTATTCAAATTTATTCCATGTCGGGCTATTTCCAAATAACATCCTAAACACTTCCTTAGAAACAGCTTTTCTATCACAGTTTATTTTCAGAAATCTTGAACTTGTCCCTTGATCTGAGAAATTCTTATTTTGGAACCCTCATCTTTCTGTTCACTAACTATATTCACCATTGTGTAGATACTACTATTAGCTCTTTGACATTATGCAAAATGTTTGTGAATGAATTACTTGCAAGGGAATGATGTTCTTGTAGTATAATGGATGAGATTCTCCTAATATTTTTTGCAAATCATTCAGAAACTATGGAAATTCCTCAGTTTATCTTTGACACCTAAGCTTATTCAGCTGATCCTGAAGTCTGGTTCTCTCCAAGTAGATAAACCTTTCCATTCCAAGTACTAATACCTTAAGGTAGGTGTTATCTTGAAAAACATCCCTGTAGCAGAATGACCAGTACACTATAGGGAAATTGTTCTGGAGATGTTTGAGTTGCAGAAGATATAGAAGGGGTAAATAGATATAGAGATACACTATATATAGCATATCTATATCTACATAGATATAGATTCTATATCTACAGCTAGATAGAGAATACTGAGTATTAGTGTTAGAAAGGATATTAGAAATCATCTATTTACACTTCTATTTTATGAATGAGTAAACTGAACTTCTGAGATCGTGTTTTATAAAAAGTCACCCAACTAGTAAGTAATGAGTGATGGCATTTGAACTCATATGTCCTAGTGTGGTCCTCTTTTTTTATTCCACAATGGCCAGATTACTTTTTTTTATTCAGTATAGGTCTGGTGCATACACAAATCCCATCAACTTGTTCAACTGATGCAACTGTTCTATATGGATGACATGACTGATAGAGAATCATGCAGATTTGTAAGGGGAATGTCTCAAAGATATCAAAAGGCATGGTTCCATGTGGCCAACCATGTAGTTAGGAAGTTTTTTGATGGAGTAAGTAGCTAGAATTGTTAGCATCTTCAAAAATGTTTTGTCCTATCTGGGGTAAGTAGGACCTTTTTGTTTACCGTTTTGGGTAAGAGGCCATAAATTAAATTGGATGACCTTGTTCAGTCATATCTGACACTTCATGACACCATTTGGAATTTTCATGGCAGAGATACTGGAGTGGTTTGTCACTTCTCCAGTCCATTTGACAGATGAGGAAACTGATGCAAACAGGGGTAAGTGATCTGCCCACGGTCACATAGATACTAAGTGTCTGAGACTATATTTGAACTCAAGTCTTCCTGATGGCAGGTCTGGCACTCTATCCACTGCACCACCTAGCTACTCCTAAGATGACCTTAGAGACTTCTTATTCTTCTGAGATCATATGATCCCCTAAGAAGCAAGTCTTCATATTTGGCATTCTTGTTAAGATTTCTCCATTTTTGTGTGAAAGAAAAATATTCATTATATGTCATTCTTTTCTACTTTCACCTTCCGTATTTTTTTTAAATCTAAATTGGCTGGTGAATTTCTTGTGTATACACATTAGTGACTTCAGGCAGGTCCTATTTCACCTCTTCATTAGAGTTGTTTTCCTTTGTGTTTTCACAATTTCACTCCTGAACATCCCTATCTCTTTCTGTTGGATTTTTTTTAAGGAAAGGCTGAGGGCTACAGGAATTAAAGACCTATAGAATTAAAGACTTTCAGCCAAAAACTTACTTCGAGGCTTATTTGTAATGAGAAAAGATATCACTGGGTTCTTGAAGGCTAAAGTGTTTCCAAGCCCTTAAAAGGCTCTGGAGTCTGGAACTGGTGATGGAGGGCATATCACCTAATTTAGGAGAAATTGATGACTAAATGGAGCACAGATGATTGCCAATGATATTGAAAGACCATCTGCAAAATTTATGGGGGCTGAGATCCACGTTGACATTGGGATGACCTACTCCATCAAATCACAATCACTGAAATATTTAATAGAACAATTAAAAATAAGTAACAAAAGGACTCTCAAGATACTGAGACAGCTAGGTTGCACAGTGCATAAAACTCCAGGCCATGAATCAGGAATATTTGAGTTCAAATCCAGACTCAGACACTTATCTATTAGCTGTATGACCATGGGTGAGTCACTTAACCTCTATTTTTTGGTTTTTTTCATCATCATAAAATGGGGAAAAGTACTAGCACCTTCCTCTCAGGGTTGTTATGAGAATCAAATGAGATAGTAGTCATAAAGTGACTGAGACATCATAAGCACTATTTACATGTTAACTATTATTTTACCATCTGTGGAAGATTTGAGGAAAATATATAAAAATTGCACAAGATAAGGGGAAGCTGGGTTGTAATATCTTCTTGTATAAGGATTATTCATGCCAATAACTCGCAGATATGCTGATGTATCTAAGTAAATTTGGAGAATACCTAACACACAACCTGCAACTTGACCATAGAGCAACTAACAAACAGTGGCATCAATATGTTTAAAAGAGAGTTGTCCCACATAACCCAGTTTTAAAGGGTAGAATATTTTAGAACTATATGATAAGAGAATTCTCAAACTGTTATGTAAACTGAATCAGGGAAACTATTGGTGAGGTTGACAAAAAAACCTACAACATTAAATCACCTGGCATAGTAATTACAGGGGAAACTTCAGGGGGCATCGTTCAGAAGGCTATGTACACCTAGAGCATTTGGATAATTTTTCAGTGTTAGTGCCTAGACTGGAATCATCCACCCACTGTTGTTCTGAGGCTCTACCAAGATATTCCCACATTTTTCTGAAAGTCAGTAGAAATAACAGTGGATTTAGAATGGGGAAAAATACAAACCACAAAGCAATAACAAAAGCCTAGGTTCACACCTTCCATGGCTCACTTACTAAATTCATGACTGCAGAGCCCCGTCATGTTTTTCAGTTCCAAAAGTAACGTACTCATACATTTTTTGTGGTGGTTGTTCAGTTATAGCTGATTATGACCCTGTGGACCACAGTGCTTAAGTACTGTTCATGGGGTTTTCTTGGCAAAGATAGTAGAGTGGTTTGCCCTTTCCTTCTTCAGCTCATTTTACAGATGAGAAAACTGAGGGGAAAAAAGTGTTAAGTGACTTGCCCAGAGTCGCATAGCTAGTAAGTATCTAAAGCTGGATTTGAGCCCAGGTCTTCTTGACTGTAGGCTACTCAGCCACCCAACTGCTTTCCTCGAGTTTCTTACTAGACCTCAAAAATAGATACCCTTGGAGTGATTACCTAACTTTTCAATTTCAGTTCAAATAATTTCATGTACCTAAAGTCCTCTAGAAGATGCTCCTCCCAACCAGACTGGTCATGTCATCATGCGTTCTCAGCACTTAGCATAGCACCTGACATGTAGGTAAACACTCAATAAATGTTTGTCTACTTGTGCAGGAGCTTTAAGATCTTAGTGTATCTCTAGACAGGTATATTTTCTGAGCAATTTCCATTTCTACTGATGGTATTTAGTCTCCTGGTCAGAATGGTTAAGATTATTTAGCTGTCCTGGTACTCTTCCTAGGAAAAGAGATAGTGGCAGGTAGTTAAGCCTTTTCCATTTCTGATCTCTGAGTACCCCTGGAGTTTGATTGTCTCTTTTAATATTCACACTGCACTTTCTCATACTGAAAATGTTGCAAATGGTGTCATTTGTCAGTAAATATGATCTGCCCCAAGCAACGGCTCAACAATTTAAATTACAAATATATTATATTTTTAAAAAGTAACAAGAAGTTCAGATATTTCTCCCAGGGAAACTTTGAGTGCTCTACTTACTGAAAAGAATACTAAAGCTACCTATATTATTGGCTATCTATGTTCATATTTAGCAATTGCCCTGGCTATTGGGTATGCTTTTCCCTTTTTCTATTAAATTATTGGCATCTTGAGAGTGGACCTCTAGTTTATATATTATATTATCAAGTATACAATCAAATCATATGATAGATGTTAACTAAAAAGGTTATGATTTTCTTTTTTAAAAAATTAACTTATTTATTTGAGCATCATCAAAAAACATAATATCACAAGTATTCCAAAGACCTATACAATATCAAGATATAGCCAAGGGGGATATTGTAGACTCTCAAAAAGAATTTCTTCAATTTAAGCTCGAAAAAATTGAATATTTTTGTGTCTAAGCCTGGTAGGTTTCTATTGGGAAGTTCTTTACTTTTCTCAAAAGAAAGTTCCTAAGAAAAATCCTAATTTCACTCTGGTTTTCTGGTTTGTTATAGCACTTTTAGAAGACTAAAGGAAGTAAATGATTTAAAGAATGATATGAACAAATCTGTTTCTCCTAGAGTATTATGTAAAGAATGTGGAGAAAAGAGTAAGACCTTATCCTAGAAATCCTACCAATTAGAAGGAAGGAAGCTCATCTTCTTTTGCAAAGGCATGAATTCTTTCAGGGCATTAGGGCTCTATTTACAACATGCTTCTCTAAAAAGTGAGCAATTCCTTGGTAGGATGAAGTCCATTAAGAGGTATATATAGGTACTGTGGCCATTTGCTTTCTATTAGTGAACTTCACACATGCTGTAATTTCATGCAGTAGCACACTCCATTATGCAAAATAAAAAAAAATGGAACCTTGCATATTGTATTTAGGTAATGAGGGTGCTTCTTTCCACTCCCAGTCCCCTGGTACTTTTCATTCTTCTCTCTTATCTTCCACTATTCCAGTAGTGTTTCTTGGGGTTTTTTTTTATTCCATTGAGTAGCAATAGGCTAGAGATCACAGGACCAGAACTTAGGACACCTTGCCCAGGCCTTGTTACTAACTAGTTGTATGGGGCAGGCAATTCACTTTATCAGAAAGATCTCATTTCTTCTTCTGTAAAATGGGTCAGTTATACAAGATGATCTTTAAATTCCCTTCCAACTCTAAAATTCTATAATTTTCCATATTTTCTTCCTCTGTATTTGGTGGCTTATCCTTTTTTCTTTCTCTGAAAGCCACTTATATTACTATCTTCTAGTAATAAATGCCATATGCATTCAATTCACAATATCCATCTGAACATACATATGTTAGGTTCATGAAAAATGTTTAGATAATACTTTTATAAAGTTCTGTGTATGTCTAAATATAATGCATACTTTGTTCAAATAATGCTTATATCATTTGTAAAAGCAAGAAGAAAGAGTTTTGTATGTTAAAAAGGTATACAACTGAGAGCCAAGATGACAAAGTAGCAGGATTCAGTAACAGTGAGCTTCCTCTCAAAACTCCTACAAATAGACCTAGAAAATGCACCAGACCAAACTCTAGCTGGGAAATTCAAAAGAAAATCACACGGACTAGTTTTTGTTTCCAGCGTAGGTTGGTATGGGGACACAGATTCTGCAGACTTTGGGGATGTGATCTGTCTAGGAATGCCATTTTAGCACTGGGAGAAGCTATGCACCAAGGTAAGCAGTGGTCTCAGACACTTGGGCACTAAGAGGAGAACAGACGTGAACTGGCAGCTTTGTTACTTGCTAACCAGTTCTGCATCACAAATCTAGAGTAGAAGAGATCCATGCCTACTCCCTGCAGTGGAGATGAGGCTGAGAAGCAAGCAGCTGCTGTGTAGCTCATATTCCAAGAGCAGAGCAATATCTAAGTTCCAGATTCTAGCCCAGTTTGAAGCCAGCAGAGGAACAACTAGGCCAGGAATCTCAGATTAAAAAGAAACTCGCAGTTCTGGAACTCATAATCAGTGCAGTTTCCTATCTGGCTGATAGGGACTGAGTCCAGCAGTAGTCTACTATTCCTCAGAGCAGGGAGGCAGCAATCAGACTTTGCTTTGGGTCAGACCACTGTGGGAAAACTGAAAGCTTGCAGGTTCCCAGTCTAAGTTATCAGTGAGATCCTAGAATAACACAACACTCAGTATGCCAAGAAAGAAGGAAAAACATCAACCCAGATCTTCCCTCCAGAAGTGCACAGAGCCTGGATCTAACATCAAGTTTGAAGTCAGGAAGGAAGCTGGAAGAATAAGTAAACAGAAAGGAATCCCAAAATATAGAGCTATGATGGCAGCAAGAATGCGTAAGATACAAATCCTAAAGAAGACAATGACTTTAAAACATCTATAAGCAAAGCTTCACAGAAAAACAAAGCTTGGGCACAAAGTCAACTAGAATTTCTAGAAGAGATGAAGCAGGAGTTTAAAATCAGCCTAAAATATTCTTGTTAATGGAATGAGAGTATTATAGGAAAGAATTAGATAATGAAGAAGAACTATAAAAAAGGATGTGAAAAACTATTGCTTGCTCATCCTTCATTTTTGTAAAGGATCAAGGATATTACGGGGTAATGTCTTGATTTATACATGAATTGGATTGAAGTGAGACAGAGTTGCACAAAGTTGTCAGGCTCACTCTTTCTTCCAGGATCATCAATGTCCAGTAGTACGACAAAATTCAAGATGACCTTCAGTATTTCAGGATGCAGAGGGTGACTTTGATGTCTTCCATGTCTGATCAAATTCTAAGTCAGAACAAATTGTGCTCATCCACCCCTCTGCTGGGGAAAGTTTTCACATGCTTGAAGCAGACATTTCCCTAACTACCCTAACAATGGGTTGGAGGTCTGTCAGTTAACCTCAATCTGGTTTGGCCCATCTACCAAGAGAGTTTTACCAGAGTGTGGCTGCTGCATATGCTATAGCTTCTTGAAGCCACACGTGACAGTTGGGTATGGACACCAAAGGTGAATGAACAGCACTGAAAAGACTTGGCAAGCCCTCTTACTAGTGTTGCTGGGCATCTCTGAACACTCTATATGTCCTTGAAAAGTTATTAACAGTTTGAAACAAGAAGTATAAAACTTTACCCCATGCAACAAACTCCCTGAAAATTAGAATGGAATAAATAGAAGCCAATGAGTCTATGAGACAATAATAAATATTAAAACAAAGTCAAAATAAAAAATGAAGAAGAAAATATGAAGTGTCTCATTACAAAAACAACTGACCTATGGGGGAAAATATTTAAGAATCATTAAAATTAAGAATCCTTATATTTCATCACGAACATCATGATGAAAACAAGAGCCTAGGTATCATAATTCAAGAAATCACTATTTAAAATTTCCAGATACTTAGAACCTGAGGGCAAAATAGAAATAGGTAAAAATCCATTGGTTGCCACCTGAAAGAAACAACAATAAGAATACATAGGAATAGACTGCAAGAGCTTCTAGGTTAAAGAAAGAATACTATTACGTACGCAGAAAGAATTCAAGTAATGAGGAGACACAGAGAAGATCCCACATGATTTAGCAGCTACCATTGTGAAGAAACAGAAAGCTTGGAATACAATATTCCAGAGAGAAAAGTATGCTTATACCCAAGAATAACTTATATAGCAAAACTAAGTATAATCCCATGGGGGGAAGGGGGAATTAATTTGTAATGAAATAGAAGATTTTGAATTTTAAATACAAGAGTTAGGAGAAATATAAAAAGAAAACGTACAAACAATGATAAAGGATTAAAAGGATATACTGCAAATATTCTAATATGGAGAGATATATCTCCTAGGTAGCCTTTCATAAGGAACCATAGAGGAGATAGAAGCCCTGAGAGTAGTTCTATTATTTTAATTTTAATATTTTAATAGAAGAGAAAAAGAGGTGGAATAGGAATACACTGGGGAGAGGGAATGAAAAAGAATGTGCAAGAGAAATAATCTCATATAATCAGGGTGCTTAAGTAGACATCTAGACAGTAAAGGAGAAAGGAATAAGGAAGAGTGACTGACATTTGAACCTCATTCTCATTAGAACTGGTTAAAGGAGGAAGAAGACATACAGTGTTGGGTACAAAAATACTTTTTACTCCATCGGTAAATTTGTTTGTGTTCCTCCTTCATTTTCAATGAAGACTATGACATCAGAAAAATGATGACATGACTTCCATTTGACTTTGTTTTGAGTGAGGAAGGGCTGTGCAAGGTCACCAGCCTCACTTTCTCCTACTGAGCCATCTGGATCCAGTGACCAGATATTCCTCAAGCTGACTGGAGATGGCCCAGGGTGCAATGGGAGACTTGGGCCTTTTTTTGACTAAGCTCTATTCAGGTACTTACTTAGAGTGAGGTGAAGTCCTTTCAGTGAATGGGCCTCTTTAAGAAGTCATCAGGGAATGACCCTTTTAATGAACAAAAGAAAAAAATATATAAGTAAATCAAACCGGGAGGGAAAGAGCAGCCGTTATAGAAAGGAAATGGAAAAAAGGAGTGAGGGAATTAGAGGAGGATAGATTAGGGGAGGGATTGGTCCCGAGCAAAACAGACTCTAAGGATGTACAAAAATATTGATAGACCTTTTTTGAGATTGCAAAGAATAGTTATCTAGGAATGTATTCATAAATAGGGGAACGACTGAATAATTTATGGCATATCAATATGATGGAGCACTGTTGTGCTATAAGAAATGATACAGGAGGTGATTTCAAAGAAAACTGGAAAGACTTATGTGAACTGATACAGAGTAAAGTGAATAGAACCAGGAGAAAAAAATTACACAAAAACTACAATATAGTAAAGACTTTGCAATAATTAAGAATTCTGATCAATATAATGACTAACAATGTAAGGGACTCAGACTGCAGATTACAAAATAGTCACAGAAAGATATAAAGCTACAAGCCTAACATTTGTTTTCTGAAAAACTTAATATTGGGTAAAATCAAAAGGCAATACCACAATAACTGTCATAAATGGGGAGTTGACTAAACAGTGTGGCTGTGGGGTCCCATGATTTTATGATAGGGTTTGGTAATAAAGCATGAAAAATGTTACTGTGAAATGACATGGTAATTGAAATCTTATGTGGAGTATGTCTGGTATGTTGATGTATTCAACCATTTAGGAATCTGAGATTAGTAGTGGCATTCTGCTAAACAGCAAAGCATCTGATAATTTTTTTATTTGCCTTTTTGACAATTTCATCATTCTGAAAGTAAAGGAAGCAACAAGAGAAATTATTACTTAAGACTTTTAATGGTAACTCACAACAAATCAATTGGTGACATGAATGTGATGGGAACCTTAGGGAGAATGAGAGTTTTTAATAATTTAGAGAGGAAAGTTTGATATGATCAATTCTGTAAGCAAGTCTTTATTGAAATAGTTTCCTTAAAATTCAGAGAAAAGAAAAATGAGATGACAAAGATAAAGATTCTAAAAAGAAAATTAGTTCATGAGTGATTGGAGGCTCTCAAAATATAATTTGTACAATCTTAAATACTTTCAATGTAGGATTAAAGGGAGAAATATCTAAAGAAACCAATGTCATTGAGTAATCCAGATTTTGACTGACCATGTACTTTTGTCTCATTAATAATTTTAAAATTATTTCTGAATCAGTCACCTGTATATACTCAGATCACCAACTTGTTAGAGAAAATAAAAATGTATATGAATCCAGAAGAAAGAATAAAAAGGAGGAATAGATATGACATGCAATTAAAACAACTCTATTCAGACCTACTTAAACAAGTTACTGATAAAAATGAGGTAGGAATGGCGTAAAGGAGGTAGCCACAAACAAATAATTTCACAGAAAAGTTTAATAGAAATCAATTTTGATAAGACTAAAAAGAACATAAAATCACTTTAATTAGTAAATACATGACTTATTTGCTAATCAGAGAGATATAGCAGTCACTGCAATAACTGTCTAAAATATAACCTCACTTGTAAAATCTCACATAAAATGATAACAGTGGATTGGTGTAGTTTGCCTCATAAAACATCAAGAAGCAAAAGAGTAAAAGACTGGTTAAAAAGCTTTGTAAGAGACTCAAGTAAGAAAATCCATCCTTAGGCCATTTAAGGATGAAGGTGGAAGAAGAACCAAAGACAAAATAATGCAAAAGTTTTCCAAAGAGTTATTTAAACAAATCCTTTTAACCATAAAGAACAGGAGGGCTACCACTTTCAAACTCAACATGAAAGTATGAGGTATTTGTAAAAAAAAGAAGCAGCATAGTTCAGATCAACTGGATATAGTATAGATCCATCTTGGAGGACATAATTGAATTGATATTGAGGGATCACTTCACAAACAATCTGAAGGAGAAAGGAAATATCAAAGGTATAGGGGGAGAGTCTTGGATATGAAAAATAGTGACTGACAAAAAAAAGATGTCAAGAACTACAAACTTTTATGTAAATTTTTATGAAAATAATTTACACACTCATAAAAAGTATCTTCAATGACAGTTTTACTGTGATTAGGCAGGCTTTTGCTAGTTATATCCCAAAGTATACCACAGCTTTACTATCACACAATTAACTCAAAAATGTAGGGAAAGTGAAATATCACTGTGTTTATTGAGTATAAAAATGGAGAATTTTATTTAGGAAAGCAAAATGTACTCCAGAGTCTGAGTTGAACTGTTTTCTGATGGATAGTAGGGTCTTCCATATGATCCAGTTCTTGGACAACATCATGCTCCACTCATCAAACTTCAAAACAGTACAGAATCTTCTAGAAGAGATCTCTCACCGTGGAATAGACCTTACCATCCACACAGGAAAACAAACAAAAACGTATATTAGGAATGCATATTATCTAGGTTATGAAGCAGTTAAGTGGACAACCAATAGAGAGTATGTGTATGCAGGGCTATGTATATGTTTTAATATGACCTATGATTTCACCAGTGTAGGAAGCTTCTGATAAAGAGCTTCCTCCATCAATGTTGATGGTCTCCTCTACAAGTTGTATTCTTAGAGAGAGCACAGAGAAGTTGAGTGACTTACAGAGGATCATGAACAAGAGCAGCAGAAGATGGTCAGTCATCAATAAGCTGTAATTTACACTGAGTGTCAACACTGAGGAAATCATAGATCCACTTGAGTATTTGATTAGGTGCAAAAGATAAAAGGATGAATACTCAAGAATTACATGAACCCATAAAGATGGCAGTGAGGTAAATAACCAGAATAACTGGAGGCTTAGAAGAATACTGATAGAAACAGAAAAGATTTTCAAAATTATATTATAAATTAAACAACAATTATAGGACAAGTCATCTACTTGGAGAAGATTGTGATGATATAAGTAGGATAGAAAGATATCCATCCACTTCCTATTTTGCTTCTCTGTTCTACATTCAGGAAAGTAGGCTTAAAAGAAAAAGGGAAAATAACAGTGAAGAAGTAATGGCAGTACAAAATAGGAATGAATATAATAAAAGAACAGACAGACAAATTAAATGGACTTGTCTCCAGGTCAAGAGTGCTGAAAGAATTTATTGATGTGATTATGATGATGTCAAAAGAATTCATTGATGTGATATTAAGTGACAGAATGACAAGAGACGTGGGAGAACGAAGAGGTGGTTGAAAACTGTAAACAGGCAAATCATTTAAAAAATGAAAAAGATGAATTTCATAAACTGTAGGTAAGTAAACAACATAGATTCTAGGAAAATTTTTAGAATAGATTTTTAAACAGAAATAGAAACTATTTAGTTGATTATGAGGAACCAAAATGAGTTCACTAAGAATAATCCAAGTTAAGCTATCTTTATTTCCATTTATTATTAAAGATATTAGATTGATAGACAAGGGAAATATTGTAAAAAAAAATGTATATATTGATTTCAACAAGGCATTTAGCTGGGTTTCTTATGACAGCTTTTTCATAAGATGAGCAAATATGTGTGATGGGAGGAGAATCTTAGCATGTTAAGTCCAACAATCAATCAGTAAATATTAATAGTAACCACTTTATATCAGGCACTGGGCTAGGTGCTGGGGATGAAGATATATTGAGTGAAATAATACTTATTCGCAAGAAGCCTACAGTCTAATGGGGAAGACAGTAAAACTATTGTAGATATATAAAGAATAAATTGAAAGAAAATAAATATAAAATTGTTAAATGCAAGCTAGAACAAATACCAGGAGGGCATTAACAGTTGAGAGAATCAGAAAAGACCTCACACACACAAAAAAAATAAAAACATGGTCCTTAATCTACATCTTAAAAGACAGATAAAAGGCAGAGGTGAGGAGGAAGTATAACCCAGGTATGGTGGATACCTAGGGAAAGACAGGAGCTGGAGTGCCCTGTGAGAGAAAAAGAGGGGCCCAATCTGGCTATGTAGCCATGGCCAAAAGGAAACAAAGTACCATGAAACTGGGAAGATAGATTGTGAAAAGGTTGTGAAGGCCTTTAAAAACTGTACAGAGGAATTCTTCTTTTATTCTGGAGGCAATGAGAAGCCAGAGGAGATCTCTGACAATGGTGAGGATAATGGATTAGTGAGGAGAGATGTGACTCTGTCAGGACAATTAGGAGGCTGTTACAATAATCTAGACAATGGGTTATGAGGGCCTGAACTAAGGTGTTAGCTATTTGTAGAGAGAATGAGTCATAAGTAGGAAATGCTATAGAGGTAGAAACATCTAGATTTGGCAACTGGTTGGATATGTGGAATGAGAAACCAATGAGTCAGAGATAAGATCAAATTTACAAATCTGAGCGAATGGAATATTTGTGGTTCCTTTAAGAGATATAGGGAAGTGTTGAAGAAGGGTGGATTTGGGGCATAAGATAATGAACTCTCTTTGGGATATGTTGAATTTAAGATATTGCAAGGATATCCTGTTTGAAATGTATAATAGGCATAATTGGTAATGCTGGATTAAAGCTCACTAGAGAGATGAGGATGAGACACACACATCTATATACAAGGTCAGACAGGTGACACAGTGAATAGGGCATGGGACCTAGAGTCAGGAAGACCTGAATTCAAATGTGACCTTAGACACTTACTAGCTGTGTGACCATGGGCAAGTCATTTAAGTCTGCTTGCCTCAGTTTCCTCATCTTTCAAATGAGCTGCAGAAGGAAATAAATCACTCCTGTATCTTTGCCAAGAAAACCTCAAACAGGGTCACAAAGAATTGGACATTACCAAACAACAAATGTATACACACATGGGTGTATGTATGTACAATCAATCTAAATATGAAAATTGAATCTATGGGAACTGATGAGGTCAAGAAAGTCTGTAGAGGGAAAAATTGGAGACTTATGGTGGAGTCCTGGGAAATACATATGGTTAGGGGTTATATAAATAAAGGTACACAAAGAGTATTGATCAGTGGATCCATACCAATCTATTGGTGCATTTATAACAGTGTATCAGAAGATTCTGTCCTTGTCTTTGTAATGCATAGTTTTTAAAAAAAAATAAGCACTTGGGTGGAGGATCAAATTACAAAAACTTTAGATAAAAAAACCTAGGAAGATTAGTCAATATGTTGGATGACAGAACCTGGGTTTAAATGTTCTCCACGTTATAGCAGCAGAAAGGCATAAAAAATTAAATTGAACAAAAATAGATGTAAAGTTTTCCATTTAGATTTTTAAAAAAAAATTTTTAAATTAATTGGGAAAATGCAGAATAGGGGAGATCTATATTAACATCATTTTGTATTAAAAAAAACCTAAAAATTTTATTTGATCCTAAGATCACAATGAGTTCATTGTATGATGTGGGTCCCCGAATAGCTAATGCAATTTTAGAATTTATTAACAAAAGCTAGCTCAAAGGAGATAAATAGTTCTATTCTGCTCTATGATGGTCAGATTCTATCTAGACAATTGTGTTTACTTCTGAGTGCTGTCTTTTAAGAGGAATATTGTCATGGTAGAGAACATCTCAAAAAGGAGATTCTGAATATGGGAAATATTTGAATGAATTGATACTGTTTAGTCTGGACATGGAGATCTTTGGAGGAGAAGTGAGGGACATGGTACTTGACTATTCCAACTGATCTATCCATTTGTTATCTCTATAGCTCTTAATACACGTTTGACCCACCACCTTGGTCGGTCATGCATTTCTCAGATGATATTTTATTCTGCTACTTAAGCACAATTCCTCACTGGTCATTTGGACCAGCTTATTTCTGTCCATCATTTTCCTCTCCATCATTCTTTGGGTGATATGCAATATTAGAATTTCAAAGGTTGTGGTATTCCATGACTTGCAGCACAGAGCATCTACAGAAAAACACAGGCATTTAGAAATATGGATTCTGTTTTCATGGTGGTGATGGTGGCTATTTTGGGGAAAGGTCTGGGATTGTAAAAGCTCTGTATGTGTTCTTAAATTAAATCTTTCTTCCTCATATTTCTGGTTCTGGGCCTAGACCATTATCTTGTATCTATCTTCAGTGTCTATCCAAAATGAGATATAAATGGACCAGTTATTGAATATATAAGTCTGAGAATTCATTCTTAATACATTTAGTTTTTCTGTGTGGAGTGATTGAATTCTTTCGAATGATAGTGGATCTTATTTAGGAGGCTCTGCAAGGGCCAGTCACACTATTGTTTCATTCCCCCTCAAAATCACCTTGTAGCTCTTTTGTATATGCTTTGTGTATTTCTATGGATATGTATATTTTTGTCTCACGTGGTAGAACACAACATGTTTTCTTGGGGCAGGGAGAATTCTGCTTTAAATTTTGTAATCCCAATGACCATCTGGGTACCTGGCACACTGTAGGTGCTTAGCAAAAGCTTGATGTTTGATCTCTGATGCTGCATTTATCAAGGGATGTTATATTTTCTTAAGATATTCATGAGCCCCCTCATTGGAGGAGAGATTTAAAGGCTGAATTTTGGAATACTGAATCAAATGGTTTTTATAAAAATTGTTGACAAAGAATAATCATTTTTGTATTCCATTCAAATGCCTTTCAGTCATTTGAATGACTACAGAAATCCAGACTCCAGTAGAATGTCCTTGTGAAGGCCTATCTGTTCCCTTATCATATTTTCATTAAGGGTGTCCTTGATAATGTATGTAGATCACTGTCATAAAGATTTGTAGAAATGAAAAAGCAGACATGTGAGTCGAAGGTGTGAGTCAATAGGAGTCATAGTAACTCTCTTAAAATATATGAAGGACAAATGCAAAGGAGAGGAATCACACCTATTCTGAGATGCTCTAGAGAATAATATAAAAAACAATGGGTAGCAGTCACAGGGAAGATGAAATTGGCTTAATATGGGAAAGAACTTTGTAACAATTAGATCTTTTCAACAGTAGAAGGGGTTTTCTCAAAAGGGAAAGTATTTCCTGTCAGTGAATGTGTTCAAATAAATGGAAGGCTATTTTTAGGGGATATAATTACAAAAAGCAGTTTGGAGTAGATTTTTTAAAATCTTTTTTCAAATTTCCCTTCAATTATAGACACCAAAATGCATAATAATTTTACTATTTAAGATTACTTCCAAATAAAATTATATTATTCAGATATATGGACTTTTTTTGGATAAAAGTAGAATAAAATGTGTCAAGAGAATAACGGATGTTTCCCCCTTAATAACGTTGATTAAAAAAAAAACCACGCACACAAGAGAAATGAAGGTAATTATGAAGTAAATGTCTCAAAATTTCATATTAAGTGTTTACTTTCTCCTCATTTTTACCATGTTGCTATCTTTTTATTCTAATGATAAGACGTGTAATATCTACTGTGATGTGGGTGGATCTCTTTTGCCACAGTTAGTATGCATGCAGAAGCTCCAGATTAATTCTTCAATCTTAACATGCAGAGATAAACTAGAAAGGATAAAACAAAATATTACATGTTATTTTACAAAATTAACAAATTACTTTTTAATATCTTAAATTGGAGCAACGCAATTTCACTTAATGAAAGACTAAACCAATCCATGCCAATGCATTATTGGTATGAGAAGAACAAGGAAAACAAATGATACCGATTTTCCTACTTAATTATAGTGCTAGAAATTCATTGTCATATTATTGACCTATTTGGTCATGCCCAAGTTAATCATGTCTGAACCTTTCCCAGTGGGAAATAAGCTTGTTCACTTCCTGTCTTGCAAGAATATCAACTAAAACTCAGTCACATATGCCCATAGCCTGATCACTGCAGCCCACCGTAACCATCATCTCCAACAGCGAGACTGCAGTCTGCAGAGAGCCCAGGAGACTTAGCGTGTCAGAAACTCATCACTTCCTGTGTCCTTTTTTTCCACTCCATTCAATCATTTGCCACATTAAATTAAACCCAACTCTGTTTGGCAAGGCCCTCCCTGCTTTCTGTTTGCGAGGAACTGTTTTGTCATACTGAAATAAGAGTTTACGTGCAGTAACAGCCTAGTAAGCCAGCAACTTTAGTCGCTTATTAAAGTCAAGCATGTGTCTTTGTTTCATGTTACTAATGATGTGGAACCATAGAGGCCCGAGTACATTTCGCCTGGACGGTGTGGGAGCGAATGCTGAGAGCTCATTACTTGGCTCCCCATTGGAATCCTGCAGGCTTCTGCTCATTGAGGAGACTGTGGGGGCTTTGACAGAATTATTATACTGAATATTTTTAGACTCATTAACTATATCACCAAAGCAAAACATCTCTTCCTTAGATGCAAATGGTTGCAGCTACTGTGGCTTTGCTTTAGTTATTGCAGAAAAAAGGATGAAGCTTGAAAACAACTTAAGGAAAAGACTTTCATGCCTGAATGTTTGAATTTGCAACTTATATTGAGACAGTCTTGGCTTTAAAAGCAGGGGGGACACATTTCAGCCACTCATAAAGATGAAGTACCATTTTCAAAGATAAATAAATTCATTTATTGATATTAACCAATCCTTGGAATCTGTTAAATTTTGAATGTCCCCCAGTAATGTTTTTCATAATATGAAGCCCGAAGATTACCCTTTCATAGCAGAAGGTTAAGATATCCATTCTGAAAATACTGTAGTAACTAGGATGCCTGACCTAAATCTAAACTCCCAAAGAATATGTACTTAAAATAATAATTTGCAGGCTAGCTATTCTCTAATTCAGAAATTGTAATGTATGCCATACAGCATGAGAGATGACACGCTGTCTTAGATCATTCTAATACCTTAACACAGCAGCATGATTTAAGGATGAGGGGCAAGTAAAGAATGTTAACCTACTTCTGAATTTTCTTGCTCTCCTGGATTTCAGTCCACCCTTAATATTACTTTATTGGCACTTTTGTGGTTTAATTTATACTTAAGGAACCCTTGAAGAAAAATATGAATACTAAAAATTCTTTAAAGGAAAGGAAAGGGAGCTACATTTATGGTCCTGGTTGTTAGGAGTTCAGTTGGATCTGGAAGAATTACATATTGATCTTGAGTAGGAAGTCTTTGATAAGGCTTTTGGTGGAATTTATGGGTCTGCTGAATCTTCTGCAGTCTATGTGACTTGATGCTGTAGAGGACATAGAAAGATTGACAAGTATATTCTTGTATGCATGTGCTTATATATTGATAAATGCATATATTGTATATGAATGCTATATAGAAGACATATGTGTATGCTTTAGTTTATAGGATATCCATATCCATAACATACATACCACACATATAATGTCTATGAACATTAGAGAGAATTACACATTTGATTTGGGTTCTCCTTGTACATCAAGAATCTGAAAACTTGGTTTTGGGAATTTTTTGATAACTATTTCAATATAATTGGTTTCCTTTGAAACTCTATGGATTTTATAATGTGCATTTAAAAACATTATTCTGAGGAGTCCATACTCTAGGCTTCACTCAGCTGTCAAAGGGGGCCACAACACACAAAAAGGGTTAAGAATATCTGTTGTATAATACTGCTTGTTATATTTGTGTATTGAAAAATATTAGAGACCCAAACCCTAGTCTTCAGATACCATGGAAGAAACAATCTTTGCTTTTATTTGTGGTTCATTTCCTGCACCACTATGCTTTGACAATGGTGACAGTGACTTCATACATCAAGGAATTCTTCTCCCTCCTACGACTGCCAGGGAATCTGAAGGGAATACTTTACATTTGAAACATGTTTTCCTTTGGGATTCTGCCATTAGAATCGCAGGTCTGATCAGTAGCCCATTATAAAATAGATCTTTTATAATGGAAAAAGGGGAATCAGAAACCTGACAGAAAAATAGGACAACAACCACAATGAATTTCATGTGTATATCAGATGCCTAAGTTAACCTTTGTTGGGGCCCTGTAATTTTCTCATCACATCAATAGAAGACCAGGTCATGGTCTTCAGATACCAAAAGAAAACCAAACAGAATTCAAGGTATTAGCTCCATTGACCAGAGTACAATTCTAATATGACTGAGACAAGCATTTAATCCCCTTTCTAGGGTCAGTTAGAGGTTCTGCAGTAACAAGCTGCACCTGGTAAACCAATTGTTTTTCACACAAGTATATACCATTGATCACCAAGGTTCACTGAGTGTGAGGGAAAATTAAAGGAAATTCATTACAGATATTTGAAAAACAAACCGACAAATCAGAGAGCATACCTTCCTCGAAATGAACTAGTATTCAAAGGATGACATCATTGCTGTGACTTCTCTCCTTTTACACTGCCTGGTTCAGGCCCCCATCACCACATTCCTGGATTATTGCAGTAATCTGCTGGTTGATCTAGCCAAAAGTCTCTCCCTACACCATTACATCCTTTACTCTACTGTCAAAGTAATCTTTCAATTGTGCAGCCCTGACCACAATATGCAAGAGCTCACACACACACACACTCAATAAATCCCAATGTCTTCCTATAAAATTTTGTTTGACATTCAAAGCCTTTCATAACCTAGCTCCCTGCCACACACCCACACACACACATCCCTTTCTAATCTTTTTGTATTTTATTGTTCCCTTTGTATTCTTTGATCCAGTGACATTGGAATCATTGATGTTCTTCAACCAAGACACTGCATCTCTCAATTCCAGAAATTTTCTCTTGCTGTCCCCTATTCCTAGAATACTTTCGCTCCTCATCTTTGTCTTCTGGCTTCCCTTACCTGCTTTGAGTCTCAGCTAAAATCTCACCTTCTGCCAGAAGGTTTTCCCTATCCCCCTTGATGCTAATACCTTCTCTCTTTTGATTATCTCCCACATAACTTGTATGTAGCTTGTTCGTACATAGTTATTTTCCTGTTGTCTTCTCCATTGGACTGTATGCTCCTGATCATCTTTTACCTAGGTGTTTAATAAATATTTATTGTGTCAGTGACTGTGACTGAAATATCCTTCAATGAACAGCATTAGTAACATGTTGCAATATAATAAACATTGTGTGTAAAAATACTTTGTTTCCTAGTGCATTTGATTTTCTTTAGTTGTGAGTCAGCACTGTGTCCTTGAACAACATCCTTGTTCAATGAGCCCCAGATTGTAGTCTGACTTCTTCCCATGATCTTGAGTAAGCCATATATTCTTTTTATGTTGATTTCCTTATCTGTGAAACAGAGGAATTGAGCAAGATGATCTCTCAGGCTCTTTCCTATTCAAGGACTCACACATTACTAAGTAAACAGGTTAGGTATAAGTAATTGAATAGTCACTAAAATGGAGTAGTTAAAATCACAGGAGCAGCCTTAGAGTAGAGAGAGGGCTTAAAGATTACTTAGTTTCGACTCTTCCTGTTTTACACGTAAGACAAATGAGTCTCAGATAAGTTAAGTGACTTGTCCAAGGTAATAAGTGACAGAGACAAGATTGACACCTAGAACCTCTGACTAAAATTCAAAATCCTTTATTCTTCAATGCACATCTTCCAAATATTATAGTGATATAACCCATGACTCGGCATTATTTGCTTCACCAGGCTTTAACCATCTAAGATATCAGGACTTGGGGAGATCACACATTAGTAATCTGAATATAGACCCCACCCTCTTTCAATAATGACCACTCAGCCTTATAGAGAAATTCATTTTATACTTATTGTATATCATGAAGTCTCGTATTTATCTTTGCATGTGTCTTTTTCCCTAATTCTTGATCCACAAGGGTAGGAAGTAGAATCACTAGGAACTGGTAAGTGATTTATTGTAGAAAGTGTAAAGTCCAAGATAATTCTGCAGTTACAAATATGTGTTTAGGGAAAAGATAATGAATTCACTTTTGGACATTGTTGAATTTCAAGTCCCAGTAAGATACCCAAGTAAAGTTATCAGTTGAAAGCTACGGACTGAAATGCAGGTGAAGGATTTAATGTATGATCAGTTTGTACTATTGTTATTTTTGGGTGTAACTTATCCTATTAAACTGTGTGCTTTATGAAAATAGAGATCTTGCTTTATTTAGTTTTGTATCTCCAGCACCTGTACTTTATTGGCACTTACTAAGTTTCATTTTTAATCGAATTGAATGATTCACTGAAGCCCTAAGTTTATGACATAATTCTCACATTCCCAAACTCCCAAAGCAAAAAGCCTGAGATGAGAATTCACACTATGACCAGTACAAACTTATGCCCTCTGCGTTTCTCAGCTTACTTATTTTTGCCAAAGATGCCACCATCTTTTTTAGTCATCCAGGTTCATAACTTTGGAGAGATCCTTGACTCTTCTCTCTATCTCATCATACATGTCCATTTTTATGTGATAACAGCAAATATAACCAACTGTATATAATAATACCATTACTATGATAGTTTTATAAAGTGAGATGGAGGCAAAGAGAGAAATGTGATTTTTAAAAAACTACAGAATTATGAAGCATATAAGTAATATCAACCTAGATTTGTTTATTAAATATTCTGTGATGAGGCATACCTTGGATGTTGAAAAAGAGCAAATAAAAGAAACTACTTGTTTTTACATTGGACATTAAATTGATAGACCTCATTGGTCTTAAAAAGTTAATTAATGATGAAAACGACTTATCTTAGGAAGAGCTAAAGTTAAAGAGAAATTGAAATGTTTGGAGGTTTTTGAAGGAAACTATTCTGATTATATCAATACTCCTGATAAATATAGTGCATGTTCATATATGTATAATATACATACATATGTGTATATGTTGCATATACATATGTATAATAAACACACATGTGTGTATGCACATTGATAAGAGATCCAGAGAAAGTCCCCTGGTAAGTTGGGTGAACTTTCTACTTAGAATTTAAGGGGATAGAGACAAATGTTACACTGGATGAGGAAGCATGGATGGATGGTCTTAAAATTCTTGGTCTTGTGCTGGTGGGAGTCCCTCCATTATTAGATCACATAAATTCATAGAATTATCTAAATATTCAGTGTGTGTGTGTGTATCCTAACATATATGCTCTATACATAGTATTGTTTAGTTTCTGTCAAACACAGTGTCACATATGATATATATGTCATATGTGTGCATAGCATAAATTTACAATTGCATACATTTATTATACATCATATCATTAGTCTAGAATCTACATTATTTTAAAAACATAACTGGTAAATAGAACTATTCTATACTATTTTTATTTGTATTATAGTTATAACTGTATCTAAATATTGACATATCTGCCTATTAATTTATACATAGTTTACACAGGGATTTAGATTGTTCAGTTATTCAGTCATGTTCAACTCTACACCAAACCCTTCAATCACTGGGGTTTTCTTGGAAAAGATATTAGAATGTTTTGCCATTTCCTACTACAGTAGATAACATTTTGTTAGAACTCTCCACTATGATCTGTCCATCTTGGGTAACACTGAATGGCATAGTTCATTGTTTCATTGAGCTACATAAGCCTTTTTGCCATGACAAAGTAGTGATCCAGGGGGGGACAGGTGTAAATACATCTCTCTATATGAATATATAACTCTAAATATATTTGGATACTTCAGTGAATCTCTATGATCTAACTGATGAGAGAACTTCTAACAATGCAGATTTCAATCCATCCATGCCTTTTCACATTGTGTGTTTTTTTGTCCCTATCTTCCTAATTCCTACACAGAAAGTGCTTGCAACATGCTAGGGTGAATCAGAGTCATCAAAGGAGCTGTCACATAGAAGTGGTACCATAAGAAATGGAGTAAGGAGAAAGGAAATAGCCAATGCTGGCAAATATTGTAGAAAAGTCAGAGAATATAGAACCACAGATCCAGCTTTTGAAGGCAATTTAGAATCTATCTAGTCCAGATGAAGAAATTAAGTTTCATAAAGTTTGTGTGAGTCATTTAGGGTCAAGAATATGCTTTTCCTAATATATCAGATGCACTTAATCTTAACAATCCTCAACCTTATGCTGCCTCCAATTTCATCAAAATGTAATATAGACTCAGTTTCATAATCAAGGCTCTTTCTTTTACTCAGGCAGGGCTCCTCTGCCATCACAATATCTCTAGACACCTTCTCTTTTCATTCTCTTTCAGCCATGAAGAATTATTGCCCCATGTCCCTTTTCTTCTCAGGTTATCCTCAGATTTCTAACATTAAGCTCATTGCTTCACTTCAGATACTTATTTCTTGTCTGCTTTTGTTGTATTTTCACTTTAGGAAAGCTGGCGAATAATGTTATGTCAGTATCTATTTGAAGAATAGCCAATATTTGCTGAATTACATTGAATGGAAAGAAATCAAAGTTGCAAAAGTCCCAGGAACAACAGGGAAGTTTATGATGGGCCCAAAGAGGCCTCAACATCTATTCAGTGATTACTTACACACATGCCTCAGAATAAAGAATATTTTGAAGTAAAATGACCAGAAATGAATCTAGAGGCTGGTCAAGTATCGAAAGGAAGGGTAGCTAGTGGAAAACTATGTAAGTCAACAAACATTTGCTAAGTGCCTATTCTGAGTCAGACACTGTACTAATTGCTGGGAATACAAAGAAAAGCAAATGACATTTCCTCTCCTCAAGGAACCTGAAGTCTAACAGGAGAGATATCATGCAAATAACTATGGAGAGAAGGCTATAGAATTAAGGAAAATTGGGAAGGGCTTGCTATGGAAGGTGGGATTTTTGCTGGGATGACTAACTTGGTGACTGGGAGGATATTAGTACCCTCAACAATAATAAGGAAATTAAGAAGAGGAAAGAGTTAAGGAGGAAAGATAAAGAGTTCATTTTTGGAGTGATAAATTCAGGGTCTCTACAGGATTGGAGATATGAGAGCATTTGTGGATGATGGCAGCATCAAGGGTATAACTATTTCTGCGTGTAGCTGAGTGGAATAGACGAGTAGGTGATGAGAAATGAGCAAGTTGAAGGACTGGGAACTAAAGGTATTTAAGGGAATATCAATAGTCATGTTTAAGTTCCCAGTATGAGGTGAGACATTAAGGAAGAAAATGATACTGTGAGCCAGCCATAAACTCACTGAAGAAAAAATGTCAAGACAACAGACAATATATACTAGAAATTTGATTGGGTACTAGAGATGGATTGAGTGAGCCTTGAAGGAAGAGGGGACATGTAGTGACAGAGATAAAGGGAGAACTTTAAAGTGGCAATGGGAAATGGAATATTTCAACTAACTCATCTCAACTAATGAGTAAGTGAGAGAGGGATGAGTAAAATGCATCCAGTGTTGGTAAGGGTGACTAGGGAGTCTGTTTTTTAGGCGCACCAGGTTTTAGTGAGAGCTAGAAGATGAAAGAAGTGGGAAAGAAAAAAGACTTAAGATGAAAGTGTGTGTGTGTGTGTGTGTGTGTGTGTGTGTGTGTGTGTGTATGCATGTACTCAGGAAATGTAAAGACCGAGAAGAAGCCTTAGGTATACTGGATAAATCCTTTGTGGAGGATCTGTGGAAGAATGTGAAAATGAATGACATAGAATAACTAGGCAATTATCAACTTTGATCACAAATAGAGGGAAAACCAATACCAATGAGATAAACAGATCCATTGAAAACAAGCATTGAATTGTCTGTTCAATTTTCTAAGTTTGAACTTTGTATGTTTCAGTTTAATGAAAATTATTTATTTGGAAGAGTATAGGAAATTTACCATATGTTATTATGCTCTTTAGAAAAAAAACTGATCTATACACTAAATAAATAACCTTTCACGTCTTCTAATTAGAAAAGTAACTTGTTAAGAGATGTATTGGATCTCTAATAAAGGGAAGGAAATGAAGTCTCTAAACTATAGGCCAATGAGCTTGACTTCAATTCCCAGGGGGAAAATTCTAAGTTATATTGTTAAAGAGAATCTAGAAAATGAAGCAATGATCAGAAATAGCTGACATGGTTTCAGTTATATTAAGTCATGCCAAACTAACCCTATCCCTTTGTTAACATGATTAATAAACTTGGAGTAAATCAAGAAAATACTATTGAGGTAGTTTACCTAGATTCTGGCAAAGCATTTGACCGATTATCTCTATCTCTATCTTTTCTTGTGGAAAAACCAAAAATATGTGATCTAAATAATAATGCATTTAGGTGGGTTGATAAGTTGAATAACCAAAGACTAGTCATTAATGATTTGATATCAATTTGAAAGGAAGTCCTGAGATCTATGCTTGGGCCTTTGAATATATTATTTTTTTCCATGACTTTGATAAAGTTATGGGCATAATTATGAAATCTGCAGTATTGCAAAACTGGAAGAGCTAATACAATGAATGACAGAGCTAAGATTTTAAAAAGTCAGTCTATAACACTGGGAAAATTGAATTAGACAAAAGTAAATACTGATAAATATATAATTTCACCTTTGGGCTTAAAATTTGTCCACATAAATACAAGAAAAAGAGTCATGAATAGACTTATGAAATAAGAATAGATCTTATGAAAATGGCTTAGGAATTTTCATGGATTGTAAACCCAGCATGAGTCAAAAGTATAATATGGCAGCCAAGAAAACTGTGATATTAGGCTGCATTAAACAGAGATGTTCTATCCAAGAATAAGACAGGGATTCTCTCACTGTACTTTGCCTTGATCAGACCTATCTGTAGTGTTGAATTCAGTTATGGACTCAAAATTTTAGGAAGAACATTGATAAAGTAGATAGAATCTAGAGAAGTGAGACCATTCCCAGAATGCTGATGTTGAAGTAGGGAAGAGGGAGGCGCAGAAAGCCTGTCAGTCTTTCAATGTTATTCTTTCAAATATTGGCTAGGTCACAAATCAAGGAACGTGTTCTCTGTCCCTTTCAGTACTACGTCAAACTAGGCAAGATTCTACCTGATAATAGTGACACTGTTTAGGAATACTAGTAAAGGAGGTATCATGAGGTCTTTACCTGCTCTTATTAAACCTTTTCTGGTGGCCTTACCAGCAGTTGTTGCATTTGTCCTTTGTTTTCAAAGAGGACATGACATCAGGGAAATGATGACATGGCTTTCAGTTGACTTTGATTTGGGTGAGGTTCTGGTCGTGATCCCATCGTGGTAATTCCAGAGTCTCTGTCTCTTCCAAGAAGGGTTCCTGTGTCTCTAAGTCCAAGATCTCCCCAGAAGTCTTCCCCTTATCCCCACCAGCTCCTAGAGCTAACATTTGCCTCAAGTACCAGAATTCCTAGTAATGGTTTGTATCCATAAATATAGATATTGATTAATTTATCAATTTGGTTTTGCTAACCAACAGAAGAGAGAATTCTGTATTATACCTAAACAGCTAAGTTTCAATTGGGTGAATAGAGTGAAGTTGTTCTTTCACAAGCAAACAGGGACAAATGGAGACCATTGAAGGATAGGTAGGATCAGAAAGTAGTTAAACTATTGATTAGAGTTCAATTCAGTTCAATACAATTCAGTGCATATTTATTGTCATCAGGCACTTGCACTATGCACTATGCACAACAGATAGAGGTGTATTAGAGTCAAATGTGATGTGAGAATTTTACCTAGTGTCCCTTATAGTTATGAACAACTATAATTCCTAAAAACTAGTCACAAACATCTCTTCCCTACTTATTCACACTGCTACAATTGATGTCTCTTTTCTTTTCACAAATATTAGTGAATTTGTTTACTCACTGTCTGAACAAAGTGACAAAGGACTCTGCCATTCTCAAGTTTGAGATCCTTGTGCTAAACTATTGAATAATTTACAATGGAATCTTTTTTTACGGAATAGCATTAAGCAAATCAAATTTTCTACATTAGTTATAATTTTCTTGCAATCACTTGTAGCAATTGAAGCAGACTGCTAACCAGAGTCTTCAGAATGTGGTGAGTCCAGGGAAACTTTAGCATACACCAAATACAGAGGCAGCAGGCAGGGAGAAGACATCATTTTGTTGTGTTTAATTTGTGATAAGTCATGTAAAATGTTATCTTAAGGAGGACATTTCATAAAAATAAATTATAATTTCATATCTCAAGAGATGTTTACACTACTTGGGTAGCAATATACACCTTCCTATAAATCATTTCAAAAGTCATAGTCAGCAAATACCATAGAAATGATTGAAAATGTTCTCCATCCCCACCCACCCATCCCCAACCTCAAAAAAAAAAAGAGATGGATTCTTGACATATCAAGTTCTCATTCTGGCTCAAATACAATCAATAGACTAAAGAGGAAATTCTAAACACATCTGGATTTTTTATTTGTGTCTTTGTTTTATACTCACCAGAAATAGCTTGGATTGTGGGACAATATAGATAAATATAAAACATCCCCTTCTCTACTCTCTCTCATCATACCTTCCCACAGGCTTACATCTTTCATCTTTGAATAAAAGACATTTTAATAACATTTTCACTTTATGGGTAATAACATCTAATGAATTGGGTTACCAAATATCACATTGTATCAGTAGCGCAGGGTAATTCACACTCCTCATGGCTCCCATTGTCCTTTACCATTGTTCAATACTTTCCTCTGTGGACAATGCTTAGCTACTGGATACTGTCCACTCCCTTGATTTCTTTGACACATTCATTGATCTCTTCAGGTTCTCCTCTTTGCCTGAGTGCTCCTTTTCAGAATCACATAATCTTAGAATTTCAGTTGCCTTCTGCAATGTTTCCGACAAATTGCCATCTGACCTTCAGTTAAATACTCCTATTGAGGGAGAACAGGCAACATGTCAAGACAGTCCATTCTCATTTTGTGTAGTACTCATTTTAGAAAGTTATTTTTCTTTATAGCTAATTGTAATTGACTTCTTTTCAATATCTATACATTACTGCTTTTCTCATCTGCTGTGGCTAAGAACTCTCTCCCATATTACAGTTATAATTTTCGCCACCTAAATGTTCTATACAGGCTAAACATCCCTAGTTCTTTTAACCAGTTTTCATGTGGCATGATCTGTAGACCTATCTCCTAATTCTCTTCAGCTCATCAAATTCTTTCCTAAAATGGCATATTCATAACTGAACATAATATTACATATGAGCTCTAACTGGTCCTAAAAGACCCAGAACATATGAACCTCTCTGAGACCTGATGGTTCACTTTTGATGACTGATTCCACTTTGGACTCTAACCACATCCATTTTTCCTAATACTTCCTTTTCATTTCTTTTTCTGGAAGCTTCCATCTCCCATACTTTTATACCTTCCTTGGTTTTTGCCAGATCTCTTGCATTAGTCAATTGGCTACCTACTTGTAATATCATAACCTGGAAACCAATTAAATTAACCTAAGTAAGAACCAGGGGGTCTGCAAGTAAATGTTTAACAACCAGTTCTCTAGTGGAGGGGGAAATGTACACATGACTCACTTTTGAGTTTAATCTTTTTTAAAGCAAAGAAATTTATCCATGTCAATAGCAAAACAGAAATTGGCAAAAGTATACATTAGAGAATATATATCAAACAACATAGAATGAAAGAGCTCTCCAACTGGGAATGAGGTACTCCAGAGAGAGACAGAGACAGAGAGATAGAGAGAGAAACAGACAGAGAGAGACAAAGAGACAGAGAGAGAGAGAAAGAGAAGGAAAGAGAGAGAGAGAGAGAGACAGAGGGAAAGAGAGAGACAGAGAGAGGCCCAGATCTCATACAATGAGAAACTCTACCAAATCCCTATCATAGCAAGCTGGGGACAGGGCCATGATGGAGATTGCTAGCTGCTCTTCTATAGGTGTCTTCCCAGAGTCCTATTCTCGTAATCCAACTTCTCCCTCGAAGATGGGAGCTGGAAGTACCTGAAGTGACTGTAGAAACTAAAGAGACTGAAGAGCCCAGAGTAACTAAAGAGACCAAAGGAGACTGGATCTCTCCCCCATCCTCCTCTCACTGACTCCATGTGTCCCTTATGTAGGCTCAGGGCATTTACCTTCACCAGTGAAGAAATAATGCAACATCAATAGGCTTTGAGACTTGTGTTCCACTTCTACCCTGAGGTAAACACCCTTGCAAAGATAAGTTGGGGCAAGTCTAAAATCTATACCTGAATCATCTAATCTGTATTTTAAACACTGCATCACCACTTTTTAAAATCTAGATGAATAACAAATCTGATTAGTAATGTTGGTTGATTTGTAAAGCAAAGATGCTTACTCTGAGAATTTAATGATGAATTGAATTTGCAAGTCAGTTTGAGCTGGCTCCATCCCACTGGCTAAGAAACTATCCTCTCCTTGTAAAACCCATGACCTTCACCAGCCTCAAGAAGTTGCCTTGAAGTGAAGGAGATTGTGAATGAAGCATCCCATATACTGATAAAGAAAACATGACAGGGAAGCTCCATAGAGCTGCTTTTGTAATGTCAATGAATGGCCTCTCAAGAAGACTGTAGCTGTCATACACAAGGGATGATAAGATCATCAGCTAAGAGTTAAGAAGAACTTCAGAGATTATCTACTACAATACTAACATTTTATATATGAGGCCCAGAGAGGTTAAATGACTTATTCAACAGTCACATAGTGCTTGGATTGAAGCCTTCTCAAAATCCAGAGCTACCAACTTTCTACGCCTGCTGAATTCTAAAAAACATCATTCCTATGGTATGGACCCAAATAACCTACTTGTATTCTTCCTTCATTTCTCCTACTTCCCCATGGCCCTGACCCTGAGCATTTTGCTTTAGGCTCTGAGAATCACCTTGTGAGTTAGTGCATGCTTTAATTAAAGATCTCTTTATTTATCCATTACTGTTCTTTCTGATTATTTAATGTAATCTTCTCTACTTCTCATGATTATTTGAAAGAATTGCAATGTCAGGGTAGAATATAACAGAACCATCAGTCATCTCTTGCTGAAGAACCTTCATGTAGGCTAAAAATTCCTTTGAATTTTTTGGCTGCCACAATTAACCCACACTGAATTTGTAATCCACTAAAATTTTTAGGTCTTTTTGAAGAAGGGCTGGTTTGTTGAGCCTCACCTATTTTTATTTGTAAAATTGAACTTTTGAACTCAAGTATGAGATTTTACATTTACCTTTTAATACTTACATTGATTCTTCATCTCCTCAGTTGCAGGTATTACTTCTTTCCAACAACCAGATTGCAATTTTCCTTACCTTCGTATGTTCTATGAATCACCATTTTCTCACATAAAATCTCCAGTTGGAATACAACTGACATGCTAAAGATCTTCATCTATCACTTTTACCGTTACCTGGGTACCAATGCTACATTTGACTTGTCCATCTATTATCCTTCACTCTGAGCAGCCTACATCCATGTCAAATTTTATGTCTCAGTTTGTCTTTAACCTACCCAAGTGTTTGGGTCTAGTACTGCTACTGATGAGCCCCTATCCTACATGTTTCCATTATAGAACAACCTGTAGATTATATTAATTTTTAGAAAAGAGCTTTAACAAAATGATACATCAAGAAAAATAGTTAAAACTCTAATTTGTTAGCTACCGCCTTTAGTCATCATTCAATAGACTGCTGGTTGGTCTCCCTGTCACAAATCTCTCCCAGTCTCTCTTCTAGTTGCTCTTTTCTAATGTGAAGATCTCTAACCATATGAGCTTCCTCTTCAATAAACTTCAGTGGCTTCCTGTCACCTCCAGGATCAAATAGAAAATCTTCTGTTTGGTATTCAAAGCCTATCATAGCCCTCTCCCTCACCTTCCCAGTCTTCTTATACCCTAGCCCCACTGCCAAATGAACTCCAAAATCCAGTGACATTGGTTTCTGAGATTTCTTCAAATAAGATACTTTATCTCCCCATCCTAGGCATTTTCTCTATCTTCCATGCCTGAAATGCTCTCCCTCCTTCTCCCTGCTTCCTGAATTCTCTGGCTTCCTTCAAGTCTAAGCTAAAATCTTATTTTCTCCAGGAAGCCTTTCCTGACTGCTGTTAATTCTAGGGTCTTTCCTCTTTTGATCCTTTCCAATTTCTCTTTTCTATATTTTTTGTACATCCTCCATTAGATTTTGAGCTCCTTGAGAAGAGGAACTGTCTTTTGCCTCTCTTTGCATCATCAGTGTTAGCAGAGTCCTTGGCACTTGGTAGGTGCTTAATAAATGTTTATTGATTGACTGAATTATCTGCATATTTCATAAGCATATCATCTATGCCTTTAACTTAGTCACTGATAAACATGTTACATAGTAGCTCAGGCCCAAGGCAAAAAACATATGCCCATAGAGACTTGTTTCTGAGTGAACATTCATCCATTAGTGACTACCCCTGGGGTCTAGAAATTCTATCAGCTCTATTCAACTTAATGGTACTCTTTAACCTATCTCTTTATCCTGTCCAATTCTATACCATGAAAGACATTGTCAAATATTTTGGTAAAATCTCTCCAGGTCGGAGGCGGAGTCAAGATGGCCGAGTAGAAAGACTCACATTTGCTAGCTCCGAATCCACAGCCCATAGATTTCCTGTAAAAAGAACTCCTGACAAATTCTGGAACAGTGGAAGCTGTGCAGCAACACAGTGAAGGAGATTTCCGTTGCAGAGAGCCCTGAAAAACTGACCGCAAAGGTACCCCGGACAGGAGCAGAGCCCTGCCCTGTGGAGTCCTCCCTTCCCCTCCCCTGCCCCGGCCGCGTGGCACTGAGAGGAGCAGGCAGAGCCCAGCAGGCGTCAGGGACCTGAATCTCTGGTAGCCACGAAGGTCCCTCCACCCACAGACGCACAGGTCAGTGAGAGAGACAGGCTGAGAGGGGAGCGGGTATCTCCGGGACTCGGACCCCCTGGGAGGCTGCGGCAGAGGCAGAGGCAGCTGAGGCCAGAGGCTCCCAGAGCAGGCAGGAGCTTGGCAGCAGCTCCATTACAAAAGATCTCTGCATAAACCCCCTGAGGGAACTGAACCTGAGAGGCGGCCCTGCCCCCACCTGAGAACCAGCAGATAAGCTCCCATTGAAGAGCACTCAGGCCTGCCACCAAAAGCCCTGAGGCTGGGGAGCAGCACTTGAATCCCAGACCCCAAGCATTAGCTGGGTGGACCTAGGCTGGGGTGGAGAGGA
>CM053773.1:40904614-40939585 GCA_028658325.1 Potorous gilbertii
AGATTGGTGATATGGGTAATTAGAATGTCCAGTGTATTGGGGAGGGGGGAGGGGACAAATGGGGAGAAAATTTTGAAACCCAAAATCTTGTGAAAATGAATGTAAAAATTTAAATAAATTTATTAATAAAAAAAAAATCTCTCCAGGTCTACCAGTACATTTCTCTTGCCTCAAAAGGAAATGATGTTAGCCCAACATGACTGTTCTTCATGAATCCATGATGGTTCTCTATTATCACTGGTTCCTTTTCTAAAGATTTACAAACTAATCCAGTCAAAAATTTTGCTAGAGATAGAAATCATGCTCCTTTACCTAGAATTTTCATCCCCTTCTCTTCCCTTGTCTCTTCCTTCCTTCTCTTCTTTTCCCTACAGTCCTGAAAGATGCCTTCTCTTCTTCACAATGCTTTAAAGATCATCTGACAGTTCTTTTTATTATCTGAGCGTGTAATTTTCCTGACTTGAATTTATCAAGGGCAATGAAGTCTTCCCAAATCACCTTCTTACTTAGCTTGAACTTCAGTGTTATTCTTCACTATATCATCATTATTCTCCTGTCCTGTAGTTATGAGCATTATCTAAGTTTCCAAACTTATTCCCCCTTATCATTGTATCCTTATTTTTCATACATAATTCATATTCATTATGCCTTATAACACAATAATATTATATAATGTTCACAAAAACAGCTTGGTCGGTCCCCAGTCTCTGCGTATGTGGCTAGTTTCCCATTTTTTCCTATTGTTTATAGTGCTACTGTAATTTTTTAATAGATCTTTTCTCTTACCAGTAATGTCTGTAGGATCCATTCAGCAATGGAATGGCTGTGTTAAAGAATGTGACAAATATTGTAGCTTTTCTTACATATTTGATAGTTGCTTTAAAATATTTGGGCCAATGCAAACATCTGTAAACAGTGAACTATAATGTCTTTTTAAAAAACTCATTCTCTTATATTAAATGTTTCTTTTTATGAAAAACCACATCTACTAACTAAATGGGTTTCTGGTGATATGTCAGAATGTTTTCAAAGTGTGCATTTCATTGATTATTAATGATCTGAAATATTTTTCATGTGGTTATAGATTGAATTTATTTAACACTATCCGTATGTTTCATTCACCTATTAAATTTTTTTCTTAATGACATTTTTTGAAAGTCATATTTTCTCAGACATTATCTGCATTGTCTTTGTGCAAAGATACTTATTTTGTGATTGAAGTTACCTATTTTTTTTGGCATTTTCTTCCATTACCAGGTGCAAATTCTTTCTACACACATAGCTGAGAACAAGGCTTGCAATGTCCTCTACATTTTTACATAAAATTTTTTTTTCCTGATACTTAGGTTACTTCCTCATTTGAAATTGGGACATTATCGTATAAGATGCTGGTCTAACCCCATGTTGTTTCAAATTGCTCTATAGTTTTACTAACTGTTTTTGTTGAATAGGGTTCATTCTCCAGAAGTTTTTGTTCAAATGCTAGACTGCCGAATGAAATTGCTTTAAAGTCCTACTTAGCTAATGTATTCTGCTGGCCTAATGTTCTGCCTTTTATTCATTACTAGATAGCTTTAATAATTATTTTTTTAGGAGAGTAATATAATAGGTAGCATTTGAATAGCACGTTAAGGTTTGCAAATTGCTTTACACATGTTATCTCATGTGGGCTTCACAACAACCCTCTGACACAGGATCTAGTATTATTTCCATTTTACAAATAAGGAAACTGAGACAAAGAGTTGGTTAAGTGACTTTCTTAGGGTCACACAACCAGTATTTGTTGCAGGATTTGAACTTACTTCTTCCTTACTCCAAGTCTATACTCTATCCACTCTATCACTTAGATGTAAAAGATCATTCTTTCCTTCTTTATTTTTAATTTTTTCTCTTATTTGCCTTTATATCCTTAACATTTTATCACTCAATTATGAATTACTTTTGTCTAATTCTATAATATATTTCCTTAGAAAGCTGATAACTGTAACATAAAATTTGTATCTAACTTTGAAGAATGACTCAGATGAACGAGTTAATTCCTAACCTCTCTTAGAAAATCAGCAAGTGAGGTGAGCTGCTCGAATCCAGAAGGCGAATTTAGGAAGCATTACCAATATACCAATCCAATTTTTGGTCTCCCCTAAAATCCCATTTTGAGTATGACTTGAAGTGTTTTGCTTTGGTAAATCATTTGGGATCTGGATGAGTTTTTCTGCTAGGGATGATTGTGAAATTGCTGAGCCTTGAAGGGTTAAAGGTAGAAAAGGATCAAAGGGAATTGAAGGGTAATTGCCTTTTTGTGACAGAATTTGATTGGTGGAGTACTTAGCTGCCCTTTCACTCCTTCGTCTACTTAGAGTATCAACAACCCACCATCCAGGGCCTTCCTTAGAGAGCAGTTGTTACAGGTCCAGCATTTGTTATACAACATGGTTCACAATAGAAAATTTGTGGTGGCCAGATGGATAAAACCCTGTTGGCCATTCCTGGGCTGTAGTAATCACATTCTTCTATCACAGGCTTTTATAGGTGCATCATTTTCTTGCTAATTTTTTGGAAGATGTAAAAGACTAGAGTCTGTGTCTGCCTGCTGTGTGCAATGTCCCAGTTTCCCTCTGACTTGAGCCTTTTACTCTATCAGTCAATAAACATTTATTAAGCACGTGGCACATAACAGGCTATACAAAAAGAGGCAAAAGAAGGTTCCTACCCTCAAGAAGCTCACATGGAGGAGACAATAAAAAAATGTGATCAAATGAGCTATATTCAGGATAAATAGGAAATAATTAAGTGAGGGAAGGCACTGGAATTGAGGGACTTGGGAAGAGCTTCCTATAGAAGATGGGATTTTAGTGTCACTTAAAAGGAAGCCAGGCAAGCCAATAGGTGTTGATCAGTAGGGAGAGCATTCCAGCAGTGCAAGACAGCCAGAGAAAATGCCCAGAGTCATTTCAGTTCAGGAAAGGATCAGGGGGCCAGTGTCACTGGATCAAAGAATATATTTTGGGGAGTAAAGTATAAGAAGACTTGAAAGATACAATGGAGGCAGGATATGAAAGACTGTACTCCAAACAAAGAATTTTGTATTTGCTCCTGAAGGTGACAAGGAGCCACTGGAATTTATTGAACTGGGATGAGGGTGAGGTGACATAATTGGACCTGCCCTTTAGAAAAATCCCTTAAGTCGCTAAATGGAGAATGGCCTGGAGTGGGGAGAAACTTGTAGAAGGTAGAGGCTTCTCAGAAGACTTCGATAATGATCCAGATGTGACATGATGAAGGCCTGGGTGGTGGTGACAGAGGGAAAGGGGGACAGCCTGAAGAGAAGCTCTTGACCAGAACTTGGATATGGACGATGAGAGATAGTGAGGATCCCAGGAGGATTCCTAGGTTGTGAACCTGAGGGACCAGGAAGAACAGAATTTTATATCAATTTGAATCTAAGGTTTTAGAATTTGTCTTTGAAAATGAGAATGAGGAAGGAGAAGGGAGAGAATTCAATTGTAACCTTAGACAAAACAACTCAGCATGAAATATTCTGGATCATGGCCAACCCCAGAAATACCATAGTCTATATGCCATGGCTCTGGCATGTGGAGGCAGGTACGTGGGTGGTCCTGGACAGAACCTTCCAGGACAGAATTTAAGGGAATGGCAACACTACTCTGTTGGTTACTTCAGGGAACAAGGAAGGGAGTAGAAGTGTTTCCTCTTTCCATGCCTAGGTCAACTTATCAGATATAGAGGTGATGAGAGGAGTACAGGGAGATCTCGGTCTTTTTCAATATGCTCAGTTGTAGTCCTACAAATGTGCTTCACTCCATTTATCCTGGTCACGGCTACATCGTTCTTTTCCGACCATAAGTTAGCAGGCTACGTAGGTCCAATCCTGAAGAACGGAACTCTTGGAGTTGATTGGTGATGATTCAGGTTCATTGGGGGAACTGCACTTTGGTGTTGTGTTACTGACTTTTGAACAATACCTTCTCATTTTCCAGTCATCAATTCCAAACCAGGCTCTTCATCTATTCCATGCTGGAACCTTGGATTTCTGACCGGAACAACCCTGGGCTTTGATAGGTGACCATTCCTTTTATCTCTCAAAGCCAGGCTTCCACCTCTCTGCTCAACCACCCACCATTCCAAACCATTAAACTGGGTACATATCTTCCCCTTCCCCTGCCTCCAATTTCCAGCTCCTATTTTTCCTTTGGCTTTAAACTATATATAAGCTCCACGAGAGAAGGTCTTTATTTTGTTGGGATTCCCAGCCCATGACAAATGCTTGCTGCTTTGTCTGTCTGTCTGTCTATGCACCTATTGGTCCAACAGTCTGTTTCTGTTATAGTGTCAGTCTCTGTCACTCTATCTCTTTGTCTCTGTCTCTTTCTTTACTTACTTCTCTCTTTGAAATATGCTGGTCAGTGATTTATTCCTTAAGATATATAGTAGAATTTTTGTTGTGACAATAATGACAGTAGCTATAAACCAGAACTAATTACTACCAGAATAAATAAGGACCTGGAAATTTAGAGTATTCTGACATCATTCACGCTTCTTCAGCAGTAGGAACAATTGGACTTAGGACCTAGTTAACAAAAATAACTGATTAATATAGAAGGTTACTAAATAGCCCTATTCAGTCCTCTATTCCACTCAGGCGAGCTCTTCCTAGGCTGCCCTTTACCTTGTTCATTTATGTCCCAGTGTCCTCCCTAACAGTGGTCTCATAGGGATAATGAGATCTTTGTCCATAAAGTAGTCTCTTAGAGTCTTATTCCCCCAGGGATTTTGTGTCTTCATTTCTCTCCATAGTGGCAGATAAATGGTGCTAGAGATAGAGCAGTGGGCCTGGATTTAAAAAGATATGAGTTAAAGCCTACTTCAGGCTCTAACTAACTGTGTGAACCTGGGCAAGTCACTCATTCATTATCTGCTTCAATTTCCTTATCTCTAACATGGAGATAGCACCTACCCCACCAGAATTGTTTTGAGGATACAATGAGATGATATTCATAAAGTTCTTTGCAATAATTAAAGTACTATTAGCTAAGCTGTTATTATAATGCTTTACCCAGCTGATGTCTTTAATTCTGGCGGGGGGAAAGGGAGGATGTCCCAGACATATTTTGTCAATCAGAATTGCTAGTTACTGCTGAAATGATTCATCATTCACCAGCCAATGGGATGAGCAAGTCCAAGTATTATTGCCATTTTACAGATGCAGGGACTGAAGTCCTAAGAGGCTAATTGGCTTGATCAGGGTCACACTTCGAACAAGTGTCAGAGCAAGGTTTCAACTCCAGTCCAGGATTCTTTGTAATGTACCACTTGTGTTTAATGATAGTGATATTTCTTATAACCAACATTTGACCTATAATCTTTAACATGAGCTTACAGATAGATAAGAATATTTTACACTCATAATTTTTTTTAATAATTTGCAAATTTGCCACCAGTTCTTGCTACCTTTCTAGTATCTTGTCAATTCAATGAATGTCAGATTTTTAAACTATGAAATAAGTCTATAACTTTACATTTCAATTCTTTTTTTTTAAAAGATGTATAATTATTTAGCCACTGGTTCCTTTTAGTCATAACTTTTAAAAAATATTATTTTTTTATCATAAACTTGTGTCACTATGCAGAGATGCCTTATTATATTTCTTTTGTAATTATGGTCTGATATCTCCTAAATCTCTTAGAGAAATAATTTTAGAGCCATTTATGTTTATTTGCATCCAGAGAAGGTAAAAAATAGTAGGGGGTATTTTTTTTTTAATAATGAAGTCATTGATGTCTTTAAAGCAGGAATATACTTCATTTCTTGTGGCCGCCTTGCCATAAGCCAGTGAGCTCTATAATTAATCAATTTTTTTGATATGATGTTTTTATACTGAATTAATTTTGGGTAAATGTGATTTTTTAAATAAAAGTATCCCCTTGATTCTTTTGTACTGAAATCAGTGGGTCTCAGAAGACTATAAATATATATTATAAGTAGTCATCTGAGCAAACTGCTCAACCACAGTTCAGAAATGATTTTTCTGGTCACCTTTTAAAATCAAGGGACCTTCAAAGTTATTTGTCCAATTCTTCTCCTTTTAAAGATAAGGAAACTAACTAAGGCCCAGGGAGGTAAAATACATAAGATCCTACATCCAGTAAGTGAATCATGACTAAAATGTAGGAACAGACACAATAATGACAGTCTCAAGCTGGCTATGAGCAACTATCGGCAATGGAATGACCCGTGATGATTATCTACCCTTTAGATGAATGATATTTTCAAAGTTCTTTACTGGGTTTTTTTTTTATTTCAGGCATTCATACCAATCTGAAACTAGTCATAGGAGGACTTTGTGTCTTATAATCTTGAGAATACACATAAAAAATAAAGAAAATATATGAAAATCTGTACTTTGAGCCACTCAAACAAAAAAGAAAGTTCAACTTTGGGGAATAGGCAGTGTTAAAAATATTCTTTTTGTATAAACAAGTTGGAAACTAAAGGGATGCCAATCAATTGGGGAATGAATAAAAAATATTGTGCCATATGAATGTCATATGTTGTTCTGCTCTTCAGTAATGTCTCTTTTTTTTGACTCCATGGGCATTGTTGGAGTGGTTTGCCATTTTCTTCTCCAGCTTATTTTACAGATGAGGAAACTGAGGCAAATATAGTTAAGTGACTTGCCCATGGTCACACGGCTAGGATTGTGTTGGAGGTCAATTCGAACTCAGAAAGATGAGTCTTCCTGACTCCAGGCCTGATACTTTGCTTTGCTGCCCATAACCACAATTCAAACTCAGGTTCTACCCTGCAAGCCCAGTGTTCTTTTCCTTATTCCATGCTATTTCTTTGAACAGCCTCTGCTGTCCCTGGTTTAGGCATGCCCTACCAATGGAACCCAGATGTGACAAATACTAGGAATCTTACGATGTATCTTTGTCAGGGAGGACTTAACTTAATTGGATGGTGACATTTGTGACCTACAGAACACAGCATCTATGTGAATATCTTCACACACATGTCTTAGAGTATGTATATTCTGGCAGGATAATATAATATTCAATATTTAAATGTAAACATATATATAGGGTAAGACTTGTCTCACCTTCAGGTTTAGAAAATGATCATTTTGAAAAAGCAATGAGTAAGATCTAATGGAAAGAACAGTAGATGTAGAGTTAGATAGAGATAGATCTGAATCTTTATACTGTTACTTACCAGGTAAACGGCCGTGGGCAGGTCATTTAAACTCTCTGCCTTCAGCTTCCTGATCTGTAACATCTTAGAGTATCTACCTCCTACCATTAAGAGGATCCATGAGATAATATTCCAAAGTGCTTTTCAAACTCTAAAACACGAAATAACAAGAGCTAGCCTTTATTTCTGTAACATTTTAAGCTTTGCAAAAGTCTTTACCAATATCATCTCATTTGATTCTCACAACACCTTGGGAGATTAATCTTAATATTATTCCTATTTTACAAGTGAGGTAACTGAGAGAGAATTTAAGTGACTTTCCAGGATCACACAGTTAGGGTCTGAGGGGGCGATCCCAACTTAGGTCTTCCTGAATCCAGGCCCAGAGCTATATATTCTGTCTACCTCACTGCCTAATATCAGCTATCACTGTTATTATAATGTATGATATTGCATTTCAGGAATGAGTCAGCTCTTCTGGGCTTCCTTTTTTAAAATATTGAACATTTGTTGATTTCTTTTCTTACAAAAACAAAAGCCTACACTCTGAATGGCTTGTCTCTTTTTAGTTTGTGACAAATATTCTTGAAAATCGTTTTAATTTAACTTTCATCATCAAAATTTGGCAGCTGGAGTGAGATCCAAGAAAATGTTCCTTGCTAGATGACTTAAACAAATGCCAGCTGCAGATGTAGGTATGAAAAGGGCCTTTTATTCATTTTGAAAGTAGGCCCAGGCTGTTGACAAAAGGGCTTTTCTGAAATGAGCTATGTAATATTTAACACCACTCTGTGGAACAAATTTGAGAATAAAGAAATATCCCATTACTCTGGAGATTTATATTCCCATACAGGTAAAACTGGGTAACTGAGTACTACCAAACAAATAAACAAATCAAAAAAAAATCTGTATTATCAAGATTTTTCTACAGCTGTCATTCTTGTCCTAACTAAATTCTGGGAAGAAGTTGTAATTGTCATCATTTGTGGGATCACTTTGACTAGAAATGATAAAATTTATTCTATTTGCATAGTGCTTGGAATTGACAAGACTGCTCACATTGCACTAAAACTCTATGTATATTTCAGTCTCTGAGTTTATTTCTAATGGAGGAAACAGTTTTCCTGATGGGAGATCCAGGAAAAGTACATTAGGAATCTTAAAAATGGCTTAAGATTCCAGAATAAAACCAAAATATACTATCATTAGGATCTGCTTAACTTCTAATTGCATTTCTCAAAACCTTGAAATTGGATCTTCATTGGATTTCCAAGCACCAAGTGATAGAAGTACGATAAGTGTCCATTCCTTCTTCATCCAGTGTACATAATGGACTCTTCTGAAGCACTTGCTGCAGGTGGACTTTTATGCCTCACTCAGCCTGAAGTTAAGAGCTGCTACATTACTGTCTGAAATGTTACCTTTTTTCTCTAAAAGGGAGTACTTTCCTAAGGTTCCCCTTCCCCATGAGATTTCAGAGCTGACTAGGGCTCTGATCAGATGAACTTTCAAATTCCTCCTGGGAGCTAATCCAGACATGGTCCTGAATATATACTTCCATACTCTTTAATAATCAAACTTTCCCCACCTGTGTCCCAGATGTGCTGGTCAGAGCTGACTTTGTGTACTCCAGGAATTGTTCTCCCACACTGTTTTATATTTTATATCTGTTTTACTCATCCCCCAAACCTCACTTTCCCTTTACAGCCTTTGTTTTCAAGGTTTCTTTGGGGCTTTCATTCCGCTCATTTTCAGTTTTGAATTTTGGAGTCTTTAGTTTTTTCCCCGTTTCATATTGCTGAGCAGGGAAATTATACTTGTTACTGGTTCCCTTTCAATTGTTTAATGCTGTTGTTTTGCCAAACATAATCAGAATATTGTTGAAAAATGGTTCATCTGGGAATTCTATTATATTTCTGTTGTTTCAGTTTGTGGCCACCTCTTTGTGACCCCCATGGGGCTTTTCTTGACAAAGACAATGGAGTGGTTTGCCATTTCCTTCTCCAACTCATTTTACATATAAGGAAACTAAGGCAGACAAGGTTAGCTAACTTGCTCAGGGTTATTCAGCTAGTGTCTGGCCAGATTTGAACTCAAGAAAATGAGTCTTCCTAACTCCAGGCCCAGCACTCTATCCACTGCATCACCTAGCTGCTTCCCCCTAACCTTCAGTATTCAGCAATCATTCCAGTAGGCAGAGAGGAACTCATTCAGTGTTCCTAGACATGGCAGTGTAGGTATTCTCTGCGTAGGCTATACATAGACTTGTCAATTGGGATTTTCACCATATTTAAGAAGGCTAGTAATCAATTTTCTATATCGGCTAGTCTTTGCTTTCTGGAAAAACACCACAATTTTTATTCATATAACATCTGTATATGTACATTGTACTTTAATTAAAGTGACATGTATGATTTTTAAATGTAGAATTTCGTAAATGCTTATTATTTTATTGGGATATTACTTTTCTTTTTCTCAGGGTGATCTAATGGTGAAAACCAGTGAAAATTGGTAGTCTGGGGAGGTAATTTAACCATTATATGTGTCTCAAAATATTTTATCATATATATGTACATATATATATGTACATATATATATGTAGAGGTTGGGAGGAAAAGAGATAGGGAGGGATGGAAGGAGAGAGAGAAAGAGAGAGAGATTTTGTCCATTAATGTAGACAGAGTCCAAATTTAGTTTTTTTCTTAATTTAAGAAGAGTAAAATAGTCTATCACTGTCTCATCAAAGAGGGCTTCTATAAAGGATGGGAAACCTAGGTAAATACTAATGTAATTCTTTGTCCTAGGTATTTTTGTTTTTGGTAGGGTGGATGGGGAGTGCTAGGGAGTTGGATCAGACCTGTTATTTTACTGATAAAGGGAATTCCCTTCTACCAGTCCAGATCTGCAATTTATAGTCTTAGAAAATTGCCTGGGGAAATGAATTACCCAGCCATATATGTCAGAGGGCAGCTAGGTTGCACAATGGGTAGAGTACCAGGCCTGGATTCAGGAAGACCTGAGTTCAAATCTGGCCACAGACACTTACTACCTGTGTGACCCTGAGCAAGTCACTTTACCCTTTTTTGCTTCAATTTCCTCATTTGTAAAATGATCTGAAGAAGGAAATGACAAACCATTCCAAGACCTTTGCCAAGAAAACCCCAAAATGGAATCATATAGAGCCAGACACAACTGAAATTGACTGAACAATAATATATGTCAGAGGTAAGATTTGAACCTGACTCATATTTACTCAGAAATCAATACTCATCTACTAGGCCATTTCCCTCCTCCTAGAGTTCATTTAACATAAGGTTACAAGCTCCAGTCTCCTTTAAAAGTCCTAGCTGCCTCTTAAAATGTTGCAGTCAAAAGCATTAAGCATCATTAGAAACTTGAAATGAAAAACCAATCTCATGATTATTAACTGATCTTAAGATTACATAAGCTTTTTAAATGTTAAAGAAAAGATCAATACAGTGTAAGAACTAAGTTTTCCAATGTATAGATTAGTAAAGTAAGTTTCTTCAAATTCCTGCTAGTCAGTTATACATAATTTGATGTTTAAAATCATTTGATTGAAATTTCAAATTTACGAATCTATATTATTTTTCAAGATTGATAGACATTTTAATCTCATTTGTAATTTTAAATGTTCAGATCCTCTCTTGTGGAAATCTTTTATATGAGTGAATCAAAGTCCAATTTTCTGGGCAATGCAATCTGAATTTATCACTCAAAACTTTTATTATGTACAATACAGGAAATGCCAACTCTTTCCTGACATTAATTTGTATATTTAGAAGTAGCATTTCTTTCTTTACTGACTTCTGCCCCAGTTTTATAAGAATTTTTAAAAGGCAATAAAATTTCAATCAATGGAAAAAATTAGAAAGATGTACTCTGCATGACCGAGCCATTGTAATGTCTTGGTGGACCTGCAAGTAACACTCTGCAAAGATTCTCTAAAACAAATAATTCTGTACAACAATTTTTTAATGACATTCTATCTAATAGTTATTTTCTAGTTGCTTGTAATATTTTCTCCTTGACCTGGGAACTCTGAAATTTGGCTACAATATTCCTAAGAGTTTTCCTTTTGATATCTCTTTCAGGAGGTGATTGGTGAATTCTTTCCATTTCTATTTTACCCTCTGGTTCTAGAATATCCGGGCAGTTTTCCTTGATAATTTCTTGGAAGATGATGTCTAGGCTTTTTTATTGATCAAGGTTTTCAGGTAGACCAATAATTTCAAAATTCTCTCTCCTGGATCAATTTTCCAGGTCAGTTTTTTTCCAGTGAGATATTTCACATTCTCTTCCATTTTTTTCATTCTTTTCATTTTGTTTTATAGTTCCTTGGCTTTTCATAAAGTCACTACCTTCCATTCTAATTTTTAAAAAACCTATTTTCTTCAGTGATCTTTTGAACCTCCTTCTCCATTTGGCCAATTTTGCTTTTTAAAGAATTTTTCTCCTCTGGCTTTTTGGACCCCTTTTGCCATTTGGGTTAATCTACTTTTAAAGGTGTTATTTTCTTCAGCATTTTTGGGTCTCCTTTAGCATGCTGTTGACTTGCTTTTCATGATTTTCTTGCATCACTCTCATTTCTCTTCCCAATTTTTCCTCCTCCTCTCTTACTTGATTTTCAAAATCCTTTTTGAGCTCTTCCATAGCCTGAGACCATTGCATATTTTTTGGAGGCTTTGGATGTAGAAGCCTTGACCTTGCTGTCTTCTGATTGTGTGATTTGCTCTTCCTCATCCAAAAGGATGAAAGAAAATACCTAGCCTTATTTTTTCCTCCTTTTTGGGCATTTCCCCAACCAGTTACTTGATTTTTGAGTCCTTTGTCAAATGGAGGGTATACCACCCTATGCTTCAGAGGTTTAGTGTATCTGTTCTCTGTGATATCTCTAGGGACCTATAAGTTCTCAGTTCCCCTAAGATGGCACAATCAAGAGAGTTTTCTACCCTGGAACTATGAATAGGATTCCCTCTCCACAGCTACCACCAACTCCATCATTCCAACCAGTTCTCCTCCTCATCACGGGACCACAACTGAAGACTGAGACACAGATCAGTGGTTCTGTTTTACCAGGGTCTTTAGGTCAAGGGCTCCAAAAGTGGAAGCTGCATCCCCAGTGGCTCCTGCCATCCTGGGGCCCAGGCTGGTGCAAGACCAGCACTCTCCTCTCACCTAGGTGAAAGAGCTTCCTTACCGACCTTTGAAGCTATCTTTGGCATTTAGGGGTTGAGAAATCTGGAAACTGTAGCAGTTGCACATGATTTGGCACCCTGAAACCTGTTCTAGTTCTGTCCCTGCAGTGTGGCCCATGCTGGGCTGTTCTCTGCTCCAAGCCAAGTGCGATAGACTTTTCTTGTCTGCCTTCCAGGCTGTGTTGGGCTGGAAATCTGTTCTACTCTGTCATTGTGTGACTTATGCTGTTCTAGAATTTGTTTAGAGTTCTTTTTTACAGGTATTTTAAGAGCTATGGGGGGGGGAGCTAGAATAGGTCAGTACTTCTACTCCACCGTCTTAGCTCTTCTACCTCCTCAATAAATAGTTTCTATAAATGAAATATCACCAGTGTGTTTGAGGGAAGAAAGGAAAGATAAGTGAGCTTAGTTTTTTCATAACTTCCTTGGTTTGTCCTTGATGAAGAATGTAAATGCCCACAAACACCTATATCTATTTTTTAAGACAAAGTTTTTAGTATTAGCCTTGGAAAGAATGGTGAATTCAGAAGTTTGGAACCTTTCATGAAAAGATATTTCTTTGCATATCATTTTCTCCTTTGTCAAAACTAAAGAGAAAAAATGAAAATTAAGATAAAATGGGGCTAAATACAGTTCTTTTTTTCTAACTGGTAATAAAGATATTTCAACTTTCCATTCTCCCTCACATCAAACATCCCAATTTTCTGCTCTAAGAGAGGCTAGATTTGGTTTCATTTCCTAGAACCTGTAGATTTGAAATAAGACATTTGTGCACTATATCCTAGAATTGTTGATAATGGAACATATTATTCTAGCATTTTAAGATAAGATAATACAAGAGCATACATCCCCATTTTACAGATGAGAATATGGAGACATAAAAATTCTAAGTGATTTTCCAAGACTAATAATGCAACTATTTAAGCATCAAAGCTGGGATATGAACACTTTCCTTTAACTGATCACACTGACTTTCTGCACTGAAAACCTCCCATTCCCCTCTTATCTTGTTTGCTGGGGCTAATCCTTAATCTCTGGGCTGACCCTTAACCTCTGGGCTGACCCTTAACCTCTCTACCAACACTTCTCTCTTAGTGTTATTATACTGTTACAGAATCTCTGATTCTCTCCCCCCGCCTCCCCCAGGAATAAAAGGGAGGCATCTCAATAAGGAAGAAACTGCTTCTTAGAAAGGAACAAATTCATCTGATAATGATGACTTGAGCTTTTGTAGATATATGGCCTTTTACATTATTTTTGCATTGTTAATGGTATGTTGTATTAGGTATTTAAAATTTTATATCTGGGAGAAAGTCTAGATCTGGAATGAGAGGCACCTGGGTTCAAATTCCCACTTCTGAGACGTATCAACCAATAAAAGTATTTATTAGCTATGTATTGTGTTTCAGACTCAGTGGATACAGGAATAAAGAATGAATGAGTCCTTCCAGTAGGTTTCCTTTCTAATGGAAGAGTTATATATAAATATATATATATATATATATATATATATGTATCTATATACGTATGTATATAAACATATATGCATGTATCTGTATACACACGAATACACAAAAATATGTTTTTCAATATGCCTTTTGTATTTACATTTTATATTATACAAAGCATATATATATATATACATACACACACAGCATAAATAAAAAGTCAATACACAAAATATATACAAAACAGACACAAGATAGTTTGGAAAGGAATGATAAAGGGGGGGTCAGGAAGACTTCAAGCACACAATGATGCCTGAACAGCATCCCAACAGATGAGAAGGACTCTATAAAACAGAGATAAGGAAGGAATTCATCCCAAGCATGGGGGATAGCCAATACAAAGGCATTAAGAAAGGATATGTGATGTTAACATTGGCTATAGTAATGACTATACTAGCCTATCAGAGCTACACAACAACTAGCCAATACGAAAGGGTTCTAAAGCCCCAAACTGCTTGACATACCAGTGATCCTTGGTGAATGAACTCTGGCTAGAAACCACAGAACCAGTCTTGATCAGTTCAAGGCAACCTTGAACAACTGTTGTAGAATCAAGACTTTGCTTGAGACTTTGTAAACATCTTGCTACCTGACTTATTGTGTCTTCTCTCTTAACCACTCTCCTCTCTGCCTGAAAGTCTCTAGAAACTATTTCACCCCTTTTCCACTCCCCATCAGCAGCTGAGATTTCTCACTCCCTCTCTGCTGCCTTAAAAGTTTTCTTTTGCAAGCTCTTCTCAGACGACAAACACTTTTGTAATCTGGAATCAGACTGTTTCATTTAGGGTCTTCCTTTCTGAGCTTCTTTTAACAGTGAGAAAAAGAGAGAAGGCAAGTATGCCTGGTTCTAAGCATGTAGTCCAAAGAAACTGAATAAGTGAAATTAGAGTCAGGATACATAAGGCTTAAAACCTAAACATAGTAGATCATATTTTGTTAGTGCCAATAGGAAATCACTGAGGATGTTTGAATAGGGGAATGACATTTTAAGACGTATACTCAATAAAAATCATTTTGATAGCAATGCAGAATGCAGACTAGAAAGGAGTGAGTGAGATTTGAAGCAAGGAGACCAATTAGGAGATTTTTGCAATATTCTATACAAAGTTAATGAGGGCATGAACTAGGTTGGCATCTGTGTGAGTCGAGAGAAGGAATTATATGCGAAAAAGGTTAAAGTCAAAGTGACAAAATTTGGCCACTGATTATGTATGTAGGCTGAGAGAAAAGAGTCCAGGAAAATGCCAAGATTATGCAACTAAGAAAGTAGAAGGATGGTGGTATCTTCAGCAGAAATAGGGAAGCTTGGCTTAGGAGGGAGCATAATGAATTTAATTTTCGACTGAGTTTGTTTTTATCTTTTTTATATTTTTCAACTGAGTTTGAGTTCAAAGTATCTTCAGGACATTTATTCTGAAATGTCCAATAGGAAATTGGGAATGTGGGACTGAAGCTCTGAAGAGAGAGTGGAAGCTCTAGGAGTCACAGTTAAGCGCATGAGAGGTAGTGAAGTTAAAAGAAAAAGAGTAGAGAAGAAGAAAAGAGGGCCTGTGACAAAACCCTTAGGGGACATGTAGAATTATGAGTCACAATGTAGGTGATGAGGCAGGAAAGAAGTTTAGAAGAAAGTATAGATAGGTAGGGGGAGATCAGAGACTGGAATGCCGTAAAACCCCAGAGTTACAGGTGTAGTAGGGGTTAAAACATGGAGAGATGAAATGATAGGAGGTTGTGGTTACATACAGGAAAGTTAGTTTCTTACTGTGGGAGTGGAGCACTCTTGAGTGATGGTGAGATCTACTACCTGTGTGAACTTGGATACAACAGTTAATCTACCTGGGTCACAGTTTCTTTACCCATAAAATGAGAGGGTTGAACTAGATGGTTCTAAGGTTCCTTCCATTCAAAATCTATGATCCTATCAGATTTTTAACATATAAAACCATCTGCCACATTATACAATTTTGGATGCAAACAAGATAGATTTAGAGCAAACTGAAGGAAGCCAAGTGTCTTAAATGGAAACCAGTTATGATAGATAGGAAGATAGATAGATAAATAGAGAGACAAATAGAAATAGCAAATAAATAGTTAATTTGTATAGTAAATAAAAAAGAAATACATGCCATTTTTAAAAGAAAATCTTTTAAAAGAAAATGGCAAATAATTCTAACCTACCTTGTTTATTATTTATATTATATTAAAAATGCTGAAACATTATTTATGAAAGATTATCAAATGGGATCTGTTCAGTCATTTGGGAGCCAATCTTGCAAAGCATACTTAGTAACTTTAGAGATGAATTACAAATTGTTCCTTGAAGAAATAATGAACAACTTAAATAACTGGAGGCATACACAGGACTTTTGGCTAGGACATGTTAAAATTATAAAAAATTTCTGAAATTAATTTACAAATTTGGTCCTATTTCAATCAAACTACCAAAGGAATATTTAACAAAGCTAGACCCCCCAAAAATAGCAAACTCCATTCTGAGGAACTCAAAATCTGAAATATCAAGGAAAACAATAAAAAAGACAGGAATAAAGGAGAAGTAACACTTCCAGACCTCAAACTATATAATAAAGGTAGAGATTATCACACCAATTTGATGCTGGCTAAAGGACAGAATCAGAAATAATTGAATTTAATAACCCAATATTAAACAATATTGAAAACAAAGTATTACCTAGAATAGAACTTTCTTGATAGAAATCCCTGAGAAAACTAAAAATCAGCCTGACGTAAATTAAATTTAGGCCAACCTCTCCTGTCAAATTCCACAACAAATTCAAAAAAGTTACATGGCTTAAATGTTGAAGATTATACCATAAAATTTAGAGGATAATCAAATCATATACCTTTCATAATCATGGGTACAGGGAGAATTATTAAACAAGAGACAGAAGTATTTGCAAAGGTAAAAGATATAATTCTGATTATATAAATTTTAAAGATTTTTCATGAACAAAATTCAACTAAGATAAAAAAAATCCACTGTGAAAAAATATTGCTACTGAATATCAGTTCTAAAGTTCCAATATCTATGATATATAGACCAGTAACAAATATCTAAGACAAAAAACTTCTTTAATATATTATTAGTCAAAGAATATGAACAAATAGCTGGTTCTCAAATGAAGACATAAACTATTAAAAATAAATGAAGAAATTCTCCAAATTATTAAAAATGAGAGAAATGAAAATCAAAAAATGCTAGGTTTCACCTCATGTCCAGCGTATTTGCCAAGGTAAAAAATACAAAAATATTCCTTATTGGAAGGAATGCATAAGAATGGTACACCTGCATAATTGGTGGAACTGTGAATTTCTCCAAATGTTCTAGAATACCATTTGCAATTACATAAAGAAAGTAAACTTAGCCTTTAACTCAGAGATTACATGGTTTACCTGAAAGAAGTTAGTGATGAAAAGAAAGGCCTTATAAATACCAAAATATTTGTAGCAGCAAAGAATTGGTGATGTCATTTGACTGGCAACTGACTAAATTAATGGTCCTTCAAGAATATAATATTACTGTATTGTAAGAACAAAATGAATATGATTAATGTGAATTAACATGGAAAATAGATAAATTGATGCAATGTGAAGTAAGCAGAACCACTAAAAAAATACACACATTGACTACATCAATGTCTATTTTATGTGCATATATATGTATATAAATGTATTATAATTCCATTTATATGTAAGGAGTAACAACAAGAAATCAACTGAAAGTGAGCAATAGGAAATTATTATAACTAAGGCTGGCACCAAAGAAAAGAAATGAGAAGACAAGTTGCTCATACCTTTCAGATGCCCAGGTCCATGAATGTGAGACCCTTCATGTATTTTCCATCTTTTTCAATGTGTTAGTTTAGTTGAATTATTTTTCTTCCTCTTTTGAAAAATTCTTTATTGTAAGAAATTACTCTCAGAGTGAATAGGTAACACTGTAATGGGAAATATATGTGTATAATAAAACATAAATATGATTTTGTTCTAGAACACACTCAATGTGCACATACACACATGTATTTAGGTTTGGCCAGACTCTTATTTTATATTTACTCTCTGCAATAGGTACAGGACCAACAACTCCCATGAAGTATGTCACACTTCCAAAGGTGCAATTAATTACTTTAGAACAACTTCTAAAATTTCATATTTTTTAATGAATGGTAATGTTTTCTACCACTACCACTCTGGCAAATTCTGCTGTTGAACTGGAGACCAGCATGATCACTGATGATTATGACATCTCCCAGATTCACATGGTTTCTTGAGAATTTCCATCCCAATAGGACAGCCACCTTTCTATCCATTTAATAGGTAACAGTGGATCTTGCTTCAGTTGTCTCCAGTAGAAAAATGATTGAGGAATTGTCTCCCCCAAAAGTCATCCCTTTTGTATTGAATTCAAGTCTAGATCAGCACCTTCTAAGTTATCAGCTTTTCCACTTCCCCAGACAATTAGAAGTTGTTTTGTTGTCACCTAGTAGCATCCCCTAGCCATGTATTCCTGGAAAGAATCTTCCAGAATTCCCAATGTTTGATTGGAACCAAACAAGCAATAACTGCAAATGCTCTGCCTAACCCACTCCATTACCTAGCCCAGCCCACTAGGAAGGGCAAATTCAAGTTTGCTGTAAGAACTTGAGCCTTGTTCAGTTTGCCTCATTATAGTAATTTTTTGTGAGGTCGTAACATTCTGTAACAGAATTTTAAAAAATATTGCTGTTGTTGGATGAGGTGGTGGGAATGTTGAAGAGAGCTTTCAGTGTATTTTGACCATCAATTATTAAAACAGGCAGAGACTTTAAAGATCATTTCATTCAGACCCTATTAAAATGTCAGCTGCAAAATGTTTTTCATTTTTGTTCTTGTATATACCTCGACCCCAACCACGATGTTTCTTTGCACATAATAGACACATAAGGCATGCTTTTGTTGAATTGAAATCTCTCATTTATGAGTTAGGAAATAAAGTTCAAGGAAGCATATATGTATTGTCAGGACCAAGTTGCCCAGCTAATTAAAGAGAGAGTTGGGGTTAATAGATATATGTCCTCATGGTCAGTCCATGCTCTTTCTATGGCATTATATATAGTTTCCTAGTTAAGGGTATTACCAAGCATTTCAATGCTAGACAAAGAATAGTGATGCTGCTGAGAAAAAATATAAGAAGAATTACTTTTCTAATGATATATTTCATTAAATATGTGGGAAAATCTGTGGTATCTTTGCCTTTGTTTTTGTTTTCACTAGGAAAAACTAGCATAGGCTTATTCTTGTGATGAACCACCAAATCTAAAGATTTTCTTCATTTACCAGAGCATACTGGATTAAACCTTTGTTCTTCTTATCTTTTCAACAACCAGAATATTTCATTCTGATGAAAATGCTTTGTTTTCTAGCATATGTTCTCTCAGAGGCAATTTTCGTCCCAACCACAAACCTTTTCAAAATGGTGAAAACACTGAAAAAAAATTGTCTTAACAATGTTGTATGCCATTGTCTTGCTACTTATTCAAGGAAAAATGTCAGTTTTTCACACTGTATACATAACTGATCTTATTGTTGTTTTTTTATTAGAACTCTTTCTTTTGTACAAAATATCTAGTACTGAAGGTTTCTTTTTTTCTTAGGTATAAATCTAGTAGGAAAAATGTCGAGAGCTGCATCTTCCGTAGTTTAGTGCAGTTCGATGTTTTCATGTCACATGGTTATAGCTAGGTAGATTAATAGGGAGTTCTCTCTGGAAATTTCTTTCCTGTTATTGTTCTCCCTCAGCAGTTGATGGCTAAGTTAATTCTCTTTAGTTTTGTCATGCTCTGCAGCACACATTGCCAAGCTATGATAAGCTTTACAAGGGGAAAAAAGAAGCAATGGTGTCCATCAAAGTCTTAAACTTGCATTTTAAACTTTGGCTTGACCTGATGTGCCATTCAAAGAGCTTCAAAAGATTATTTTTTTTAGAGAAAGGTTCAATATGTCCCGAGGCTATCGGTTTTGAGTTAAACTGGGTGAAGGAGAAATATTTTACTCATCAGCTTTGCAGTCACAGAGTTTGCCTCAGCTAGAACAAAACTGCTGAGGCATTTAGAGAAAATTAACCCCCCATCCTGGCAGCCAGATGTGACTGGTTTCTGATGAATGCACATGAGTGGGCTGAAAAATCAAGAGACTGTGAAATTCCTGTCAGGTCCGTACAGTGCAGAATGGGCTATTGACTGCTTTCTATATTTCCCTCCATCATTCTTCTTGAACACTGCCATTAATTTCCTCTCCTACTCTGACTTGTTTTTTTTCTCCTTCTTCCCTTTAGATCCTTCTGCTGCTAGAAAGGATGCATGATGCATTGCTGGAGTACTTCAGACTGCAAACCCTCTTTAGCAAGTGTGAGCTGGAACTGACCCAGCAAAGAGCTCATGGGAATATTTGTAGAGTATTGCTTGTGGAGGTAGGTGATTGCAGGGAAGTAGGAAAGATGATTCTGATCTAGATTGAAAAGCAAATGATGGGTAGTGTGATGAAGCATTAAAACCATATCCCATCAGAGTTTTATAAATTTTTCACCTCTTTAATAAAGTGGAATTGCATGAAGAATGAATTCAGTAAGTTAACTCATATACCATGCATACTTTGGAGAGAGAGAGATTGGACATATTTCTTATAAAATTTGAAACATATTGTTATAAATATATTTGATGTATACATATATTCTTATGTGTGTGTGTATATATGTATATATAGATGTATATCTATATATACATACACACAGATATATTTAAATTAGCTCTGTTGCTGCCATGCAGCTGTCCTAAATTATTTTTAAGCCTGTTCTTATGTTTGTCATGGTAAGTATTTATTTATCTCTTACTTTATCAAAATACTGCTATTCTTATACAGAGATTACCCTCCTCAAGGTACGGATTAGAGATGATTTTATGTAGAAATAAGGAATTTGGAATACAGTTCAAACAGGGATTTCCAGATGCAGACAGGAGTATACTGAATAATTCTGCATAACTTAAGTCGCCCTTTTATTTTTAAGTTGCAATATGTTTTCTTGATAACTATTCAGTATAAAGAGCATGAATATGGACTATTCTTTGATGATATCTACTGTGTAGGCTGATAAATTAATTTTAATCATCTCCAATCATAGATATTTCCAGATACCATAATTTTCATGATACAAGTTTAAAAATAAAAAGCTACCCATTTAAAAATATATTCTACTTTTAAGATTCTTTGTTTAACATAACAGATTTCAGTATCATAACAGGGTAATTTGCTACACAGAAACTAAATATATTTTTCTTATGCTTTGATATTAATCCAGTATATACAATCAGTGACTTTTAGGATATTACTTTAGCCAAAATGTTTAGAGTTGATTTAAATTTGATTCTCCCTGGGACTTTTCAAGACTTTCTATAAGAGTCAAAACCACCAAAAGGACCTATTCATATATAGTCTACGGGGTTCTATTAGGGAATTAAAATTCAAATAAAATTAAAACTAATGGAAAAACATTTAAAAAATGAAGATATATTTCTCTGAAAAGCAAAGTTAATATCTTTGAGCTGTATTTTGGCAAATATGTACTCCTTTTAAAAATAATATGCAAAAATTGTGGGCTTGATTAAATCTGGCAAGCAATTTTGGATTTTAATATTGAATTAAAAAAAAACTTTAGGAATGATTTAGTTACCTCCTAGTAAGTAAATAAAAAACAGCTGAACAAATTCAAGTTTGAGTTCATGAATACTGACAAGTATGAGTGGCATGGAAATCATATGTACTACGTTTGAAGCTCCAAGTTATGATAGCTTGAATATATATAATGTATATATGTATGCGTGTATATATTAGCATTTTAAGAGCTGTTTATGAATATACAGGTGAATTTTGACATCTGCTAGTTTATATACTCTATTTAGAGGAAAACCTTTTTTCCTCCATAAAATGTTCCCTTTATACAAATTCTACGAAAAAAGAAATTATAAATATGAATTCTTTGTAATTAAGTAATGGCAATATCTGGCAATAAGAACCAGAACACTGGTAAAGGATATTTTTGACTATCTTCTATGGACTTGATTCTAATTCCATGATGCATCACTATCATGTCCCTTTTATAACTTGCTTTAAAATGGCTCATTGTTATGCTTGATAGAAAACACTAGGAGAGTCAGGAATGGAAAAAATCATCCATTTAACCAGAGGTAAAGTGCTGAAGCATTGGTAAAAGTAGCATTTTATCAAGATGGAGTTCATGAATTTAGGAATTTACTTGGAAGATGAATCGATTACTTTCTTCTCTCTCATGCAAATGCTTTGGATTTTAATCTATCTGATTCAGTTGGGATTTTTTAATGTAAAAAAATAAATATTTCATATCTTTATTATATCAGTATGGGCTTTTGGCCTCTATACCTACCTTTGGTTTAATAGGTTTGGTTAGATTGTGCAGATGGCGTCAGGAATTTTTTCCAGAACAAAGGAAATTAGACTCTACAGGGGTAGAGTCCAAATGGAAGCAGTCATCTATCTGAGTTCTAATATGGTTTTAATAGGTAATCTTTTGTTAGGAAACCTCTATTTCAGAGAAAATATAGGACATTTTGATTCATGAGTTGATGTAGTGTCCTTTATTTGTTTAGTATAGCACTCGGAAGTTCTTAATAAATATTTACTTTACATGCCAGGAAAGAGAACAATTTCAATAGCACCTGTAAACAATATTGCTTACATACTTCTTGACATTGGGCTATGCTACCTCAGTAATTAAAAGCTCTTGAATCTTCCTTATACAGTTATCCCTTCAACATTGTAGGAATTAGGGGTGCAGCATTACCACAATCTGGAAAATTCACGTAAAATTTTTTAGACCTCCCTGCATACCAGAAAAGAATCTAAATTATTATGGTATTAAAAGATAGAATATGTTGATATTATACAATATTATACATGTTTCTGAGTTTCTAAACCTTTTTGTGTTGCCTGCTGGCCTTTGCATGTTATCTGCAGCTTCTGCAAAACTCCCCCCAAAATGCCCATTTAATTTTTTATGCCAAGCTATGGTATATTAAAATCGTGATGGGGAAAGTTGCTGTGCTGAATTCCATTCTGAAATAAATAATGACATAGGTTTGAGCAAATTATTGACTGTTCATTATATATGTGTATATTATCAAATACAGACATAGGTACTTATTGCTTATTGATTCTTTATTGAAAGGTACATAGTTTAAGATAGGTAGATAGATAAACAGATGTGAGAGTTTAGATAGATAGTAAGACAATAACCCACTTGCCAAGCACCCACTATATGCTTGGCACTGTGCTAGGTAAGCACTGTATAGATAGATAATCTTTAATCACCAATAATTTTTTAAGAAAATAAGCATTATAGATCTGGAAAGGAGCTCCAATTATCATCTTGTAGGGAATGATATTATTTCCATTTTATAGATTTGGCAACTGAAGATCACATTGTAATATACAACCAGGTTACATATCTAGTAAATGGTTAAGGGCCAGAGGAGAGAAGTACTACCAATATAGTAAAAATTTCATCAGATAATACAAATAGCATAAAAGGGAAACATGTCATTTCCCTAATAATCTCTAGCTGTTAATAAGAATCAATCAGAAAACATTTGTTATCTCACTCACTGAGTGAATGGTAGATGTGAAGAATCAATTCACATCATTTTATTGAAGGTGAATTCTGAAACTTTTAATTCAGAATCATATAGTGTTTCAGAGTTGTCTGAGATGTTTTGAATTATTGTTTTAGAATTGGCTATTTGAGATGATGTAATTCAACCCCCTCATTTCACAAGTGATAAAACTGAGACTCTATAGTGCCAATATGAAACCCACAGCAGGTGCTATAGATACGCATGCATACTTCCAGAGCAAACCATAAACCCTCTTCCTCAAAGATGAAACCAAGACATTTGTTCAAACACCAGAAAGTCAAATCCATTATAGTAACAAAGAAGTCTACACACATTATCAACGCAGGGAGCACAGCCATCCCCAAGCCTTCTCTCCATCAGGCCTCCCCACAAACAAGCTTCCCTTAGGCAAAATCACTCCCTCTCTCACTCAAATTACCTACTCTGCTCTGAACTCCAACTCACTCTCCCTTACTGCACCCTTCCTGCTCCACCAGTTTGGGAAGATCCTCCCACCATGAATTCTGGGTGACAAGCTGTGGGCTAGGCTTGAGCTCAAAATAGGTCATATGGGCCTATTAAGAGGCAGGGAAGATCTTCAAATTCCTTTGCAATTACAGACCCATAGATTACAAGGAACTTATCCAAGGTCACACAAGAAACAAGTGGCAGAGAGCTGGAGTTTGAACTTGGGTCCTCTCACTCCAATTGAGGTGCTTTTCTCACCATACCATACTCCTTCCACAGCCTAACATATCTGAAGAGTGATTCTCTCAACCCTTTACACACAAACACACACACTCATAAAGAAATGAACTTCAGGTGTGAGCTCCCTTATTTTGCTTTCTCCATTACTCAAGACTTCTCAACATTACCCATTCTCATCATTACCCACTCTTTTCTTTTGCTTATAGAAGAAGAGTATCCCTATTTCTCACTAATGCTACTCCATTTGAACCTTTAATTACATTCTTTTGTAGCTTCTCTAGGAAATTAATGAATAATAAATATTTATCTAAAACGTTTATTAAAAGGAACTAACTGCAATAGTCATCTTTCTCATTTGGATCTTGAGTTTCTTTCTCCTGGTTCTACCTGATCTCCTTACATTTGACTGCTTAGGCATCTTCAAAATTTAAAAAAAGCCTTCCTTAAGCCTTTCTGTCCAATCCAGCCTCAAATCCATCACACCCTTCCTCTTTCTTAAATTTATTTTAAAAAGCTCCTTATACAGAATGCTCCCACTTCCTCAGGACACATTATAGTCACAATCCCTTTCAATAATGCTTCTGTCCTGTCTACTAAAGCTCTTCCTTCAAAGATCACAATTGACCTCCTAAGTTCCAATTTGTTTTCCCTCCTCTTCCTCCTTGACCTCTCTTTGGCTTTTGAAACATTCCTTCCTACTGAATGATCTCTCCTCCTTTGGTTTCAGAGACACCACACACTCTTGATTCTTCCTTGTGATTCTTACTACTCCATTGCTGTCTACTTCACTGGCTGCCCTTCATGACCTTTGAATGTCCATGTTCCCTCAAAGCTCTCTCCTTGCCTTTCTTTGTGTCTGTCTATATATACTTTCCCTTTCTCATTCTTAAGCTTTTGAGCATCAATGACTGCCAAATGCATATTCATAGTCCTGTCTTTACTTCTGTGATGCAGCCTTGCACTTTCAAATGCCCATTTGACTGGCACCTCAAATTCAGATTCTAAAATTGTGTCCAGTTATGAATGCTATATATTAAAAGTTTCATTGGCAAACTATAGTGTGTCTAGGTCTACTGTAGGTCAACCAGGGTAGTAAAAGATCTAGAAAAAAGACAGAGGATTACTGAGGCAACTGAGCAATGTTTAAAGTGGAAATAATGAAGAAATGATTGCTATCTTCAAATTTCTGAAAAGTTGCAGAAGGCAGATTTCCTCAATGTAAAGAACTTTTTAATAATTGAAATAGTTAGTGAGCTTCACCTCATTGGATGCGTTCATATCATCATGGGATCATAGAAGTGAAAGATATTATAGAATAAGAGATATTGAAATGGAAAGGATGTCAGAAGCTCTCTAGACTAGCTTCCTCATTTTCCAGATGAGGAAAATGAAGCTCTTAGAGTTTAAGGTACTTGACCATCTTCACACAGTGAGGAATTGAGGATAACCAACAGGTCTCAAACCTGCTGGTGAATTAGGGGGCTATCTAGCCCAAGCATTTGAAGACTTTGCCTGTATGATAGGCAGATGAGAACAATGTGTCCCAACAGCCATGAAGGTGGCTGAAGCAGGCACCCTGTATACTTAGAGCTAGATCAGATATCAAAGACACCAAGGTCATTCACTGCATCCTGGGCCATCACCAGTCTTGCCTTTTGTTTTTGCCTCTGGACTTCAATGACTCTGGAAGAGAGAGTGAGGCTGATAACCTTGTGCAACTCTGCTTCACTTAAATCAAATTCATGCATGAGTCATATGTCAGTGAGTCTCTTTGAAAAAATGAAGAATGACCACCAAGAAGAAGTAGCTGAGCTAGGATTCAAGCATAGTTCCTCTGGCTCAAAATCCAGCCTTAATCTTCCTCTCATCACCTTGCCTCCTAAGTGGGGACAAGAGGAGGGCAGGAGACTAGGTGATCTAAAATATATTTATTTTAATTCTGCGCTTACAAGACTTAATTTTTAAAGTTGTCAACCAGTATGCTCATCCAGAAATAATATTAAAATCATTTAGAAATAAAAAATAATATTTCATAAAGTCTGATAGACTAAACAGAGAAATGAAAGCAAGCCATAATTACAGCAGATAAAAGCCCAGTTCTGGTAAATTTTCAGAGTGATATCTTTGTCTCCACCAAAATGGGAGAAAAAGGAATTGTAGAACACATCAATAGGTCTAAAGTTATGAATGAGCTGTTACAGATGTTTAAGTTAAATGATAATATTGTGCTCTGATGTCTATACTGAAATTTAAAATGTGGACCTATATGCAACTAAAATTTTCCAGCAAAAATGGTTTAGAACTGCATAATGTTAATGAAAGGAGACTTCTAGAAGGTGGTATCTATTAAGTTTTTCATTAAAAGTTATTAATGAAAATAATGCAATATAAACCCTTTAATTGTCATGGCACCTCAAAAACAATATAACCATCATAATTGGGCAATAGAACCAAAATTAAAATTCAAGAAAATGTGTGTAGATGTATATCTCCTCTATTAGTCATGTGAAAACAGACATATTTGACTACTTTCAAAGTTTTGAAAGAATGACTTATACCTAAGCCTGCAGGAGATTTTTTTAAAAGGCAGCAAGAGTAAATCTGCTGCTTGGCAATGTTGTGATTCTTTACAACATTCTCCAGAATTTAATCATGGTTTTGACAAATTCCCACAGAAGTTTGGCCACTCATCCAAAGCAAGATACAGGTGGTCATAGCCTCCTGTTTGAAAATAATTTAGAATCATCAGATCCTACCGCATGATCAGCGATGTCCCTTTAAGACGGCGGGGGTGGGGGGGGGAGCCAAGATGGCAGAGCAATAGCACAAATTTTCTAGGGTGCTCCCACCAAGCCCAGCCAAATACCTGTAAAAAATGGCTCTAAACAAATTCTGCATCTGCAGAACCCACAGAATAATGGAGTGAAACAAATCTCCAGCCCAAGACAGACTGGAAGGTCGTGGGAACGTGTCTATTTCACCACGTGGGAGCAGAGCACAGTCCAGTGTGGGCTGTGAGTGCACAGACAGGACCTGAGCAGGCCTTGGGGGGGGCCTGAATTTCTTGCACCTGTGGTAGTTTCCAAACTTCATGACCCCAAAACACTGAGGATAAATTGGAAGGTCAGCGGGAAAAACCTGTGGAAACAGTGCAGAAGAGTGAGGTGGTCTGGCCCTATTCCCAGGGTGGCAAAGTGGGAGGCAGCAGAGGAATCCATACAATCACAGCAGCAGCAGCGGGCAGCAGCAGCCTCTGTTTCTGGAGCTCTAGCCCATAGATTGTGGGGGGATTGAGCAGCTAACAGTACACTCCCCAACCCCTACTGGAAGCAGAGAACTACCTTAACAAAGAACTCAAAAGTCAAGTAAATGGCAGGGAAAATGAGCAAAAACCAGAAAAAGCATCAGACTATAGAATATTACTTTGGTGACAAGGAAGACCAAAGCATGCAAACAAAAGAAAATAAAGTCAAAATTCCTCCATCCAAAGCCTCCAAGAAAAATAGGAATTGTTCTCAGGCCATGGAAGTGCTCCAAAAGGATTTTGAAAATCAATTAAGAGAGTAGAGCAAAAATTGAGAAGAAAAATGAGAGTTATGCAAGAAAATCATGAAAAACGAGTCAATTACTTGCTAAAGGAGACCCAAAAACTGCTGAAGCAACTAACACTTTAAAAAATAGACTAACCCAAATGGCAAAAGAGATCCAAAAAGCCAATGAGGAGAAGAATGCCCTAAAAAGTAGAATTGGCCAGATGGAAAAGGAGTTCCAAAATCTCACCGAAGAAAATAATTCCTTAAAGATTAGAATGGAGCAGGTGGAAGCTAATGACCTTACGAAAATTCAAGAAATTATAAAACAAAACCAAAGGAATGAAAAAATAGCAGACAATGTGAAATATCTCATTGGAAAAACAATTGACCTAGAAAATTGATCCAGGAGAGATGATTTAGAAATTATAGGACTACTTGAAAGCTATGATCAAAATAAAGAGCCAAGACATCATCTTCCATGAAATTATGGGTAAAATAAATATTGAAGGAATCCACTGATCACCTACTGAAAGAGATCTGAAAAGAAAAACTCCAAGGAATATTGTAATCAAATTCCAGATTTCCCAGGTCAAGGAGGAAATATAGCAAGCAGCCAGAAAGAAACAATTTGAGTACTGTGGAAATATAATCAGGATAACACAAGATCTAGCAGCTTCTACATTAAGGTATCAAAAGCCTTGGAATATATATTTCAGAAGTCAAAGAAACTAGGATTAAAACCAAGAATCACCTACCCAGCAAAACTGAGTATAATACTTGCAGGAAGAAAAATGGTCATTCAATGAAATAGAGAACTTTCAAGTATTCTTGATGAAAAGACCAGAGCTGAATAGAAAATTTCACTTTCAAACACAAGAATTAAGATAAGCATGAAAAGGTAAACAACAAAGAGAAATCATAAGAGACTTACTGAAATTGAACTATTTACACTCCTACAGGGAAAGATAATATTTGTAACTCTTGTGATTTTTCTCAGTATTAGGGTAGTTGAAGAGATTATATACACACAGACAGGGTGAGTTGAACAGGAAGGGATGATATCTAAAAAAAAATAAAATTAATGGGTGAAAGAGGAATATATTGGGAGGAGAAAGGGAAAAATTGAATGGGGCAAATTATCTCTCATAAAAGAGGCAAGAAAAAGCTTTTACAATGGAGGGGAAAGGGGAAGGTGAAAGGGAAAAAGGGACGCTTACTCATCACATTTGTCTTAAGGAGGGAATAACATGCACACTCAATTTGCTATAAAAATCTATCTTACACTATAAGAAAGTAGGGGAGAAGAAGATAAGTGGGGTCTGGAGGGGTGATAGAAGGGAGGGCAAATGAAAGGAGGGGGTAATTAGAAGTAAAGACTTTTGAGGAGAGACAAGGTCAAAACAGAGAATAGAATAAATGGGAGGCAGGATAGGATGGAGGGAAATACAGGTATTCTTTCACAACGGACTTTTATGGAAGTATTTCGCATAACTATACATGTATGACCTATATTGAATTGCTTGCCTTCTCAGTGAGGATGGGTGGGGAGGAAGGGAGAGAAGTTAGAACTCAAAGTTTTAAAAACCAATGTTAAAAATTGTTTTTACATGCAACTGGGAAATAAGAAATACAGGTAAGGGGGTATAGAAATCTATCTTGCCCTGCAAGAAAATAGAGGAGATGGAGATAAGGGAAGGGAGGGGTGTGAGAGAAAGGAGGGCAAATTTGAGAAAGGGGTAATCAGAATGCATGGTGTCTTGGGGTGGAAGGAGTGGAGAAATGGGGAAAAAATTTGGAACTCAAAATCTTGTGGAAATGAATGTTGAAAAATTAAAAACAAAAAAAAGTCTCAGGAAGGAGCATGACTGAATCAGGCAGCCCTGGAGGAGAGAGACTACATACATTTTTAAATATATTTTATTTATTTCAGCCAATATTTCCTAATTACATGTTTAAAATGTAATACTCATTTTTAAAAATTTTGAGTTCCAAATTCTTTCTCCTCATTTCTTCTCCCTTCTTGAGAAGCCAAGCAATTTGATATCAATTATGCATATGATAATGCAAAACGTTTCATATTAGCCAGGTTGCAAAATATAAGACACAAAAAGAAAAATAAGCAAATAAAAAAAATAGTCCAGTTTAAATTCAGAGTTCACCAGTTCTCTTTCTGAAGGTGGATAACATTTTTGTCATGGGTCCTTTGGAATTGTCTTGGATCATAAGTTTCAAAGTTGATCATCTTTACAATGTTGCTGTTACTGTGAACAATGTTTTCTTGGTTTTCAATTTGCATCAGTTCGTAGAAGTCTTCCCAGGTTTTTTTTTTCTGAAACTATTCTGCTCTTCATTTTCTATATTATTATTCCATCACAATCATATATCAGAAGTTACTAAGCCATCCCATCAATTTTCAATTCTTTGCCACCACAAAAAGCTGCTATAAATATTTTTGTACAAATAGGTCCTTTTCACTTTTCTCTGATGTCTTTAAGATCCAAAACTAGTAATAGTGTTCTTAGGACAAAGGGTATGCACACTTTCAGTGTCCTTTGGACATAGTTCCAAACGGTCTTCTCAAATGGTTGGACCAGTCTATTCTACTGAACTACCACTCTATTTCTTAGCCAATACCAAGTTGTTTTAATGATTACCACTTTGTAATTTAGTTTGAAATGTGGTACAGCTGGGCCACCTTCCTTCACATTTAAAAATTTTATTCCCCTATATTATTGCCCTTTTGTTGCTCCAGATGAATTTTTAAATTATTTTGTTCTAGCTCTAATAAAAATTGCTTGATAGTTTGATTGGCATAATACCGAAAAAGTAAATTAACATAAACAGAATTGTCAGTTTTATTTTATTGGCTCAACCTACCCTGAGTAATTAATATTTTTAATTGCTTAGGTCTGTCTTTATTTGTATGAAATAACAACTGTGTTCAGACAGTCTATAGGTTGTCTTGTCAGGTAGACTCCCAATATTTTATATTGTCTGCAGGAATTTTAAATGGAATTTCTTTTGCTATCACTTCCTGCTGTGTTCTATTGGCAGTATATAGAAAGACTAATGATTTATATGGGTTTATTTTATATCCTGCAACTTTGCTCTAGTTATTCATTGTTTCAACTAGTTTTTTGGTTGATTTTCTAGGGTTCTCTAAGTATACTTTCATATCATTTGCAAAGAGTGAGTTTTGTTTCCTCATTATTTTTATTCCTTCAATTTCTTTTTCTTATGTTATTTCTATAGCTAGCATTTTTAGTACAATATTAAAGAATTGTAGTGATAATAGATATTCTTGTTTAACACCCAGTCTTGCTGGGAAAACTATGCGCACGTGCACACTCACACATACACATGTACATATCTATAAGTACACATGTATATGTAGATATGTGTGTGTATATATACACACATACATATATGCACACACATTTCTGTATATGTACATACATAGATGCACATATACATACACATATATACATATTTTAAGTAACTTTTATTTAAATTTATTTAAAATTAAAAAGCATTCATTTTCTCTCCTTTTCCTCATTGAAAAAAGAGAAAAGGAAAAGAATCCCCTGTAGTAAGTCTGCATCATCAAGTGGAATAAATTTCCACATTAGTCATGACCAAAAATGTTTGGTGATATACATCCACATATACATATACATACACACACAAAGATATTGAGCATAGAAAAATAAAAGTAAACACCATTTGCCGTTACTGTTATTTATCACTCATATATTGGTAATATGTTAAAAGCCAGAAAAATTACCTCAGTCAAGATTATTTTATCTTAGGGAAGCAAAGAATTAAATATAAAAATATTCTAGCATGAAAACATAACAAAGCAGTACACAATTCAGAAAGTTTGTCATCAAAAAATCATTCAACATTTTCAGAGCTTCACCAAGTGCCAGTACAACCAGAGGACTTTTGTGTAACCAAAGACATTTTTAGGGCAAATAAATCCTTCAAAGGGTTGATAAAATGCTTGAATTCAAATCAATTTAACTCTTCAAATATTCATTAAGTGCCTACTGTGTGCTAGTCCCTGCCTAGAGCAACTTACATTCTACTCGGGGGATGTAAGCTGGCACACAAATAGCAACTACAAAGCATATACAAAAGCAGAGGATTTTATATATTTTCCTAGAGACAACAGGAAGATTTTCGAGTTAGCTGAGTGACAGTCATGTCTTGTGTTTTGGAAATATCAATTTGGCCGTTCCATGGAAGATGGATTAGAGAGGTGAAACACTGATAGCAGTAGGAGCTGTTGCCTCCTAATTGAGAGTACTACACCTGGAGTCAGGAAGACTGAGTTCAAATATGGCCTCAGGGACTTACTAGGTTATACACCCTGGGCAAGCCATTCAACCTCTGCCTCACTTCCCTCATATCTCTAAAATGGGAGTGATAATAAAGCATACCCGATTTATTAGGCCAGCTATGGCGTGTGGTACATAGAGTGCCAGACCTGAAGCCAGGAAGACTTGGTTTTGTGAAATCCAACCTAACCTTGGATGTTTGCCAGCTGTAGGACTATGTTTAAGTCATTTAACCCTGTTTGCCTCAGTTTCCTCATCTGTAAAATAAACTGGAGAAGGAAATGGCAAACCGTTCTAGTATTTTTGCCGAGAAAATTTCAATGACAAAGAGTCAGATAGGACTGAAACGACTCAAAAACAACAAAACCTCATGGGATTGTTGCAAGAGACAAATGAGATAATATTAGTAAAACATTTTGCCAACCTTAAAGTGCTTTATGGATGATAACTTAGCCATTACTGCAATATTCCAAGTGATTGGGGATGATTAGCTTGGTTTTTTAGGTCACATATAGGTTTTTCACTGATTTCAACAAGCTGGCAAATTCTGATGATACCAGAATTTTGAATAAGTAGAAAATTATTACATAAATTCCACATAGTTGAATCTTTTAAGGATCTTCTCATTTGGAAGGAGCCCTGAACAGTCAAGTTAAATTCATACATGAATGGGAATTCCTTCTACAGTAATCTTGCCATGTGGCTATTTTGCCTCTGCTTGAAGACCTCTGGTGAAGGGGAGCCCTGACATAGACAGTTCTAATTTTTAGGAAGATTTTTCTTATATTAAGTCAAAGTAAATGCCCCTGAAAAATTCTAACCATTGTTTCTAATTCTGCATTTTGATGGCATCCAGAATAGGTCTAAATCTTCTTCCCTGAATGACAGTTCTTTGGGTACCTGAACATATTGATTAATTTGCTAAAGGAGTACTTGCTGAAAGCAACTTGGAGAGCCAAAAACATTTTCAGTGAGGGAGTTACCATACTAAATAAGACACCATATTATCATTTCTGTACTTCCATTGCTACTGGGAAGGGTGCATTCATATATTCACCTCTTCCTCCATTAACTATCTCCATTACTTTTGGGGGTGGCAAATTTCCTTTTCTGTCCACTACTTCCTCTATATTTTCCCCTATTATAACTTCCTTGAAGGCAGGGACTTACATGGCTTTGAGTTTTAATATTCCCAGTCCTCATAAACATTTAATTTTAGTTTTCCAAAGGCATTTTAACTTACTCTTTTCGTCTGCTTTATTTCTGAATCCATCTCATCCAGTTTACAATCTCTGTCCAAGACACAAACATATGTATGTACGTACACACACATATGTATTTAGGTGAATACTGAAGAGGAGCTATATAAGTTGTCTATCAAGTGAACATTACAGTGTATATACAAAGTAGCTATGTGTTAACTTTTGAGGAGAATCTAATAGCTTTTGGTGGAACTAGTAAAGTCTTCGTGTAGAAGATGGTACTTGAAGTGAGACTTACAGAAATTCAGATATTCTAAGAGGCAATGTATGCCAGATATGGGGTCAATCAGTCCAAAGCACAGAAATTGGGAGATAGGATGCTTTGTGTGAAAAACAGCTAATAGGCCAGTATGGCCAGATCACTGAGTATGTGAAGGGCTATATGTAAGAGTCGAAAGAAAGGAAGTGGTAAGGTTGTGAAGAACTTTAAATGTCAAGGAAGTTTATATTTGATTATTTGATTCTAGTGATAATAGAGAACCCCTGGAGTTTTTTGTTTGTTTGTTTGTTTTAATAGGAGAGATGTCATGCTTTTCCTATGCTTTATGAAGATCACTTTGGCAGCTGGGTGGAGGATGGATTGGAATGGAGGAGAATTTGAAATCAATGTAGAGGGCAATTATAACAGTTTAGAGAAAAGGTGATAAGGGCGGTAAAGGTGATAACTAGTAAAGTGGCTGCGTGAGTGGGAGAAAGAGAACATATATGAGAAAATGCTGGAGAAAATCAAAATGATGAGATTTGGCAACTGATTGCCTATATCAGCTTAATGACAAAGGAGGAGTCAAGGATGATATCAAAGATGTGATGCCAGGAAGTATAAGACTGCCCTCAACAGCAACAGGGACATATCAAAGAAGAGTGGATTTGGAAGAAAGGACAGAGTTCTGTTTGGAACATGTTGAGTTTGAGATGCCATGGGACATCCAGTTTGAAACATCCAATATTTAGCTTAAATATGAGACTAGAACTCAGAATAGAGTCTAGATCTGGATATATAGATCTGAGATTCACATATAAGGAGGTGATAATTGAATCCAGCTCACCAAGTAAGTAAATGAGAATTTGTCCAAGGCAAGAAGTTGGGCTGTACTAGCAATTAGTGGTAATGACATGGTTGAAAATCCCACAAAGAAAACTGACTCTATCAGCACATCTTGTACTACGAATTTAGACTACAAAAGTAGTGAAAAAAAGTATGTTTTTTTCCATACTTCATATTTTCCATCTTTCATATTTTTTCCATTCATCCTTAAATGCCTTTGGGATTACTTTGCTTAGTTGCATCTCTCACCAAGATTTCTTTTTTTATATATAAATTTATTTATTCAATTTTTACATTCATTTTCACAAGATTTTGGGTTCCAAAATTTTCTCCCCATTTGTCCCCTCCTGCCTCCCCAATACACTGAGCATTCTAATTACCCATATCACCAATCTTCCCTCTCTTCTTTCATTCCTCCCTTCCCTTACCCCATCTTCTCTTTTGTCCT
>CM053773.1:40940085-40968647 GCA_028658325.1 Potorous gilbertii
GGGATGATAGAAGAGAGGGCAGATTGGTGATAGGGGAAGTTAGAATGCTTGGTGTATTGAGGTGGGGAGAGGGGCCAAATGGGGAGAAAATTTGGAACCCAAAATTTTGTGAAAATGAATGTAAAAAGTTAAATAAATAAATTTATTTAAAAAAAAAAGAAAGAAAATACCACCACCACCACCCCCCCCAAAAAACTCCAAAAGATTGATGAAGAAAAATGCTATCCACATCCAGAGAAAGAACTATGGAGTTTGAGTGCAGATCAAAACACACTATTTGCTCTCTCTTTCTTTCCCTTCTCTCTGGAACTTCCCATTGGTTCTAAATCTTTACAACATGTCTTATGTGAAAATACATTTACTATAAATATATATGTAGAGTCTATATCAGATGGCACACCGTCTTGGGGACAGGGGATAAGGAGGGGAAGAAAATTTGGAACTCAAAATGTTATGGAAATGTATGTTGAAAACTAAAAATAAATTAATTAATGAAAACAAACAAAAAAAAAGAATTGAAGTTCTTAGAAAAACAAAGTTCCACGAAAACAAACTCTCATCCCACGTTACCCTCTCATTGCCGGTCTACTTTGTTAGTTTGTTATTTTTATTTGTCAAGTAATAGGTTGTTATTATTAGTAAGTCCTTCCCGATACCACCTCTTTCCACTGAACAAACTGAAAAACAAATCTCAAAAAATAAATCCCTCAGTACATATCTATGTAATCCATAAAATAAATTGCCTCTTTAGCCCTATCTGAAAATATATGTTTCTTTTTGCATTTTAAGTCCATAATTTCTCTATCAAGAGATGGGTTACATGTTTCATCTTCATTCTTTTAAACTCTTGGTTTATCATTTTCTTGGTCAGCACTCTGACGTCTTTCAAAGTTGTTACTTTTCTATACTGTTGTTTACATTGTATAAATTGTTCTAGTTAAGCTTACTTTGCTCTGATTCAGTTCATAAAAGTCTTCTGAGTCTCCTTTAAAAATATCCATCTTATCATTTCTTGTGGGACAATGATATTACATTCACATATCATAATTTGTATGGTCTTTCCCCAATAGGAGGAAACCCCCTGAATTTTCAACTTTGATGACAACAAAAATAACTGCTCATTTTTTAAAATATAGGTCCTTGTTTTTGGCAATATTAGACCTCATTGTGAAATAGCTGGGCCAAAAGTTATTCAGAGTATAATAAGCATCTGTGCATAGTTCCAAACTGCTTTCCAGAATTGCTGGACATGTATAGCACCACCAACAGTGGACTGGTATGTCAGTTTCACCATAGCATCTTAGATATATGTTGGTTTCCTCTTTTGTCATCATTGAAAATCTGACACTATATGAGGTAATATCTCAAAATTGCTTCAACTTGAATTTCTCTAACAATGACTTAGAGCATTTTTTTTCTCATCATGATGGGCACTTTGGATTCATTTTTTGAAAACTGCATGTTAATATACTTTGACCATTTATATATTGGGGAATATGCTAATCTTATAAATCTAAATCAGTTTCTTACAGTCTTAGAAATTAGACTTTTATCAGAGAAATTTTTTACAAAGATTTTTTCCTCAGTTACCTATGGCCTCAGGCAAATGCCAAATCAAGTGGGAAGATTCAAGGAGAGTTCGAGGGGGTTCTAAGAGCCTGTACCTCCCCAGCATTTGTATGGGGCAGTTTTTGAGAGGATCTATCAGTTCACCTATCCTTGAAGCCTAAAGAAAATGAAGCTCTGAAAAAGTATGTTCCGGTGGTACAGAGGTCCAAGAAGAGTCTAGAAAATGGATTTTTGATAAGAGAAGGCTGCCTTTCATCAGATATTCCTCCAGACATTTAGGTTTCTCTGTTTTTAAGTATCAGTTTTACATCTGTCCCTTCTTAGGAATTCCAGGACCCAAGGAGACTCCCCACCAACTGACCAAGTGTCAATTTCAGGCCCGAGTGCCCTCGGGCCCTGAGCAAGAGACACAGCATTGTAGGCACATAACATAATAATCTAGTATATAATCTCTAATTTCATAATGTAGGGGGAGAAAGAGAAGTCACAGGGTTTCAAACATATCCCAACTATCATGTAATTTTCCTGTCCTAACATAAATTTGCTGAAAACTTCAGAGTTGAGGGAAGAACAGTAAAAATGCTAAATTAAACGTTTATTAAGCACTTACTATATTAGGCAACTGGGCACCCTGGTAACACAATAGATAGACCTGATGTTAAGAAGACTCATGTTCCTGAGTTCAAATCTGGACTCAGACACTTAATAGCTATGTGACCCTGGGCAAGTCATTTAACCCTGGTTGCCTCAGTTTCCTCATCTGCAAAATGAACTAGAGAAGAAAATTGCAAACCACTCTAAAATCTTTGCCAAGAAAACCCTAAATGGAGTCACATGGAATCAAACATGACTGAGACAACTCAACACCAGTAATGACAATATTAGGTAACAAGTTAGCACAGAGCAATGAACCTGGAATTAGGAAGAACTCAATTCAACATCAGCCTCCAATACTTACTGGTTGTGTGACCCTGGGTAAGTCACTTAACCACTGCTTGACTCAGTTTCTCATCTGTAAAATGGGAATGATAAGAATAGTACCTACCTCAACAGGGCTGTTGTGAGGATAAGATGAGATAATATTTGTAAAAGCACTTTGCAAACATCATAAATGCTTTTGCTACTGTTGTTACTTTGATAGACTCATCGTTAGTACATATTAAGAGTTTATTGTCTTACTTTTCTCCCCAGTTAACATTTGGTATGTACGTTTCATACAGTACAGCACTTCTGTTGTTAAATCATATCTGACCCTTTGCGATCGATCCCATTTAGGGTTTTCTTGGCAAAGATATTGGAGTGATTTGCCATTTCCTTTTTCAGCATATTTTATAGATGAGGAAACTGAGGCAAACAGTATTAAGTGACTTACTCAAGGTTGCACAGCTAGTAAATGTCTAAAGTTTGATTGGAATTCAGGTCTTCCTAACTCTAGCTCTAGTGCTCTATCCATTGCACCATTTTGCTGCCCTATGCTACCTACGGAGAAGTAGCAGAAAGTAGTAGAAACAGCATTGAGTTGGGAATTAAAAAGTCTGGATTTGATTTCAGCACTCCCATTAACTCTCTGTGTAACCTTGAGCACATCTCTTCCTCTCTCCTGGCCTTGGTTTCCTTACTTATAAAATTACAAGGTGGATTAACAGATGAATTCTAAATTTAATCTCAGTTTTTAAAATTATCTATATCCTTGATCTTTGGTTATAGATGTCCTCTACCTATGTCTACTAAGTATTCCTGTCCTCAACTGAGGGAATATTACTAATTAAAGCAATAAATTATCAAATTTCTTTTTAACTCTTGTTAAATTAAGATTTACATGTTATATACAGTAGTGAAATGTTTCTTGGTCCACCATACTTTTTATTTCCTTTATGTTAAAATTACAGAAAATTCTCTAAGTGCATTGAAACTTGTAAAAAAAATGTACAAAGAGTCACTAAGAGAGCATTTCAAATACTCATATACTAGTTAATCTTTATTACAAAGAAATAGTTACAATCATCCCCTGAAAAAGGGGAAAGGACCAGGAAAAAAGGGACTATAAATAAGGTAAGGTTTTCAGGCATAACAAACCAAACACAGTGGAATGAATTAATTTTACATAATAGAAAAAAAAATTTTAAAGGCTTTTCTAAACATATCAGGAGAGAAAATAGATTGTCCAGCAAATGAAGGGAAGAATGAAGACTTTGAAGGTTACCAAGTGGATTAAGGACAAAGATTCTTTTAAAAATAGCAAATTAGTCTCATATTAGAAAAGAGAATGGCAACTGTATATTTAAGTGGCCCCTATTACTGGGTACTGTGAAATAATGAACAATTTATACAAATTCCTGTTGACCAAAAGTAGATTAGGGCTCACAGAGAAAATGGGAAGAGAAAGAAATCAGTGAATCTAAATGACATGAATTGTAGACGCTCAGGGAATTAGCTAATGAATTTACCCAGTCACTCACAATTATCTCTGAAAGGAGTTGAAAATATTAAGAAATTATAAACAACGAGGCAAAAGAAAACACAGCACCTGTTGCAAAATGAAAATAGTTCTTTCAATGGAAGAATAATCTTCTTAATTTAGACTTCTGATAATGTCACACACCCCCCAACCCCAACTCAAATCTTTTGCCTAGCTAATAAAATATAAATGCCTTGGTTTGACACAGAAGGCCCCCCACAATTGAACCCTTGTTCCCAGTCTTATTTGATGCTTCTGTCTCTTGCATTCACATATATACGGCTATAGATATGGTTATGAGTAGGGCAGCTAGGTGGTCCAGTGGACAGAGTGCAAGGCTTGACTTTTCTTTGTGAATTCAAATCTAGCCTCAGACACTTACTAGTTTTGTGACTCAAGACAAGTCACTTAACACTCTTTGCCTCAGTTTCCTCATTTGTAAAATGAGCTAGAGAAAGAAATAGCAAAACACTCCAGTACATTTTCCAAGAAAATCCCAAATGAGGTCATGAAGAGTGAACATGAATGAAACAACTGACCTACAACGATCTTAGGCAGGAAGTTGGCATAGAGCACTGGAGTTAACTAGAGTTAGGAAGACTTGAATTCAAAATCAGCCTCTAGTTCTGTGATCTGAAGGTCAAGATCTATTTACTAGACTTCCTATTTAATCACAGGATCATAAATCTAGATATAGGAGGAACCACAAACAATTAACCCCTAATCTTATACATGAGGACATTTAGGACCAGGGAAGTTTACCCAAAGTCAAATAGATAAAAAAATCCATCAGGGGTAGGATATGAACCTGGATCCTTTTACTGTAGCACCAGCACTTTCATTTATTCTAAATCTTAGCATAATGGGTACTTCTCCCTACCCAGCAGGGTGGTCTTAATTTTTAACCTCTTTCAGACTAGTCAATAACGCCTTGATATCATTTTTGACAATGTTATTTCTTACTCAGGAAGCTCGTAGTTGGAAGGGATATCATCTAGTCATCTAGTTCATCCTCTATGTAAGTAAGAATCCTTTATACAATTTTCATTACCTCCCCATTGAGGGAGGTCTTCAGTTCATAAATTTCTTCACTCACATAAGTATATCTTATATTATAGAGTAGTACTGTGTCATAGCTTTTAGTTAATCTATCCCCTTTGAATATCATACAGAATTATCCATTATCCATATGACTCACATCCCAACAGATTTCAGGAATACTTAGGTGAAAGAATCTGTCTCTCTGTCTTATTTCATCTTCAAGACCTTGAGCACCTGTGTTTGGGGCTGAAGCTATATGTTTCAGCACTGCCTCTCTTCTTGGATAATTGCTTCCTTTCAGTTAGATGTCTTGTAGGCTTCTCAAACTCACCATGCACAAAGTAAGTCCCCTTATCTTTCCCTCAAACATACTCCTCTTCTGAGTTCCCTTATATCTGTCAAGGGCCCCTCTAGTCACCAAGATTTATAACTTAGGAGCCATTTTCAACTCTTCGTTCTTTCTCACCCCAATATCTAATCAGATGCCAGTCTTGATTCTAGCTCCAAAACAGTTCTTGTACCTCTCCCTTTCTCTGTATTCATAAAAGCCACCATCTTGGCTCAGGTGCTTATCACCTCTCACCCAGAGTCTTGCAATAGCCTCCTACTTGTTTTCCCTGCTTTCATTTTCTCCTCTCTCCACAGCTGCCCAAGTGATATTCCTAAAGGACAAGACTGACCATGTTGTTTTCCTTCTCAATGCTGTTGTTGTTTCATCATTTTTCAGTCGTGTCTGACTCTTGATGACCCTTTTGGTGGAAGTACTAGGGTGGTTTGCTATTCCTTCTCCTGATCAATTTGTAGATGAGGAAATGAGGCAAACTGGGTTAAGTAAATTGCCCAGGGTCACCATACAGCTAGTAAGTGTCTGAGTACATATTTGAACACAGGTCTTCCTGACTCCAGGCCTGACACTCCATCTACTATACCATCTGACTGTCCCATTCTTTCCCAGTAAATGCTAATAGCTCTATCAGCTTTAGGATCATCTAAGATAAACTCCTCTGTTTGGCATTTCTTGACCTTTATGGACCTAACAACCTAGCTTTCTTACCATTTCTCTTATATGACATTCCATCTCCCGCCTTCATTCGTTTATTTAGGCTATCTCTCCTATTTTGAGTGTACCTTCTCGTTATCACTACTTCCTAAGGAAATAAGCATTTATGTTGTACCTACTCTGTGTCAGGTACTGTGCTAAGCACTTCTAAAAGCATTCTCTTATTTGATCCCTCAACAACCATATGAAGTATTAGCTATTCTGATCTTCATTTTACAGTTAAGGAACCTGTGGCAAATGATGGGTTTTTTTAGGGTTACTTACTTAGAGTCACACAGTAAGTTTGGGTTGGATTTGCACTCTGGTCCTTCCTGACTCCAGGCCCAGCACTGGAGTAACACCAGCTGCTTCAACTTCTTAGAACCCTTTGTTTCCTCAAAACTCAACTCAAGAACCACCTCTTAAATGAGAATTCTTGTAATGATCCACCAGCTACTGCCCCTCCCCCACCAATTACCTTGCCGTTATTTTATATATAATTATATGTGTACATGCTGTTTCCCCTGGTAGAATGTAAGCTCATTAGGGCAGAGACTTTCATTTTTGTCTATGTCACCCAACACCTATGACAGACACTAGGCTAGCATCCCTTACATTCCTACTTTGCTTCCTCCCCTAGACCAAGACCATTCTAGAATTCATCCTAGGTGACCTGACACCTCACTTCCCAAGAGCCTCCTTCTCTCTTAATTTTACCTTTAGACCTGGTTGCTCGATAGATTACAGGACTCAGATGAGATAGGTGTCACCATCTCTAGTTCTGATGAAATAGGGAACACTCAAGCCATCTTATCTGCCATACCACTAGTTGCCAAAGTCCTCCAGGCTTTCCCATCTGCCCTAATTCTGCAGTACAGTCACTCAGCATTGTCTTCTGAGCTACTTATACAATATAAGAACCTCTGAGTCTTGCCATATATCACTATAAGGACTCCCAGGTTTTCCATCTGTCCTGTACTAAACTTTTATTTTATGCTTTTTCTTCCACAATTAGAGGATGAGCTTTGTGAGAGCAAGAGCCATCTCACTTTTTTTTAATTCATATCCCTAGTGCTTCATGCAATTCTTGGTATATAGTAAACACTTAATAATTTTTTTATTCATTCATATCCTAGAGAGTCAATAAGTGACCATAAATTTATTGTTGAATATTTTCACCTGTCCCTTACTGGATTACTGTTTTGTCATGGCAAAGGATCTTACCATAACTCAATGAAATTATGAACTGTGCTATGTAGTTACTCAAGGAAGACAGTTTATAGTGGATAATTTCAACAAAAGGTGATTGACTAGAGAATAAAATGGCAAACTATTGCAATATCTTTGTCAAGAAAACCCCTTAGACAGTTCTAAAATGATCAAAGAGATGACACTGGAAGATAAGCCCCTCAGATCAAAAGGTGTTCAATATGTCATTGGGGAAGAGCGAAGGGTAAATACAAGTAGCTCCAGTGCTAATGACGTAGATGAGTCAAAGCTGAATGGAAGTTCAGCTGTAGATGCATCTGGTGACTAAAGGAAAGTCCAATGTGTAAAGATGAATATAGCATAGGAAGCTAGAATGTAAGATCTATGAAGCAAGGTAAGCTGCAAGTAGTTAAACAGGAAATTGAAAGATTAAACATCAACACATTGGATGAGTGAACTTAAATGAATGGGAATGGGTGAATTTAATTCAGGTGATAATTAGATATACTACTACAGGCAAGAATGCCTTAGAAGAAATGGAGTAGCCCTAATTGTCAATAAAAGGGTACGAAAAGTAATATTGGGGTGTAATCTCAAAAATGACATAATGATGACTGTTTGAATCCCAGGGAAACTATTCCATATCATAGTAATACAAGTCTATGCTCCAACTACTGATGCCTAAGAAACCAAAGTTGTTCAGTTCTATGAAGACCTATATAGGGGATTGGAAAGCTAACGTAGGAAATCCAAAGATAATTGGAATAGTAGGCAAGTTTGGCTTTTAAGTACAAAATAAAGCAGGGCAGAAACTAATAGTTTTATCAAGATAATGCACTGGTTATAGCAAACAGTTTTTCAACAACCTAAAAAGCAACTGTACATGTGGACATCAGCAGATTGTGAATATCAAAATCAATTAAGTGTATACTTTGTTGACAAAGGTAGAGAAGATCTACACAGTCAGTTAAAACAAGAGCTGGAGCTGACTGTGACACAGATCATGACCTTATTGGAAAATTCAGATTTCAATTGAAAAAAGTAGGGAAAACTGCCAGATCACATTGGTATGATCCAAATAACATCCCTTATGAATATTAAGTGGAGGTTAATAGATTTAAAGGACTGGATCAGGTAGATGGAGTGCCTGAAGAACTATGGACAGAGGTTCACAATATTGTACAGGAGGAAGCAAAAAGAATTTTTTTTTATAAAAAAAAATTTTAAATTCCAACAAAAAGAAAAACAAGAAAGCAAAATGACTCTCTGATGAGGTGAGACTTTAAAAAGAGCAGAGGAAAGAAGGAAAACAAAAGGTAAAGGAGAAAGGTAAAGATGTACTCAACAATTCAGAATTCCAGAAAATAGCAAGGAGAAATTCAGTTTTATTTTTAAATAAAACTATTTTTAAAAAAATAATAAAATTAATAATAAAAAATAAGAAATAATACTGCTTCTATATATAAATAATAAATTATTATTACTATTTTTTATTTTTAAATAAAATTATTTTAGTTTAGTTTTATTTTATTTTCTTATTTAAATAAATTTATTTTTAAATGAGCAATGCAAAGAAATAGTAGAAAACAATAGAATTAGAAACACAAAAGTTATCTTGAAGAAAATTAGAACTCTCAAGGACAACCTTTCATGCAAAAATAGGCAAGATAAAAACAAACATTATGCAGAAACAGAAGAAATTAAGAGGAATTGGCAAAAATACACCAAGTACTAAAAGAACTAAGAAAGGTCTTAACATTACCAGTAACCACGATGGTGTGGTTACTGATCTAGAGCCAGACATCCTGGAGAATAACATCAAATGAATCTAAGAATCATTGCAAATAGCAAGGCTAGTAGAAATGATGGAATTCTAGCTTATCTATTTAAAATTCTAAAAAGTGATGCTGTTAAAGTGTTGTACTCACTATGCCAGCAAATTTGGAAAACTCTACAGTGGCCACTGGATTGGAAAAGATCAGTCTACATTCCAATCCCAAAGTCAGCCAAAAAACGTTCAAGTTACTGAACAATCATGCTCATTTCACACTCCAGCAAGTTAGGTTTCAGTAATATGTGAACCCAGAATTACCAGAAGTACAGGCTGGTTTTTGAGGAGGCAAAAGAACTAGAGACCGAATTGGTAACATTTGCTGGGTTATGGAGAAAGTCAAGAGAGTTCTAGAAAAATATCTACTTCTACTTCATTGACTACTCTAAAGTCTTTGACTTTGTGAATCAGAACAAAAGGTGGCAAATCTTCAAAGAGATGGGAGTGTGGTTTCATCTTACCCGTCTCCTGAAGAACCTCCATGTGGTTCAAGAAGCAACAGTTGGAACCAGACGTGGACCAATTGATTGGTTCAAGACCGAAAAGGAAGTCTTGACAAGGCTGTATATTGTCTACAAGTTACCTTTAATTCTCAAGCTTTTTGTTCTATATAGCTTAGAATCCATGAGTATTTGTCAACCTTTATTAAAATCCTAGTCTGTATATATGGATTACTGCTATTTCTGGATAGCTGTGGGCAACAACTTATCTATGACAATGGTCTGACTCTGGTTGTTAAACTAGTTTTAAAAATCATCATTGGGTCATTTGTCAAGGATAGCAAATTTTAGATATGTAATTTTAGGCACTAGGTGATGTCTTGCTAGGTACTTGGCAGGTGCTAAGCATTTATATCCACTTGCAGTTGCAACTGTTTCTTTGAATAACACTCCTTGGTCAGTAAGTCCAGTCTCCTTTAAGGATAACATCTACAATTTCTAGTTGTAATGGTCTGTTCCTAAATTGCTGTCATAAAGGGCTCCATGTCTATATCATTATGATTCTATATTGCCATACTCCTCACCCCTTCCCTAGGGACAGGATTAGTCAGTATTCAGGTTCATTTTAGCTCAACAAGTATTTGTAGAAATGTAATTGATTCTTTTTTTTAATGTTCATTTAAAAAAGTGTCCTAAGGCAAATCCCTATCCTGATAGTATTTTTTTAAAAAAATATTTCATAATTTCATGGACTTATGCACAGTTGGATAAAATGACTGCTTATTTGTAAAAATATCAGCATCTAATTTCATCCTCTATAGGTTCACTGCTAATATCTGAAGGGTACTTCTAGTAGCAGATTGGATGAGTGATTACATGTATCTCATCTCCTACCACTTAATTTTGGTAAATTCTGGTAGGTTTCTATATTTTTAAAGTTTTTTTATTCCAGATGATTGAGAGATTATAAGTATTTGGTATGAGGAAACATCTAGGGCAAGTCAGTGGTGCACTGGATTGTATGCAGGGCTTAGAGTCAAGAAGATTTATCTTCCTGAGTTCAAATCTGGCATCAGTCACTTACTTTATGATCTTGGGTAGGTCACTTCACACTGTCTCAGTTTCTTCACCTGTAAAATGAGCTGTAGGAGGAAATGGAAAACCATTCCAATATCTCTGCCAAGAAAACTCCAACTTGGCTCCCAAACATTTAGTCAGAAATGACTAAATACATTTCAACAACAATAATGAAATGTATTAAAAGTATTGCTCTTGAATTTTTATGGATCAACATTATATCTAGGTGATGGTGGGCAACAATTCTGCCTGCAACGATAATGCTCTAATTGCATTGCTGTGTTTTTGGGAGGTTTGTGGTTGTTACACAGGATTTGTCATCTCTTATTGGTGAAGTACATGGAGTATTTCTTTAGTATTTTGATGTGTTTTTAATGTGCTCTTAGATTATCCATCAATTTTTTTCCTCTGAATAGGAAGTATTAAAACTTGTATAGTCACATTATTTACTATTTTGCTCTCTTTTTGTGGGGGCAATTTTTGGTTACATCAAACAGAGGGTACTATTGATAAAAAGCAGTATGAAACTCTTACCTATCCGTTGATAGGTGAGATCTATCTCCATTGTTTTGTTGATGTAGTAATGATACAAAATAAAAGGCTTCATATCTTTGATTCATTCTTTTTTTGAGACTGAGTCTCCCTATCTTGCCCAGGCTGGAAGTGCAACAGCCACTCATGGACCCATTCTCTAAGACTAGTCATCATATTTTGTTTTTCTGACCTGAGCTAGGTGACCATGTCCTTCTACTCTCAGAGGCTTACCATACTGATGTTCAACTTAGTATGGATAGCTGATCATCTTTAGTTTCACTGCAAACTTCCTGAACTCAAGCAATCTGCCAATCTCAGCCTCCCAATCAGCAGATTGCAGGCTTGGGCAACCACCTTAAGTAGTTCCATGCATTTCTTGCACACTTGTGGTTTATCCACCTTAGGAGTCTGTTATTAGAATTTTTTAAATTTGTTCTTGTCTTGTAGTACCAGAACACAAAGGAATGTCACTCATTCCATTGTCTTCTTTATCAAACGTTCTCATGACCAGTCTGAAGAGAGTCATCCTGGAAGTCTATACTACCTTTACGTTTTCTTGGCTCCATGGCAGTGTCTTCCCATTTTGTTCAGTCATTTCAGTCATATCCAACCCTTAGTGACCTCCTTTTGAGTTTTCTTGGCTAAGATACTAGAGTAGTTTGCCATTTCCCTCTCCAGCTCATTTTACAGATGAAGAAACTGAGGTAAACAGGGCTAAGTGACTTGTCCAGGATCACACAACTGGTAAGTGTCTGAGGCTGAACTGAAACTCATGAAGATGAGTCTTCTTTCTTGATTGCAAACCCAGTATTCTATCCTTTGCATCACCTACCTGCCCTTTCTTCCCACTGATTGTAGTATTAACCCAATAAGTAGAATAACCAGAGGCCAATTGGCCAGTATGTCAGTAAGGCTTCCACAACTACCATAACAATTTCGGTTTGCAAAGTGTTAATTGTACATTTCCCTTACTAGTAGTCACTTACTGTGCCTCTACTTCTCAGCCTTTATAATAACAAATTATGCATTGGGCTTTGAAGTTGTTGATACTGTCTTCATCATCATCAACCTCTCACTTCCTCCATAAAAAAAACCCTTTCTGCAATTAATTGTCCCCTAGAAGAGAGATCAGCTGGCATCTGCTATGGCAAATGGAGAAGGGCTAGAAGAGAGAATCACAAAAAATGGGTTCTTGCATGGTACCCAGGTGCTGAGATCTGGAGGAATCAGAATCCAGAGATGAGCTGCTAGAGGATGATGCCATTTGCTTCCCTTTCCCTTAACACACTCCTCATTGCACAAAATATTTTATCAGTCTGTGGCTCTTCCCACATTTCCAGATGTCTCAGCCATGATTCATTTGGTGTCAGTGAGCATCATTAGTGCTGTGAATCATGTTTCCCATTTGTTTTATAATTCTTACTTGCTCACAGTCTTATTTCTTTTACACCCAGACTAACTTCTGAATATTGGTTCTAGAGGCCTGCATAGATTTGCATGTTTGGATAAGGCTATGAATGTTAACTCAAAAATGTAATTCAAATGGACTTAGATTTGAACAGAGATCCAGAAGATTCTGAAGGAGCCCAACGAAGGCTGATGATAAATAGCCATTTCTCTTCTGAGGGAAGTGCGAGGAGAATTTTGCAAGGACTGATGTTATTTAGCATCTTGTTTAATGATCTAGAAGAGAGAGTAAGTACTGTGGTTATGTTCTATGCTAATAACACTAAATTGAAAGGTGCTGCAAACACAAGTCAGGGCAAAAAAAACTATGATAAAAGAATTGATGGAGATTAGAAATGATATCACATCACATCTAATGCAATGGACACTGGTCACTAAGGCCTGCTTGGAGAGAGGAGAGGCAGCAAGAAAGAGGAGACAGAATGGTGGACATAGAGTCAGAGGACCTGGATTTAAACTAACTCTGCTATTCCTTATTTTGGAAAAATTACTTCACCCCTCTAGGCATCAGTCTTCTCATCTGTGAAATGATTAAGTTGAATGAGGTAGATCATGTCTAAGGTTCCATTGATCAAACTCTAAATCCTACAGGGCTAGATAATGTCTATCCTGCATCCAAATATGAGTAGGAAAGGGAGGGATTTCAGAAGTGGAAATAAATTGGAAAAAAGCCAAGGCCACCGTCTGTCCACCACCATCGCACTCTTCAAGGATAATCAGATAGATGAGAAAATTTAGAGATAGCAGGAGTTAGAGTTAAGATTTGCAGGCTGGTCAGATACACTGGATTTTATAGACTTCAGCAGAAGCTAATCAAAAAAGTTGAAAATGAGCCAAAGGTATCAGAAAACCAGTGAAAGGCCAGCTCACACTAGAAGCAAATCTTTAAAAAAATCAGAAAATGTCAGAGTAGGAAGGGAGGTTAAAAATCATATAGTTTGTTTTGATTGTTTGGTTGTGATCGACTCTCTATGACCACATTTGGGAGTTTCTTGGCAAAGATTCTGGAGGGGATTGCCATTTCCTCCTCCAGCTCATTTTATAGATGAGGAAACTGAGGCAAACAAGGTTAAGTGATTTGCCCAGGGTCACACAACTATTAAGTGTCTGAGACCAGATTTGAACCCAGGAAGATGATTCTTCCTGACTCCAGGCCTGGCACTCTATCCACTGTGCGCCCTAGCTGCCTTCATATAGTTTAATCCCCTTATGTAAAAGGAGCAAACTGAAACCTAGGGAGGTGAGGATGATTGTGCAATGTTCTAGAGCATGATATTATGGAGATGAGAGCCAAGGCCTTCTAACTGCTAATCTAATTCTCTTTCTCTTATACCATTTATTCTATGTTCATTTGTGATGATCTGTGGAGATAAGAAACGATGTGTGGAGATTGGAAAAGTGCTCAAGATAACAAAGCCTAATGCCCTCATTTTACCTTTGAGAACACAGGCTGTGAAAGGTTAAACAATTTGCCCAGAGTTGAATAGCAAGATTAGAATCCAGGTCTCTTAACGTCATCCTAAGAATACTAAAATTGATCATAAAATTATGGCAACTAATATTTGGCACTAGCATATAGTATTTTGTATTATATAGAGTTAGTGCTGGCATATAGTGATTTAAGAATTTCTTTTTTTGGAAGGGGAAAGGCAAGGCAGTTGGGGTTAAGTGACTAGCCCAAGGTCACATAGCTCATAGTGTCAAGTATCTGAGGTCCTATCTGAACTCAGGTCCTCCTGATTCCAGGGAGAATGCTCTATTGCATTGCTGTATGGACCACCTCAGGGCCTGATGCTTTAAGATTTTCAAAGAACTTTATAAATATCTCATTTTATCCTCACAACAAGCCTAGGAGATAGGTGCTATGACCATCCCCATTTTATAGATGAGGAAACTAAGGCAAACAGAGGTTAGTGACTTGCCCAAAGTCAGAACACTAGGACGTGTACAAGAATTTAATTCAGGACTTCCTAGCTCTAGCTCATAAGCCCCCAACAGTGCCACCTACCTGCCACTATGTCACCTAGAAAGTGTTTTTTTCTACTATATTATAAAGCTTCTATTAGCTAAGTTTATAAAACAGATATTCTTTGCTTTTTCTACTATATTATAAAGCCTCTCTCTATTAGCTAAGTTTATAAAACAGATATTCAATAAATTCTTCAAATATTTGTTAAGCACATATTATTCTAGGTGCTTGGAACAGAAAAATGAATTAAAACACAACTTCTGTCCTCAAAGAGCTTACGTAGAGTCTAGTTGTTGTTGAGTCATTTTTCAGTCATGCCCAACCCTCTGTGACTCCATTTGGGGTTTTCTTGGCAAAAATACTAGAGTGGTTTGCCATTTCCTTCTCCAGCTCATTTTACAGATGAGGAATTGAGGCAACCAGGGTAAAGTGACTTGCCCAAGGTCATATAGCTGGTAAGTATCTGAGGTCAGACTTGAACACAGGACAGGAATCTTTCTGATTCCAAGCCCAGTGCTCAATCTACTACACCATCTTGCTGCCCCTAGAGTCTAGAGGAGATAAAAATGTATAAATACTACAATTCAGAATGGACATGATAAGGAATATGATATAGTATGGTATGATAAGGAAACACATCTCTTTCAGGACTCTATTTTGCATATTACCATCAATATCTGGCAAAGAGTCTTGTACTTGGACATAAACCAAATTTTTGCTGTTGAATCTATGAAGGACAATAGTAAAAAATAGGCTTGAAGTGTAGTGAGGGTCGTATATCATGGAGCGGTTTGGATGCCAGGCTAAGAGGACTTTATTGTTATCCTGAGTACAATGGGGAGCCGTTGGAGGGTTTTGAAGAGAATTGCACGATCAGAACTTTGTATTATGAAAATGAATCTGGAAGAATGATGTACTGCGGATCGAAGGGGACAAAGACCGACACAAGAGAAGACTAGAGAGCTTTCAATGTCAAGTAGTCAATATAGGAATGTTTATCAAGTACCAACTAAGTGCCTGGTACCCAGCTAAGCTCTGGAAATACAAAGAAAGGCAAAAACAGTCCTTTCCCTTGAGGAGTGTACATTCTGGAGTGAAAAACAATGTGTAAATAACTAGGTCCATGGTCAATATATACAAAGTATGTGAAAGGTAAACTAAGAGGGAAAGGTACCAGCATGGGTGGCATGGCGGAGGAAGATGGAGGACTACGGAAATCCTCCTGAAGAAGATGGGACTTAAGCTGAGAGAGAGAGGAGGTAAAGAGAAGGTTAATGTAAGAAGACTGGTAAAGTAGGAAGAGCTTTCAATGCCAAACACAAGAGTTTACCTTCAATCTTAGACACCATAGGAAACCACTGGGGCATATCGAGGAGGGTGATGATTCTAAACCTCAAAACAGCCGTGTTGACAGCTGAATAGCGAGTAGATTAAGGTAGAGAAAGACTTGGAGCAGGCCCTTGGCTTATGGCTCTGTGAGTGGAGAGGTGAGGACTTACATGGAAGATATGAGGGTAGAAACAACAAAATTTGGCAATAGATAGGATATGTAGGGTGTGTGAGAGTGAGTGGTCAAGCAGGATACCAATGATCCAAATCTGAATGATGCCACTGACAAATAATTAGCTTTGTTATGGACATGTTGGGTTTGATGCTATGGGGAATAGGAGTGATTGGAGCTTTTTGAGCAGGTAAGTGTCATAGTCAGATCTGCCCTTCAGGAATATCATTTTGGTATTGTGGATGGAGAATAGGTTGAAGAAAAAGAGTTAAGGCAGTGACTAATTAGGAAGTTATTCCAATAGTTCAGGCAAGAAATAACAATGAAGGCCTAAAATTGGGTGAAGGCAATGTGAATAAAAAGATGGGGATAAATACAAGAAATACAGAGGGAGAATTGATAAGGCTTAAGAACAGATTGGACATGACGAGTGAAGGATAGTGAAGTGTAAAGGATGACTCCAAGCTTGTGGACTGAGGTATCTGCCATGATGGAAGTCACCTCAACTAATTTGGAGTAGTTAAATAGAGGGAGAAATTCATGGGAAAGGATGATGAGTTCGGTTTTGGACATGAGTGGTTTGAGACACTTATGTATATCTGCTTTGAAAAGCCTAACAGACTGTTTGATAATTAAAGTCTAGAGCTCAGGAGACAGACTGAAGGGGATTATCAATCAATCAATAAGCATTTATTAAGCACCTACTAAGTGCCAAGCACTGTGCTAAGTGCTAGGGATACAAAAAGAGGCAAAAGATAATCCTTGCCCTTAAGGAGCTTACAGAAATCATCTGTCCACAAATGTTAACTTTATAAATATTAATATATGTCATAAATATAATGTCTATAAACATTAACTTTACTCATGTGAGATGAGGAGTTCACTAGGAGGGGATGTAAAGAGAAAATAAAGGAAGACAGAGTCTTTGAATATGACCTTAGGTACTAAGATATAGATGATGAAGAAACTGAGAAGGAGTGGTCAGGAAGGTGAGATAACGAAGAAAGAGCAGTGTCAAAAAAAATCTAGGACAGAGAGAGTATCGAGGAAAAGGAGGTAATTGGTATTGCCATGGAGGGGTCAAGTAGAGTGAAAACTGAGAAAGTCCTATTGAATTTATTAATTAAAAGATTAAAATAAAAGATTAAAATAAAAAATAAAAGATTAAAAGAGAACAGTTTTAATCAAGCAATGATATCTAGCAAGATTTCAAGGGATTCAGAAATAAATGAGAAGTGGAGGTTATAAGTATAGACAACTATTTTTCTAGGATTTGTTCTATGAAAGACAAAAGAGATGCAAGCTGATAGTTTACGGGTAATAGAGGGCCAAGTGTGGGTATCTGACGGAAAGGAAAGACCTCAATATATTTATGGGCAGCAGGTAAGGAGCAAATAGATAAAAGTGATTCAAGATTAGAGAGAGAAAGAACAATCTGCTGGGAAATAGGAGAAGGGATGAGATCAAGGTTACAAGTTGAGAGCTTGGCCTTGCACGGGAGAAGGGCCACATTTTCATGAAAGATTAAAGTAAAGTAGAAGAGAATGAAGGATAATGTCAGGAGTAGGAAAGAATAGAAATTTAATGGCAAATAATTTCTATTTTCTCACTGTAAGAGTCAGGCTAAAACCATTCCATCCCACTTTAACCTTGATAACTAGATGAGAACACATCTCTATAAATCAGCCAATCAGAGGCTTTGAGATTGTGTTTAAAAAGTCTTTAAAATACTGGTGAAGTGAAATTATATGAGACAAGAGGGTCTGTTCCAATAGGCTTGGGGATTTTATTATGTTCTATATGACATTTAAAAACCATCAAGGATGCTACAATGGGGAATTCTGGAAAACAGAACAAGTGTGAAACTCTAGTTGGACCTCCTTAGAAGGAATCATGAGGTTTAGTGGGGGAGTGGGGGTGGGAGGAGAACTAAGGAGCTTTTGCCTTGACTAGGTCTCTACCCTACATTCCTTTGAGCAGAGAATGATGATCCATTTTCAAAGGATCTGGAGGGTGATGAACTTCCCATCTTGCCATCATGTCATAAATGATGTACACAAATCAGCTGGTAGCAGTACTGACATTGTTGGGAGCCAAGAAGAGATGGACAGAGATTTGCCATATTTAAAGGGAACTTCTTTTCTCCTCACAAAAGGGAGAAAAAAACTACCAGCCAGGAGTTATGTTACCCTTTTGCTACATGTGCTCTCTAAGCTGGAACTCAATTTCCCCAAGATGCTGAATGTATCTGTGGGAGAATTTGTCACAGATTTGGGTAGATATGTGTGTGTTTTACACCAGGATGTTCTTATTACACAACCTTAAAAAATACCCATTTTCTAAAAATTACTTAAGGTTGGTTGACTAAATTGATTCTCCACTAATCATCTGGTAGTGAATCACACCAATGAGGGCTTAAGCCAATGGCATTAAAGAATTATCACTGATCCCTTAGGGTGAGTGGAACAAAAAGGGGAGATCCCTAGGATGTTAAGAGAGGATATAATCCTAATTGTGGGATCTTGATTTGTCAGTGGGAGTGGGAATTGGGATAAGGATCCTCAGAATGTATACAGAATCAGTAAAGTATGAAGGATGGTCCCTTGGTGAGAAGAAAGAGGGAACGGTGGTATGGGAGGCTTAAGGAAAGAAGAAAAGATTTGTAATAGCTGCTGTGGGAAATGGGATAGTCAATTGGGAAGAATAGAAGAATTTTCTTATTTGAGAGAAGACACAGTTGAGATGAGATAACATGGATGTTATCTAAAGGGAAACATACCTTCCCTTCATGCTTCTATAGTTCAAATAGGGAATATTTTTCATTTTTTCTTTGTATCTTGTTGTTCAGTTATTTTTTAGTCATCCAATTCTTTATGACCCCATTTGGAGTTTTCTTGGAGTGGTTTGCCACTTCCTTCTCCAGCTCATTTACAGATGAGGCAACTGAGGCAAACAGGGTTAAGTGAATTGCCGAGGGTCACATAGCCAGTAACAATCTGAGGCTCTTCTGATTCCAAGTTCAGTGGTCTATTCATTGTGCTCCCTTGCTGCCCATGTATACTGAGTATTCAACATAATGCCTCGTTTATTGTAGTCTTTCAATAGATATTTGCTGAATTTAACATTTTTCACATGTTGTCAAACAACGATTTTCCATTCTTTGTGGAATTTATTTTTGAGACAATGCAAAACTTCCACATTAAAAATAACATTCTTAATTTTGGTCTACCATTCCTCATGATAATGATGTCATTTTAAAGTTTAAATTTTGTCATATTACCTGTCTATCTGCTTTATTATCTACAAATTTGATAACTACCCTTCTATATCTTTGACCTAGTCACTGATGGTGTTTAAAAATACAAGATGAAAACTACAGCTTGGCGGCCCTATGCTGTTGATCACCATCTTGGCTGATAGAGACCCCTTTAGCAACATAAGTTGGGCATCATAGCTGAATCCGAGGTACATCTGTCTAACATTATCATCTGGTCCATATTTTACTATCTTATTCTTCCAGAATATCGTGGGAACATTTTTCAAATGTTTTGCTAAAGTCAAGATTCATTATGTCTAATTATGTCTGAAATTTCCCTGATCTGCCAATTTAGTTATCCTATCATAAAGGAAAATGAGTTGTTCTTTATGAGCCAAAGTTGCTCCTGTTAATTACCAGTCTTTTCTAAATGCTCAAAAATTATCTGTTTAATAATCTGTTCTAACATATTCTGGGGGAGTCACAATTTTGATTCTTCATGGATTGTGGTTTTTCTAGGCAGGTAGGTGGTGCTGGAGTGAGGAAGAGATGAGTTCATATCCTGACTCAGATCCTTAAAGGCTATGTGACCCTGGGCAAGTCACTTAACCGCTACCAGCCTCAATTTTCTCCTTTTTAAAATGGGGATAACAACATCGCCTGTCTCTCATGACTATTTTGAGAACCAGACAAGGTGACATGTAGATTGCTTGGTAAACCTTAAAGCTATATAAATGTGAGCTATCATCATCATTTCGTTGTCCATAATTCTAGGTCCATATCATGTTTGGAAGAATATTGGTTTTAAAAATACATTCTGCGCTTGGGAGCAGTTTTGGATCACTGGAAGTGTTCTCTAGCTTCCCCAACACAACTAAAGGCACTCTCCTCACCCTATTCAATTCTTGGTCCAGATCGTTATGTATTTGCATTTCCTGTAAAAAAAATAATGGATTTCTCAGTTGACCTGCCCATCCACCCGTTAGGCATTGTCTGCTCATTTTCCTCTTAGCTATGCCTCTGATTATATGGATGTCAGTACCATACCTCAACTACAGCCTTACTTGGTAACATCACTCTGCCATGCAAGTCCCCTTCTCCCATTAGTAAGTTCCTTTGGGGCCTCCACTTTGGGGAAGATCCTAGACTGGTTATCCTTCATCTCTTCTTTAGGCTGTGTTCTTATTTTCTGGACTTCAACACTATGCCTTAGGCAGAGTCTCACCCTGGAGTCTCTCAGCACCTGGAATCTCTATACCCCAGAACATCCCCTCCAGACTCACACTGAAACTTCCTGCTGCCTTTCTGGGTCTTTCCCCTATTGGTGAGTTTCTCCCAGGACCTCCATCTTGGGGAAGGGCCTAGGTCAGCCCACTTTCATTCCATTCCTACCTGTGCTTCTGACTTTCTACATTTCAATATTATGCAACCACTCAACCCCTACTTTTGTCAACCAAAGGCCTTTGCCACTGACATGACTCTCTTGTACAGAATAAACAGAAGTAAGATTCCTATAGAAGGTAGGCAATCATACCTTGTTCTTGTTTGTGGATAATATTTTTGTTTACTGGATTATATCAAGAGTGGGAATTTTACAAAAAGTTTTCAGTGTCATCTGTAACTATTCAAAAGAGCCAGGACTGATAATCAACATAAGGGAAAAAGGCAAATGGTTGATTTATTAAGAACTATGTGTCAGGCACTGTGCTAAGGTTTGGCGATGTAAATATGAGCAAAAAGAAAGGTACCCCCTTTTTTGATTCTTCTTACACTATTAGACAGTGAGCCCATGAGGGCACAAGCCATCTTTTCTTATTGTAAAATTCTCAGTACTTATATAATGCAATAATCAAAACATCAAGTGCCTTTGATTGGCAACCAGATTCTTGTTTTGCTTCATTTGATACTGATAATCAGCAAGCATTTATTATCTATTGAGCTAAAAGTCATTGTGCTAGATACTGGAGTTTCAAAAAAGAATAGTCAACTTTAAAACCCTTATATTCTAAAGGACATACCTTGCACGTGTATAGGAATATGTGAAATACATATGAAACCAATAAATTGGGGAAAAGAATTAGAAGCTGAGTGGGCCAGGAAAGGACTCATACAGGAGGTAAAGATTGAGCTGGGTCTTTGAAAAGGGTTAGCAAGTTAGAATGATGTCACTTAACCCTGTTTGCTTCAGTTCCTTATGGGTAGAAAAATTAGCTAGAGAAGGAAGTGGCGAACCACTTCAGTCTTTACCAGAAAACCCCAAAAATGGGGTCACAGACAGTCAGATATGACTGTACAACAACTAAAGTGGAGTCATTGGAGTTGACTGAGTAGCGGCCATGTCAGTGTGGTCAGAACCATACCTTAATGAAAATCACTTTGGGCAGGCAACTAGATGTGTGAAGGACGAATGGGTGTAGAAAGAGGATTGAGCAAGGGAGTGAATTAGGAGGCTAATTCAGTCTTTTCTGTGAGAAGTAATGGGGACCTTCGATTAATTGGGTGGTGGCTACGTGAGTGGAAAGATAGAGATATATGGGAGAAATACAGAGTTAGAAGATAAGTTTTATCTTCCAAGAGATTTTGTAACATCATAATATGTACCTGGGTCACATCTTGCTGGAGGAGAACTTTCAAGTTTATGGTTTGCTCTCCTGAATCAATTTTTTTAGCAAATAATAAAGATGGAAGATATTCTATACCCCTTTCAGTCAATTGTGAGACTGTGAAGATAAAGTCTCCTGCAGAATATTGTTTGTAAAAGCCCCCTTATCATATATTCCCCAAAGGAATACTCGGCATATCAAATTCAATGCAATCCCCAAAAGCTTTCAGAATATAGGGTCCTATCAATGGAGAGCAATGTCCTCTGGGAATTTGATAAGGTACATATCATCTCTGTTATCATATCAGCTAATGGCTTTTAAATGAGGATGCTTTGAGTGAAGTTGAAAAGGATAAGTTTACTTTTAACTACAAAAATCAAATTATTTTAGCCACCTTGCAAAAACATGCTGAACATTAATTATAAAAGATCATAACAACAATTGTCCCAGGACTATTTCTATCTGAATTTCATTGAAAAATATGAGCAGAAGAAGATAACAATTATAGCCAACATTTTAAAAGTTCTTTAAGGTTTATAAAAATCCTTTTAGAGTGAAGATACAAGATCTTTATTTTTCTTAAATAATTCATCAATGCTTTTTGTTACAGAGATACTGCCTCCTATCAATATCCCCTTTTAATAGAATTTCTCTTTGTAATAAAGGGGCCAAACCAAGCAAAACAGAAAAACACATTGACCTTGTCAGATGCCTTGTTCCACACTTCCAGTCCACTTTCTACCAAGGGGAGGAACGTATGTCAGCCTCACTTTCAATGAGTCTTGGGGAGTTAATATTGGTCTAAACACTGAGGGCAGAGTTCTGTTATCATTGAACGTGGCTGTCATTTGCATTATTTTCGTTCTCCTCGCTCTGCTTACTATGCTCTGCATCAGTTCATAAAAGTCTTTCTGAGTGTCCCTGAATTCTTTGTTGTTTATTATGACTTCTGTTGATACAAATTCCTTTTAACAAAGGGCAGCCCCAAATAGGCATTCATAAAGGGTACCTGCCAAAGTCATCACTAAATGCCAGAAATCTCTGAGATCATTTTTTTAAATTTAGGGAAATACAACTTTAGCTTTATTTTTATAGTCACTGTAAACATTTAAACAATTTTAATATCGTAAAAAGAAAATAGACCTAGACTTTGAATGCTAGTCCTTGGCTTTGGATTCCTTTTCTACTAATATTTTTATACTTAGTGGCCTTAGGCAAGTCACTTACCATCTTTATGCCTTAGTTTCCTTATCTATAAAATGAGGCTATTGGACTCAATGGCTCTAACATGATCCTATAGCTCAACGACCTCTATGTTTCCTTCCAGTTCTAAATCTGTGAGCTCTGTTATGTAAGATTTTGCTCAGTCCGCATTCAGAACCAGACTATAACAAAACCAACATTTGTAGTAGGTTTGGTAAGTGTTCCCTTCATAGTTTTAAAAATATTTTATTTCTAAACAAAATTAATAGACATAAATATAAAATAGATATGAATGACACATTAAAGAGTGCATCTGATTTGAGGAGCTAAGAAATCTACTTAAAAACTCTTTATTCTCATATCTTCACACAGCATTGCTTCAATTGAGTAATTGAGGCAAATCATGCCATTTCCCCACCTTTGCAGAAACTCCTGAGAGCAAAGGTATGCCTGCTGCTACAGTAAAGTGCAAGTCAGGAGCATTGATTAGAGAGAAGGAGCATCACTCAATTCAGTCATCAAGATAAACAAAAAAAGAGGGGATTTGCTCCTAGTGTCCTCCCCTTGAATTTTTAGTGTATTCCTACCTAACTCCCAGCCAAAAATGCACAGAATATTATTAACAAGTTATTAATCTACTTCATTCAATATCTTTATGCAGTACAAATATGGAACAGTGTAATTGTCTGAGCTGGACCTCAAGTCTGGAAGACTCACCCTCTTGAGTTCACATCTGCCCTTACTAGTTATGTGATCCTGGGTAATTCACCTCACCTTGTTTTCCTCAGTTTTCTTATCTATAAAATGAACTGGAGACAGAAATGGCAACCTATTCTAGTACCTTTGCCAAGAAAGCTCCAAATGGGTGGCAATGAGTTGGACATCAGGAGTCTGGCTGAGCCAACCAACAAGGTCACTAAACTCAAGGGAACCTGTATAAGGACTTTACTGAGAATGAAAATACCAGGAGTGCTGGCTTGCCTTCACTAAACATATATATTGTCCTCTAAATTTCAGTCTATCCTTTTCATATACCCTTAACTTGGACTATTTAAAGGTGAATGCATCATTAAGTCGGAAGAAGAGAGGGATGTGGATTTTCTAACTACTATTCTTGCTGAGAACTAGTTATGTCTACTGACTGATGCTGGTGGAGTTTGTGGGCTATAGCTTTAGGAGAATCACTCACAGGGCTACCTGTGGAACCCTAGGTAACAGTGACTCTTGGAAACTCAACTCACCAGGTCATAGTGGGGGAAGGGGGATCTCAGAGAGGATTGTACATCTCTATAATTATTTATATGTTGGCTCTCTTTTATCCAGTGACTAGTACAGTGCCTGGCACAAAGTATACTCTTAAATGCATGTCAACTTATTGATCTCTGTAGCAATATGTTGACAGTAAGAACTATTTGCAAATATATCAGAAAACATAGAACACTCCACCACCAAACTTTACAATTGTTTTCAAGAATGCTAAACAATGATGGACCCAATAGAACTGCTCTCTTTTTGGCCAAATACTGATAATATTTCATTTATATATTTTATTTAAATTTACAAAGTACTTTCTTCTCACTAACTCTGCAAAGTAGTACAATTGTGTGTGTGTGTGTGCATGTGCATGTGTGCATGTTGATTAGGTCTGTGGTTTTATCATTTTATGACCTTAGGTTTGTTCTGGTGATGAACTTTCTTTGCCAATAAAGATCAGGCCTTCTCTGCTATTCATAGTCTTAGAATGTTGCTGGGGAACTGAGAGGTTAAGTTAATTGTCTATGTGTCATACAGCCAGCTCATGGCACAGACTGATTGAAGGTCTGCTCTCTATCTACTAGGCCTAGCTGTCTCACAGGCATTCTTTCCTCCATTTCATAAATCAGGGAGTTGAATTCTGAAGTGGAAGGTGAAGTAAACTGCCAATACTTACACAGCTACTAGGGTTCAAAACTGATAAATGGGACACTGGGCCCCTAACTCCAGTCACTGATTGCTCTAGAGACAGAAATAAATTCAGAAGCCATCTATTCTCATCCCCCTCATTTTACATGAAAAGACCAGGATTGTTAACCTTCTTGATCAAGGTCACAGAGATAGAAGGCACAGGAGCTTGGATTTGAACCCAGGTTCTCTGACTCTAGAGCCAGAGAATCCTCTGCTCTCACTGGACCATAGAGCTTTCCACTTCAATGAGGCACATAATACACTTGGACAGATCACTGGAAAAGCAATGTGCAACTCCCCTTTATACCATAGTCTTTTCTAAATCAATTCTTTTTATTATAGAAAAGGTTAATATTATTCCTGAAATATCTTACTTGCAAATTGCATGAAACTCATTGACATATATGTTGGAAAATGTAAAGTTTCTGTATAAGAAAATGAAATTGTATTATTCTATGGGTACTTTCAGGTCCCCAAATCTTTGTACCTGAATTCTAAATCTTCTCATGCATGCCCTAAGTAAGGAAAAAAGGAAGGGAGGTCTTGGGGGGAAAGGAGAGGGAAATGCTGATGCTATATGATATACACCCCAGTGGTATTACCTACCCACGTCTAGACACACCTCAGAGAATTCAGGAGTATAACCAACCCAACAAGACCCTCTAAGTGAAACAGCACACTCACAGAGCATTAAAAGTAGATACAAAAGGTAAAGACACTTAGACTCAGTGGCTCCCTGAAGTCATGGCAGTCTGCTATGATGAAGTCCTACTTCTGATATCAATTACAGAGCTGATCATTATAGCAGAGGATCACACCCCTATATTAATCTTGTTTGTTCCTACTTATACATCTGGTTGAAGGAAAATCCAGTACAGAAGGAGACTGGTGCAGCCATCAGGACTATGGCTACAGCGGCTCCCTCCTCATCCCCACAGAAGCTTACTTTGCTTGAAGGGTCTTGGAAGCCTCTCTTAAGCTTCCCTTAATCAACAATCAAAACTTAAATTAGAATAAATGGCTACTTTAGAATAAAAATGAAAACTTTGGACCTGTGGTTCAATTTCCATAATACATGTGACATCCATGGTGCGACTATAAAATAATATGATGAGAACAAAACATGTATATGAGCTCATGTTACCCTCTTCTAAATTAAAACTTAGGAAGCTTTTTTTGTACAGTGGCCATACCTGACCACTGCTTCAACCACATGGGGAACTCACCTTTTGGAACCTCCTTCAGAGTCTGTGGTACATCCCTGATAGCAAATCTTTATACTTTGATGGTGGATTTGATTTTTGGAAACAGCTAACATTAATTCAGAGCCAAAAGTGCTGGATAAGGTGGGTGATCAAGTTAGACAATACTCTTTGAGATAAAAAACTAAGTGAAGGAAAGAAAGCAACATAATGAAACTGCTTTGCTTGTCTGGCTCTGAAAGCAGTTTTCAAAAAAAGGATCTCCAAACATGCTTTGACCAATGGAAGAATTGTTGGGATATGAGTAGAGACTTCTGAGGTATCTACTTGGAATGAAGTTATGGTCCGTTAGTTAAAAATCAGTTAAATCATGTTATGGCCATACCTGATACATGTACATGTTAATTTGTACCCCTGAGGCCACCTTTGGAATACATAAATTGGAAAATGAAGTTGTAGACTTCCTACTAAAACTCATTTTCTCTTAATTATTATGTGATTTGCTTATGTAGGTTAGAGGCATGGCAGGATTAGTTTCATGTTTAGGAATATGTTGTATACTTTTTATGGAAATTTGGACCCAAATCAAAAAATATGAGCAGTTCGGAGATGTTTAAATTTTTCCCAACTACTTATTAATGGTTTACATGGAGATGGGTCAGTGTTTAAAAATCTCATTATGAGATTTATCTGCTCTTTTATCTATACAAATAATTTTAGTGTATTAAGAGCCAGATATCTTACATGTAATAGGTGTTCAACAAATTTTTGATGAATGAGCAAAGGAATAAATGACATAGAATTTCTCAAATAAAGAATATAGGATCTCCTGTTTGTGAATAATATTGCTTTACATCCTAAAAGATGTTGCAATCACATGTGTGTGTGTTTGTGTAGCAACTAAAATTTAGACTCTGGTGTCTGCAACCAGGTATAAAAGTAATTAGAATATTCTTTATGTTTCTTGCACATAGAAACCTCAAATAATGCTTTTTTAGACTTAAATAATTTTTTTTAAATAATCACTTAACCGTATAATATATTTCAATTTCTGAAACTGGGGGTGAATTTCACAGATAAGTCAATTGACAAGTTCTTTTGGGGACAATATCATGCCTAACTTTGAATAGGCACTCTGTGGAGCAAAAGAATTTTAATTCATGGTCCCTGAAGAGAAGGAGCCCAAAACTGCCTTGTCTTACACAGCTCTGGTCAAATCAATCGATCGCTCAAAAACCTTCAGTGTTTCCTCATTAAGTATGGAACAAAGCCCAGATTCTAGCCAGACACACAAGGCCTCCCATCTTGCCTAAATCTCCTTTCTAGCTTTTGTGTCCACTTTTCCCTTTTATACTCACATATACAGTGCTCTGACCCATGTGAACTACTTCCCTTTTCCTAAATATTATCTTTATTTCCCTGCCTCCATACTTTTGGCTCATTTGATTTACTTTGCCTGAAGTGTCTTCTTCCTGCTTTCTTAACTTTACCTCTCAAAATTCTCCCTATTTGGGGGCGGAGCCAAGATGGCGGAGTAGAAAGACTCACATTTGCTAGCTCCGAATCCACAGCCCATAGATTTCCTGTAAAAAGAACTCCTGACAAATTCTGGAACAGTGGAAGCCCGCAGAAACACAGTGAAGGAGATTTCGTTGCAGAGAGCCCTGAAAAACCGACCGCAAAGGTACCCTGGAGGAGAGTGGAGCCCTGCCCTGCGGAGCCCTCCCCTGCCCTGCCCCAGCCACGCGGCACTGAGAGGAGTGAGCAGAGCCCAGCAGGCTTCAGGGACCGTAATCTCCAGCAGCCGCGAAGGTCCCTCCACCCACAGATGCACAGGTCAGTGAGAGAGATGGGCTGAGAGGGGAACGGGGTATCTCCAGGACTCGGACCCCCTCGGGAGGCTGCGGCCGCGGCAGAGGCAGAGGCCGCTCGGCCAGAGGCCCACAGAACAGGCAGAAGCTCCACCCCAGCTCCATTACAAAAGCTCTCTGCATAAACCCCCTGAAGGAACTGAGCCTGAGAGGTGGCCCTGCCCCCACCTGAGAACCAGCAGATAAGCTCCCATTGAAGAGCAGTCAGGCCTGCCACCAAAAGCCCTGAGGCTGGGGAGCAGCATTTGAATCCCAGACCCCAAGCACTAGCTGGGCAGATCTAGGCGGGGCTAGAGAGGACACTCAGAAGTCAAGTAAATGGCTGGGAAAATGCCCAGAAAAGGGAAA
>CM053773.1:40969147-40979147 GCA_028658325.1 Potorous gilbertii
GGGCAGATTGGTGATATGGGTAATTAGAATGTCCAGTGTATTGGGGAGGGGGAAGGGGACAAATGGGGAGAAAATTTTCGAACCCAAAATCTTGTGAAAATGAATGTAAAAAGTTAAATAAATTTATTTAAAAAAATAAAAAAAAAGAACAGAAAAAAAAATTCTCCCTATTTTTCAAGGCTCAGATCAAATGTTACCTCTTTCTGAAATACTTTCCTGATGCCTCTCAGTCAAATTCAGTCTATATTCCTTCTGAATAGCCAGGAGCATTTTGTTTGCACCACTTAGGACACCTATAGTGCATAGTTCTTTGGGTGCTCAACTACAGGTGTTTTGAAGTTGGGGTTATCTCATTATCACCTTCGAGCCCAGTTCTTTACATATAGCAATTGTTTCAATATTGATTGACTAACTCACTGGCTCATGCTCAATACTACTATATAACAGCTGTACTCAAAGCACAGGGTCTCATTGAAGCTATTTAATAATTATCCTTCACAGTAGAAAGATAGAAACAGAGCACTAATTGGAAATAAATTTATTTTTTAATGGGGAAAAATGAATAACTTCAGTTGAAATTACTGGGATAATTTTAGGCAAATAGAATATAGCTATTCAAATTGGAAGTTTGCCATTTTTATTTGGTCATTTACAGGTGCGAAGACTTTAATTTTAAATAGTTAAAACACTCCATTCAGAGTGTACTAAGCTATGATACCCAGAAAAGGTTATCTTTGCACTACTTTGACTTACCTATAGAATGTCTGTTACATGAGTAGTCTCTCATGACTTTTCCATATTTGTCATGTGGAATCAATAAAAGTCACATCATGATAGCTTGGTCAGTGGCTAATTCATATAATTTTTCTTTGCTGAGAAGCTAGAAGGAAACATGAAAAATAATTTACTTTCCTGTAGCAAGTTTCCTTTTCATTTTATACCCATGACTTATATGACAGATTCAAAATTAAATCTAACATTTGCCCTCTTAATTAGGATGGTGCCTTTGACTGAATTCTGTCTCACTTGGATAATATAATTAGTAATCCACCTTCTTTTTCTAAAAGACATTTAAGCTGCCTAGCAAATATAAACAGGTTCTACTCCTTTTACTATTCTGGCCCTTTTCAATTCCTGATTTTTTTTGTGGAAATCTAATAATAATACTTGAAATACCAGTTAAAATCAAGCAATATAGTTTTTTCCTCTGAATGCTCCCCCTCCAAATATCTAATAACATTACATACAAAAGCCTGAGTAACATAATTTTCTTTATTCAGAACCACTCAACTATGGAATCTTGAGTTCTTTTAGCCCTTCCAAAGGTATGATCAGTATGCATAGGAAAAGTCAAGTCTCTTACTTAACTTTGCAAGAGTGCTCCTCAAAGCATTAATAGCTGTATTGCCTTGTTAATAAACTTCAGCCAAAATGCTTTGGGAGATAATTTGATTAAAAAAAAGAATAAAAAACACCGAAGCTGAAATATTGCTTTTATGAGCAGTAAGATCACTTCAGCATGTGCTTTTTTTAATAGGCTGAAATACATATATTTTAACAGAAAACACAGATGAATTAGCACTCTCCCATATCATCACACCAGTAAGCGTGACTATTCCTTTTAAAGTCTTTCCAAATACTCTGTCATGCTCAAACTTAAGGGGAAGAAAACAACTTTCTACATAAAATACAAGCTATTTTTTCACTTTGAGACTTGTCTGTCTGGCTCTGTCTTCTTAAATATCATTACACCTAAGTGAATGACAAACTACAGATCCATACACATGGGAACTCCACTAAGTTCAGAGTACTATGAAATTGATGTAAATGTCACAGGGTTAGACACTGGGCTCTGGCTTGTTCTTCATGTAAGTGAGGTTGGATCCTGGCTTATGACAAAGGTGTCAACCCAAAAATCTTAATTGGGGGATTACATTGACTGCTGTTTTGGTTGATTAGTCCTGAACCCTGATTCTTAGATAACCCAAGAAAGCAGGGTTCAGAAAGGATCTAAAATTATAATAACTATGCAGGGTGCTTTATGATTGGCAAAATTTTACTTACACACACTTTATATAATTTATATATTTTATATCAAATATATGTATAGGAATATAAATGACTACACACATGCACATTCACACACACATATATATACATATATACACACATATATGAGAGAGAGAGCTATTTGATTCTCACAACAATCCTGTGTTGTCACTTCTACAGGCATTATTTGCCCCCATTTAACAGAGAAAAAGACTGAGGCTAAGAGGCCTGTGCTCACGGATCAAATATATATGAATCTACCTTTTCCTAGATCTTCTACCTGTAGCATCATATGATTCACATCTAATTTTGGTCCCTATTTGCAGAAGAATTTACTGACTCCAAGCCCAAAACTTTATCCATTATGCAACGCTGCCACTCAAGAATATTATCTGGCAAAGTGACCAGAGAGGTGGACAGGCTTGCTCTCAAACTTCATCTTTCCACTGGAACTGATCTCATCTATCCATCCTCATTCGTCTCTGTGACAACAGCTAGGGTAATGGACATCTCTAAGTGATGATGGACATCAGTACATGTAATGTAGTAAAAATCATGTCCTATGTTTTCCTGAAGAGAAAATTCTATGTCCTTATCAGAATCATTACAAATCTGGCCATACACTAATAGAAATATTCAAAAACCGCATATGTATGACACCCTCACCCTTCAAGAAGATACCTATCAAGTGCCATGGGAAAGAGCATCAAATGATAAAAGGTGGTCCTGAGACGGAGATGAGAAGAGTTTGAGAAGAGAAAACCAGGCTACCCCATCTCCTAACCATTAAGGGGTTAGGAGTGAATGACAGTGCCCAACTATGATTTATTTTTAAAATGTTCTTTTTTTTATTCTGTTCCTAAAAGTAATGGGAGGCCCCATAGGCTTTAAGGCTTAAAAAACACTTTTGTTAAAAACAACACTCTCAAATAAACAGGAAAAGTAGCATTGTTTTCGTTTTACAGATAAGAACACAAAGGCTCAGAGAGGTTAATTTATTTGTCCAGAGTCACATAGGGAGTAAATGTCAGATCTGGGATACAAACCCAGGTTTTCTAGTTCCCAAGTCCAGCATTCTGGTCAATTTAGTAGATAATGTGAATTAAATTAACTAATTGCAAATTATTTCATTCATATGCTTCTGGGAAAGCATTTATTGAACACTCACATAATTGGAACTATGCTAGTTACTTGAGTAGAAATTAATCACTGAAAAAAAAACGTTTCTCACATTCATGGAGTTTGCCTTCTAAAGTATCGTGATATACATTACATGAGTAGCAAAGTAGACTTCAGTAGGGAAATTGTTACAAAATATACCCTGTTTCCCTCCTCTCCAACAAAATCATTTTCTGGGCTTTACTCTGAAAATATTGAATGGTGGCCTTAATTCCCACCTCATTTCGTCTCTAACTCTGGTTAGCCTCAAATCTCAGAAAGACCTAGACAAGAAACCAGACCAAGAAAATGAGTGGGCTATTAGACATCTTTGAAAACAGCCTCCTTTCTATTGGCTGCTTCAGTTCCAAACTAGATAATGACTCCACAAAACCAGTGTGATTAAGTCCTAGGCCAGTTGTCATCATATTAGTGCTTGCCTTGATGAAATACTAGTAATATTGGAATGTTTCTAAAATAATCACTTCTAAAGAAAGCGGCTGAAAATATAAGTGAAGATATAAGTTTTCATGGTGAATTTCTTTCATTTCTTGCTTTTTCACAAAGAAAAACGTTCTTAGAGCATCTATTGGTTAGTTCACTGTCATGGGCTTTTAACTGTCAACTAATACGAGGAATCAGAGAGAAATGTCATCATACTTTGAAGATGAAAATAAAATATATTCACAAATTTAGAAATTAGCCGGTAATTGAAATGATCATGGCAATGTTTTAACTGATGACCAATGAACTCTTTTCCTGCAAACGGCTCATAGAGCATTAATTACACGTCATATTATAAATATGGAGAGCTAAGATCAGTCTTGCCCTTGGGACTCCTTGGTTGAATGCAGCTTGGCAAGTAGTTTTTGAAAATCATTAGGTTGCAGAAATTCTACTTGGTCAGTAATTTTTGCATTGGCCCCTCCCCCTTTCTCATTACTATCCTTTGCCCCTCTAAACTGTGGCATATCCTTACACTACTACTCTCACCACTAGGATCTAAAAGCATGGCATCTCTCTAAGAAACACACCCAGACTTATCCCACAAGAACAGGTTTCATAAATAGAAAGCCTAAGCCAGAAAACATGGAGTATTTTAAATCTTTTCTGACCAACACTTCTCCTTCAGTCTGATTTATTTATCTTCTCCTGATTTCTTTTGTACTTTTGCACACAAGGATCACTGTTTACTTTTATTGCTTATTACAATTAACTGCTAGTAGAGGGTAGCACTGCATAACAGGGCAAGGGGTAGCTTCAGGATTCCTTATGAGTGTGATTGGGCTAATTCCACAATGATGGTTAAGAGGAGGAAAGGAAGGAACAAGCATTTATTAAGTGCTGACTACATACCATGCAATGTGCTAAGCACTTAGCAAACATGTATCTCATTTGATTGAGTCTCTTCCATTCCAAAGGAACAGGGGAATACCACAGCAGAGGAGTTCCTGAGTGAGTAGGGTTCAAAATTACGGTCTTTTGCCTTGGATCTAGGCCATATTACCAAATATTGAAAATAGTGGGTATAGTATAGCGTGGAGCAGATACAGGGCCAAAGGAGATATTAACAAAATTTGGGAAGGCCAACCATGAGGGAGAATTGGGGCAGGCTCCAAGGGCTCCATATGGAGGTAAGAGGGATTCAAACTTTATAAATCACTTCTCTATTTGTTATACTTAGTGGTCTGTAAGGAAATATGTGCATATTCTGACACACAGTCCCAGGTGACCAGACTTACTCTCAAGTTTCACCTCTCTGTTGGAATCAACCTCATTTATCCCCACAACAATAGCTATGGTTATGCCACCTCTAAGTGATGGTGGACATCAACACATGTAATGTGGTATAAATAATATCCTCTATTTCAGGAAAGCACAAGAAAAGGTACCTTTTTTTCTGTCTAGCATCACTTGGAATAATATTTAAGTAGCAAGGATATCTTCATTACTGAGCAAAAACTTTTATAGCTAGCAAGAGATATGGGAAGGAAAGTCAAGGAAAATAAATGAAAGCTAACTTTGAACAGTTGCCATAATTCTACTCCAATATCATTTCTAAACCAAGCTGCTCTTACACAGAGAGAGGATTAGATCTAAGCAATTATAAAATCGTAGAATAATTCCTGCTATTGGACTTCCTTCAAAAGAACTTCAGCATTTCACAGAAGCTATAATATGCCTTAAGTTGACATTTAATGAAATACAAAACCAATTTTTTCCCTAGAATGCTTTCTTTCCCAAAGTACATTAAAAAGCAGTATCAGAATGGGCAGACAAACATCTTTCTTGTACATCTTGACTGTGTACAATTTCATAAACCCTTTATACTACTCCACTATACCATTAGAAAGGATCTTAGAGATCAACTAGTTCAATCTATAATACTTATTTTGCAGATTGGGAAATTAAGGCTTTAAATAATGAAATGATTTATTCAGGGCCACACCTTTTGTAAGTATCAGAGCTGGTATTTGAGCCTAGGCAAGTCTCTTGAGTCCCTTGGAGTTTCTCCAGCTAAGCTAGTGAAGTTGGTTCTCAGATGACTTCTATTCTGTTCCGGTGGATGGTCCAGAACATCCCTCTCCCCAGCTCAGCCATGTGGAGAACCTAGTGTCACTTTCATCCATGATCAGGCTCTGTAGCAGTACTCTCAACTGCTATAGAACTCAGTGAATGAGCTAAGGAACAGATCAAATCAGAAAGGCCACATTTGTGTAGCTATGTAACAAAACACTCACCCTGAGGAAAACAACCAAGCATTCACCTGGGGCCAGTACTATCCCCATAGAAGTCTGTTATGAGAAACTGAAATCAGTGAAATATGAGTTACACAGTATGAAAGGAGATTGGGACAGTTCAGAGGTCCATTACTAAAGGAGAGTGCCATCAAAGGGGACAGAGTTAATAATGAATAATAGGGAATAACCTAAGATCTCAGGAGGAAGAAAACTCAATTTAAGGACCTTGAGGATAAGTAGGCAAACCTGCAAGAAAGATATTAATAAAAGAAAGGAATTTGACTTCCAGATCACTTAAAAGTATCCAGAAATCTATTAATAAACATTGAAGATAAAGAAAAATGAATGATCACCTGATGAAGCAGGGAAACCTAAGGATTCTCAAGAGAGCATGAAAACATAGCAGGTTGTTCATGAATGGCAAAAAAAAAGAATGGAATCAGAATGCAGAATGAAGCAAACTATTTTCTCTTGTGTTATATTTTGGTTTGGTTTGGTTTTTCTCATGGTTTCTCCCATTTGTTTTAATTCTTCTATGCAACATGACTAATGTGAAAATGTGTTTAATAAGAATGTAAGTGTAGAACCCATACAAGATGCATGCCATCTCAAGGAAGGAGGAGGAAGGGAGGGGGGATAAAATTTATAACTTACAGAAGTGATTTTTGAAAACTGAAAAGAAATAATCAAATTTTTAAAAAGAATGAAGAATTTATGGACTTCATAGCAGAAATAGTTAGCAAAATAGCAAAACTTGAACTCAAAATGTCAAGTCTCACCAAAGAAACAAACAAACCAAAAAGAACAACATTAAGAATTCAAATATTCAATGCACATAAATGAAGGACAATTTGGGAGAACATTAAACATTAAAAGGAAACATGGTCACAAAACAGATATGACACACTGATCTTAAAGATAGGGTACATAGAGAATTATTTAGGATTATAGGTCTCCCAGAAAATTTGATAGGTCAAATGCAATAGGTCAAAAAGCCTGAACATCATGATAAAAGAAATAATACAAGAAAAGACCCAGAACTTCTGACCGTGGAAAACAATGCACCAACAGAAGAATCCAAAGATCACTTCCAGAAAACAGAAATTAAAAGAAAAGAAAAATATGTGCTGCAAACTTCAAGACACATTGTGATTAAATTTAATATTAACAAGGACAACAAATTCTGCAAGTAGTCAGGGGAAAGACCTTCAACAATAGAGGGAAAAAAATCCAAATAACGAAATAGTCTTCACCCACAGAAAACTGCAAAGAGCAAAATTATGTGTTCCAAAGAGCAGTGGATCTCAAGATGCAATCTAAGGTGAAATAACTTGCAAAACCAAGACAATCATTAATGGTAAAACAGATGGATGATGAATAAAAAAGAAGTAGTCAAAGAAGTCCTAGAAAGAAAGTGAAACAGTCTTCCCTTACCTCTCTCTTTATTTTCCTTATCACTAACTTCCTGAATCTCTGTCCAATCAGGAAGAAGAATACTCAAAGACCTTAAACACAGACATAAATCAACAGGAAAAACAGTAAGAACAAAATGGAATATGGCCTCTAACGTGTAAATTAGTTCAGGTATCTATGAATAAGTACTGAAAGATAAAGGAAAATGATCCAACCCTTGTTGAGCAGAGGACCCTGTGAAATTTGGGAAAATGAAACCACAACTTGCTCTTCCTGTGTAATTTAAAAGAAATGAGAATGACAAGAGTAAAATTTATGTTATGCACACACAAAAAAAAATAATGAACAGAATGGAAAAGCTTGAATCTGCAGTGGCAAAGTTCATCAAGAAACAAAGGAGAAAACAATAGATTGGGAATGCAAATAAACAGAAATGAAAGACAACCTAGAAGAACAGAAGCAAAAAAAAAAAAATTTAAGAAAATATGCTGACTAGACAAGAAAAATGTATAGATTTCAAAGACAGGATGTGTAGGCATCCTAAAGAGTGTAAATCTCCCAGAAGAAAAAGCACAGGGAAAAAAAAAACCTTACCATTATAATGAAAGAAATAATAGAAGAGAACTGGCCAGAACTTCTAGAAAAGGAAATTCCATTAAAAAGAATTCATAGACTGACCACTTCCAGGAAAAAAAAATAAAAAAGCTACGAACTCCAAAACACATAGTAGCTACATTTAGCAATTTGGTTCAGAAGCAAAAAGCTCTATAAGCCATCAGGAGAAAGACTTGATGCAGAAGAAAGGATAGTTGAATAACTCAAGATTAGTCCTCACCCACTATAAAGAGGAGGAGAGAATGGAATAATAAGTTCTAAAAAGCAATAGCGTTCAAGATACAGCCCAGGATGACCTATTCTACAAATCTGAGCATAAACGTACAGGACAAAAAATGAATGTTCAATTATAAATAAGGGTTGGAAATATTTTTAGAAAGAAAACTAGAACTGGAGAGATTATTTGCCTGTGCAGTGCCCCAAAAAGCAGAATTGCAGGTATGGCTAAATGCTGCCGGCAAGGAAAGTCATAGGAGAACAGACTGACAACACAGAGACCAGCAAAAGGTTTCTTATTAAAATGTACACAAGGAGACAGGGATGAAATCAGAAATCTGCTAGAAGTAACAGAGAAGGGGTATACAGGGGGCATGATGAACAGAACCTTGCCTACAAGTTAATCGATGCTTTTTCTGTCAGACTGTATTACAACATGGGAGAGTATATAAAAGGCAAGGGTGGCAGTTGAGAGGGTTATAGAAGAATGAGTGTCAAATCAAGGGCAATCAGTGAGGGAAAAGTGATATCTGTGGTCTCAGAAAGAGAAGATCCAATGGGGAATGAATAAGGAGGAAGACTGAAAAGAGGAGAGAAGGAAGGAGGTCTTTGGATATGAGGCAGTTCCACTGATGAATGCTTTTTATGGGTGAAGAGAGAGGTGGTTGATGAAGGGAAATGAAAACTTTACAATGGATGATGTCTGGAGGATTTGGTGCTTGAAAAATCTACTTGTTCTGGAAGGAGGGAAGTTAATTCCCCTGTGCTGACACAGTCTCTCTGGTAACCCCCTCCAGTACTGGCTACTCCTTCACAATCATTTCCCTCAACTCACTGAATAAGACATTCGGATTACTCCCTCTTCTCCATTAACATTCAGAGATTCTCGCCCCATCTCCATCATTCAGTAATATCCCCTTCTTTGAAGTTTATACCATCCATATCTACCATCCAATTAAAATTCTGGTAGTTGTTGTCTAGAGACCTACAGGATACTTCCTTTTCTCAACTAGTTTAGTTTCTAGTTCACAATTTTTCTCTCTCCTGACTCTCCCTCAAACACCCTAACCACTGAACTGAATGTTCTCAACCCACTTTCTTCCCTTGAGCTGCTCCTCCATGCCCATCCAAGTCCATATCCAGTTGTATACTAGTCAATGTTTAACTGGCTCTCAAAAAATGTAATAAACATTTTGAATTTTAGTATTCATTATTAACATCTTTTTCATCACTTTTTAAAATATAGATAAATAGAAAAACTATATATATATATATATATATATATATATATATGTCTTGATTTCTAAATGCTTACACTGAAAATTTAACAATTGGTTCTCACAAGACTATTTAAGCAGACTCTAGTTCATCCCTCTAATACTTGAGGCCTTTATAGCTTGGTAGAAATTGATTTGACTTATTCTTTACTGGCATAGATTTTGAGAACTAAAGGGTGCTTTCATTCCATATTGACAACAAAATAGGACTTTAGTGAGAAGCTTTGACATAGGCTAATAAATCATTTTTCACCACATAGTTTTAAATATGATTTTTAAAAATCATTCTTCCTTTTGCAGACATCACATTTTGAGTATTCTAATTTGATTTGAGTGCTACTTTAAACCTCTGAATATCCAGACAAAGCAGTTTTGTTTTTCACAAGTACTTTAATGAATCCAGTACACACTCCATGAATAAGGTGATACTGGTGGTTTCTCTTCAGGAAATACTTTGCCTTTCTTTTCTTTCTCTTTTTATAGGGTCTTAGGGATTCACTCTCCACACATTTTGTTCCTAGTTCTAATGAA
>CM053773.1:40984147-41001094 GCA_028658325.1 Potorous gilbertii
ATTCTCTCATTCCTTTGACTGAAAATGATCTCTCTCTCTCTTCCAATGATACTTGGTTTGGATCTCTCCTTGGCCACTATCATAGTCTACCTTGGAGCTTGTCTCTTTGTGTACGTAAAATAAACTCTCGGTTCTTCAAAGTCAAGGATAGCTTGATTTTTATCTTTGTATCCTCAGTGCCTGTGGATAAACTAGATGTTTAATCATGTTTTTTAAAATAAATTTTATTGAGGTACTTTATAGCATCTAAATTCTTCTCTGTATCTCTTCCTGTCACCTCTGTCAAAGAGTTATCCCTTATAACAAAAAAATTTTGCTTAATAATTTGTTTTTTGGATTGAATTAAATTTTAAAACATGTTAAATGTTACAATGAGGTCACAATGAAATGTTGAAGGGTAAAATATATTCTGCCTTCAGATATTCAAAAGAAAACCTCCTCCTCATAGCAATGGGCATTTGAAGACTTTAAATTTACTTCTCTTATGTATCTATATAAAAGAAGTCGATGTGCTATCCATGAAGTCATAAATGTAGTAATTATTGTATTCTGACACTATGACAAGTCATGTAACAAAAATCTCAAATGAAGCTACCAATATCCCAGCAATACTGAAAACGGCGTCCCTGGAATAGCCAACAGAGCCCCCTTTTCAGTCATGATGGGTGGTCTAAGGTGTAGCTGAAGGTCATGATGGCACAGGGTGAGCAGGAGTCAAGAATACATTTGAAAGGGAGAAAATAAGTGTCTGGAGTTGGTACAAAATCAAGTGAACTAGAGGCCTCACAGCATAGATCCAAAAAACAGAGCTTGTAGGCTTCAGATACCACCAGAATCTTTGTGGAACCACACCTCCATCATTCATTTTATTCTGCCTCTACGGATTAGGTAAATATCATCCAAGAGAAAAACCAAATGCTGGAATATCAGTGGTACACAGGCAAAAAGGCAATCCCAAAGATAGTAAATGGAGAGAGAGTCCCTAGAGATCTAGGACTTCTTCCCAATATCATGTTATTGGACCCTGGACTTAAAATAAGATGGCTTAGTAGAGGAAAGGAGTGACATAGAGGGAAAGGTATTAGTTATTTTAACATTTTGAATAAGGTAGTAAAAGTCTTTGGATTGTAGGAAAGTGGTAGATTTGCTATCAGTGGGGAAAGTGGAACTTTAAAAGATCCTTCAGTTGAAATTAATGTGATTTTACACTGCTTCATTTTAAGATAACATTTGGGAAGTGTGTTAACTATTCCTTCTTGATTTTCTTTTCTGGAATAGTACATGGGGGAATGTGTCACTGCTAACTCCTCTGGGAATATCACCTGTGGCTAGAAAAGTACTCCATCATTGTAGTGGGAGTTGCTATTTTTCATCCTACTACAATCACATTGCTACCAAAAATCACAAAGGAAACCTGAAAAACAGAATTTCAAAGCTAGTTGAATTGAATAATTCATCACCAGTCGTTTGTATTATGCTTTCAAATGATTAGATTTCGTTAGTAAATATTTGTCTTTTCCTAAATATGGAGTATGCTTTTATATGATTGCCACAGAGCACAAGGCTACATATGCTTGCACTAACCAAAAGAACAGTACAGAGAGTGAATTGTGGGGAGACTGACAAGATGCTTCAACAGGAAGGACTGTTTGCATAATTATGTGGCTTATTTTTCCCAAGTACAATTGCTTCAGCTCACAGGATAGTTTTAAAGATTTATCTACTCTTTGTTAGACTGCATAACTTTTGTTTTCCTCTGGCCTTATTGAATTAAACTGAAATTCTAAAATTCAGTTCCTATTATTAGATTACATTTCTCAAGGTATCATTCTGGACAAAAAAAGTTTTTTAAAAAAGGTAGATCCACCATTTTCTTAAACTTGACCCAACCATTGGAAGTCCACATGTGACTTACAAGCATGGCTGAATGGCCTTGTAATTTACATTGTGCTACGATGCTCTAGCAATAGACATCTCAGGATCAAACTGAAGTACCTTCATTGAGACACCTGAGGAGCAGTGACCAGATTCAGATTGGACACCATCTGGGATACTATGCTCAGTCCAAGTTTACAAAATGTAACTTTTGGATTCAGTGCTCTGTAATGGATCCAGAAGTAATCTACAGATTTCTGTAGAAAATGCTTTGAGATTGCCAGTGACCCCACTTTCATGTCTCCAGTTAGAGCTTTTAATGAAATGGATAGCCTATGTCCCCAAAGTAGAAAATTTCCATTTTTTTATGTTTATGCTGGCTACATTACAGTGCAATAGAATAGCAAAATGCCAAATATTTGTTTCATTTGTATGCATTTATCTACTGTCATCATATATTCATAACCTTGTCTATATTTAAAATATGCATAGTTAGGATGTCTATAAAAGCGTGGAAGAGGGGAAAACAGGTCAGAGATAATGGGAAGGAAAAAGGACAAATAGAATAGAAATATATTTGTTTAAGCCATTTAGAGTAATATATTATCTTAAATGCTTCATCAAAATCACTAAGCAGTTTCTGTGTTAAAATAAAATTATGTATGTCTCTCTCTTTGCTATCATTTTACATTTTTTTTTAATTTGGGGTATTGAGCTAACAACTGCAGGGTACTATGAAGTGGGAGTGAATCTAGAGGACGATCACAGGGATGGAAACCAAGTCATATGAAGACTAGGTGAAGGAACTGAGAATGTTCAGCCTAAAAAAGAGATCATTTACTATGACATAAATATTTAAATAATTGAAGGATCTGAAAAGAGATTAAACTTGTTCTGCCTTGCCCCAGAAGAGAAAACTACAGACAGTGAATGGAAGTTGCAAAGAGATTTCAATTTGATATTAATAAATTACCTAAAAATCAGAATTATCCAAAAGAATAATTTTGAATAATAGTAAAGGACAATAACTCCAAAAAGAAGAAGCTGCCCTGCATGCATGCATAACAAGTATCCTATCACTGAAGGCTTTCAGGTACAGCTAGATGACTGTGTGTGCTGCAGAGAGGATTTTTGTCCAGATTAGGAATGGACTCTATGGCCTCTAAGATCCTTTCCAAATCTGAGGCTCTGATTTGATTCATTCATTCATTCATTCACTCAATAAGCATTTAATGAATATCTACAGAAAAAGTGCTGTTCTCAGTGCTGTAGGGACTACAGTAATGAAAAAGAGATGTTTTCTGCCCTTAGGATGTTTATGTTTTCAAAGAGAATCTTACATTTTGCATTGGAGAGTAGGCACTATACTTTCTATTATGAGTTAATTCTAGCAGATCCCTTACAAAGTCAGTTATTTTATTCCCAAACAATTCTGCTGTGTTGTACTCATACAATTGGCTTGTGAATGTGCCTGATATATCAAGCATAAATTTGAGTTTGAAAGTCTCACATGGTTGAGTTTTACAGGTGTCCATATTGTTCCATCTCTAATAAAAGGTGACATTCGTGCCATTGTGGATGAGCTTGGGCTATAATTTAGAACTTCTCACAATTTCCCTTTGTTCCCATACATGACTGGCCTACTTTCTCCTTTGATTCCACAGCCTTATATTTGGCATCCCAGTCAGCACAATGGAGCATGTTTCAGGCTGAGATACCAATGGGTGAATTTCACACAAGATTTTTTAATCTTGTCCAACTTTTCTTAGCATCAGAGGGTCTAGCTTAGTTTTCAGTGAATTTTGTGGTAAATTTATTATCACAGTAATCAGTCTATAAATGATTATTAAAAAGTCAAATGGGGCCTCTAACAACCATTATGACCTACTATGTGCAAAGCCTTACACTAGCCACTAGGAAAATAAAGTATAGAAAATGATAATCCCTGCCCTGAAGGAGCTTACATTCTACTAGGGCTAAGTTCAAATACATACATGCATAATTATGTGTATGTGTATATATGCTTACATGTACATATGTTTATGTAGACTTTATGTGTATATACTATGTATATGCATATATCAATATATGCATGCATATGCATTGAGATATATAGACAGATATACAGAGAGAGAGACAAAGACAGAGAGAGATATGATAGATAGATCGATGTAAATTTAGGTTAAAGCAGAAATGGAAGAATCCAGCCAAAATATTGCAGGAAATTATGAAGGAAAGAATGCTTTTAATTAGAACTAGAGGCAGAGATCAGATGATATTTCATGGATGTGCCAGCACCTGAGTTGAGCATTTATTGGTCAGTTAAGGGCCATAGTAAAGCGTTAATAGATAATATAGTTCAGATACTCAGGCAGCATGTAGTCTAATAGGGGAAGCAAGTAAGAGACATATATGGTAAGGAACTGCTTTAATGTATTAAGGAACTGTGATTACATGAATGTCAGAACTCTCTCCAGTCACCCAAGTTGCAACCCATTTCTGGCTCATAGAAATTAAACAACTTGCTCATGGTCACATAGCTAATAGTAGAAGGATTTGGACCTAGAATTTGGGATATCTGTTGTCCTTATTAAAATTGTTATTAAATTTGGTTGTGCTCTTATGCAGCCATAGAGTAGGAGAAATCTGAGCACTTAACCATGGAGCTACAATTATAAGCAAAATATCCACTATATCAAACTGTTTCATGAATATATGATCAATGCTGAATGCCTTGCAATGCATATATGATCCTGATATAAATATATAAGAAAGGAAGGGATATAATCATTTCAAATGTTCATTAATGGGGGGAGATGAATCTGACATTTCAGATGGGTTTAAGGAGTGTTTGATTTTGTCTGAGGAAGAAGTCATTTAAAGTTGAACATGATTTGAATTGTTATTCCATGACACACTAGAATTATAGTAATATTATATATATATATATATAGGGGATCACCACTATTTACTGTATTTATTGCTAACTGTACTAACTAATCAAAGGTTATGCAATCATAGGCAAAAGTAGTTATCACCCTGGTGTGGTATATGAAATCTACCTAGCCACTATGAGACTGAGCTCATTGTACATATAATTCGTCTGTCTGTGGTTCTCATTCAAGGAAAGGAGTAAAGTTGCAATACACATTCCTTCAAATAAATACATTGTAACAGTAATAGCGTAATAATCAAATCTGGCACTGACGAGTAGAAGCACTTCTAGCCAATATTATATAAACTAGCACCAAATTACTAATATTACGCTCTAATTTTTTTATTAGAATTGCAGAATCCAGCACTGGATGGGACCTAAGAGGTCATCTCCATTTAATTTGTGATCAAAGTTCAATGCTACACTCCAAACCTGAACAGGTTGCCTCCAATTGCTTCCAATGAGACAATATTGACTGAGCACCAAGCATGAGGAAGTTTTTCCTTATGCCAAGCTCCAATCAGCTTCATTTTAACTCCTAACTATTGTGCCTCCTTCTGTCATCCAAGACTGAGTTCCTTCTCCATATGACAGCCCTTCAATTACTTAAATTAGTCAATTAGTAAGCATTTGTTAAGTAACTTACTCTCAATATTTGTATTTTAAGCTGCTTGCACAGGGTCAAGCACACTGGAGGCACCCATTGATTCAATCATAAGTTTTTGAACCCGGATATCTGGAATAATGGTCATATATTCAACAGAAATAAAGCAGTTAAGGAATCAATAAACATTTATCAAGTGCCTACTATGTGCCAGACATTGTGCTAAGAACTGAAGCATGGGTTTAACAGAAAGATAGTTAAGAGTCAAATGTCTTTGAGGCATTCAGATATATACATCCTTTAGTCAGGAATTGGAACTCAAAAGAGAAATGAGGGCTTAATATGTAAATTTTAGAGTCATATAAAAAGAGGTTAACTATAGGAGCTGATAAGATCAACAAAAAAAAGAGAGGAGAGGTCCTGAGGCACACACACATGTCCCAAATCTGGGGTAGGACATAGATGATGATTCTTCAAAGGAGGGACGGATCAGACCAGTAAGAAATGGTCAGAACAGGAACGATAAGGACACCAAGAAGGACCTATACAGAATACTTGAGAAGGGAATGGTAGATATTGTCAAACGCTAAGAGGTTAAGCAGGATGAGGACTGAGGAAAACCCACCGAATTTATTTTTAAAAAGATCATTGTCAATATTGGGGGCAAAAACAGTTTCAGTCCAGTGGGAAAATATAGAATTGGAGAGGGAGAATGGACAACTAAAGAGCACACTCCCAAAGAAGCAGAAGGATGAAATCAAGGATAAAAGTTGAGGAAATGGCATTGCAAGAAGAGCCACTCCATCCTTCAAGACTAGCAAAGGAAGAAAGAATGGAATGTTGAGGTGTCGAAGTGTGGAGTTGGAGAGGAGGTGGGGACTTGAAACAAAGGGCAGTTGTTTTTCCCGTAAAATATGACAATGTCTTCTTCTGAGAGATGGGAGAGAAGAGTTGCAGGTGACTTAAGAAGATAATAGGTTTATAATAACTCCTGTGGGGAGTGTGGTAAAATCATTCAATGAAGAATAAGAGGGTCTATTGTATAACAGTGATGGCCCAGATAACACCGGACAACGTAATTTGGTAGGAGATCTAGACAACATGTGTGACTTTCTCCAATGGGGCTCATCAGCACATGAGCAGAAGTGAAAAAGACAGATGGCGGAAGTAAACTATGGTTGGGATTTGAGAAGGATGACTGATGACAAGAGAGAGAGGAAAGGGATGCAGAGAAAGGACAGTAAAAAAAATTATAATAAGGTTGTGATTTTTAAGGAAGAAAAGTGATTCCTGAGAAACCTGGAAAGGATGAAATGGCTGGAGTTTATGGCAAAGATGAAGAATAGATTTAGGGGACTGAATCTTCAAAAATGTGGAACAGAGAACTAGACACGTTATTTTAGGTAAGGTATAACTGCTACTGCTGCTGCTACTACTATCACTACTACTACCACTATTGCTATCACTGTTACTACTACTAATACTCCTCCTTCTCCTCCTCTTACTACTGCTACTATTTCTATACCATTGCCACCACCGTCACCAGCTAACATGTACATAACATTTACTATGTGCCAGGAACTGTGCTAATATCTTCATAATTATTGTCTCATTCAACATTCAGCAACCCTGGGAGGTTAAATACTATTTTTATCACAATTTTACAGAAGAGAAAATGGAGTTAAAGGGGTTTAAGTGACTTGATCATGGTAGTAATGCTGCTATTAAATAATAAATTTATTTTTGAATGAGATCATAATTGAACTCAGGTCTTCCTGACTCCAAGCTTGGCACTCTAATGGGATTATAGCCTTGCTTGGTATGTCTACTACTTCTGTTAAGGGAGCCTAATTTTAATCTGCTTTTCTGTTTCCCTTCCTTAGCACAGGTCAAATGCTGGAGATCTCACAGAAGGCTACACAGTAGACCCAGACTAAGACGTGAGGACAGTTGGGCAGTGATAGAAAGAGGTCCTACAAGAGCTCATGGCACAAACAGACAAGTGTTTGCTCATGTGACCCAAGAAGCAATTTCTGAGCAATATTCCTCTTGCCAGATAAGAGAGATTTCTTAGAAAATACCAGTCTTGAGAACTACATCATGGATAACCCCAAGGACAAGAGTTTGGAGATCAGACTTTTTAGCCAGAGATGTTGGTTTATAGAAACTTTGAATTTGGAAGAGAAAGTATTAATACCATGACATGAGAAAACAGAAGAGCTGCATTTTGCTACTTTTTCTACCTTCCCCCATCTGCTACATGAAGTATTGAAATAGTGCCAGTCCTGGGTTACTTGTTCAGCAGTCTCATAGTGGTGGTAATGTTGTTGTACTTGTTCTTGTTTTTACAGAGTGTGTGTCAGGGATCAAAAGATGCCTGCCTTTGTCATTTAGATGACATATTGTCAGACCAAGGTTTAAGTGATAGAACAGGCCTTGCTATAAGCATGGGAGTTTGAGAGATGAGAAGGAAATCAAGAGTTAATTCCCCCAGTGGTTGAACAAGTTGTGGTATATGAATGTAATGGAATACTCTGGTGCCATAAGAAATGATGAACAGGAAGACTTCAGAGAGGCTTGGAAGGATTTTTATGAACTGATGCTGAATGAAACGAGCAGAACCAGGAGAACTCTGTACACAGCGACAACCACAGTGTTTGAGGAATTTTTCTGGTAGACTTAGCCTTTCACAGAAATGCAAGGATCTAAAAAATTCCCATGGACTCTTGAGGCAAAATGCCTTCCACATCCAGAGAAAGAACTATGGAATTGGACTGCAGAATGAGGCAGACCATATTCTCTTGTGTTATGGTTTTTTTTATGGTTTCTCCCATTCATTTTAATATTTCTATGCAACATGACTAAGGTGAAAATGTATTTAATAAGAATATATGTGTAGAACCTATATAAGATTGCATGCCATCTTGTGGAAGGAGGAAGAATGTAGGGGGAAAGGAAAGGGAGGGAGGGGAAAGAAATCTAAAATTGAAAACATTAATTAATTTTTTAAAAAAGAGTTAATTTCCCCCTTGCCCTGCCATCAGAGCCCAAAGTCTCAATCTAATCTAATATCCCACTTGCCAGGACATATGCTCTCCTGATAATTGGATAACTACTACTCAGGTCCATTTATAGCAATCAGGAGTCTGTTAGGAAATGGAGCTGACCTATGTCCAACTGGAATTCCTACAGCAACATCAGGAATAACTAGAGCACAATAAGGCTGAACACATGGACAGAACAGAAGAAGAATAGAAGGTCCAAGAGATTCTAGACTGGAAGAAAAAGAGGTAGAAGTAGAATTATTAGATCATTAAATGAAGGAGATATTAATGAGATTAAATAAGGGAATGAATTGATGTCTTTCTCCCTGATCAACTCTGTCAGAAATAAAAAGAGAGGCTTCATTTGCCTGAAAAAGGAGATAAGGGTCAGTATCCTTAATAGGAAGGTCACTATTGGTCATAGAAAAGGAAGAATATTGATAAAACTCAAGAACTTTATGTATGGAGCCATAAATAAGCAGTGTCTCTAGAAAGTATATCTGGTGATTGTGTTCCTTCAAGACAATGACTGATCCTAAGAAGATAAAGTTGGACTTCAGGGTCACTAAGCAATCTGTGTTATTAGGGCTAATTTTATTTTTTTTAGTAGCAAAGTAGAGTACTGTTCAAGCATAAAGGAGACTTGGGAGGACTCTCCAAAGCAAGTGAATCAGTGCAGTCACAGCAGTCCTTATGAACTCTGAGTCCCATCCTTGTGGGATTCCCTGTGGCATGCCTTAACCTGAGAAGATGCTCATGAGGCCACACCATGCTGTGTGTGTATTCCAGGGGGACTGGCTATGGAAGTGCCATTTTTCTTGTCTTTCTGGGGCTGTGGAGGCAAACAGCATGGAAATCAGGGCAAGCAGACACAATGGGAATTGGCCAATAATGAGATGAGTCCCCTCAGGTTCGACTGAATGCAGCATGCCCATCACTCCCAGCACAGGTCTTTCCCTTCCCCCTGAGGACATGCTGGCAGTGAAAAGTTACCATTGAGTGGTATGTCAAATCTCTAAGCCCATTTCATCAAAACTCATCACCTTAGTAATCCCAGAACTACCAAGCATGTGGGTGGGGAAATGATTAGACCATCAAGCTATCTTCTTTAGCCATCATGGATTGCTATACCCTTAGTTTATAAAAGTACAAGATGGTTAGCTGTATGGGCATCTCAAACCAACAATGGTAAGAACCTAACTTAAAGTTGTTTAATTTTTCACACTTGTTTATACCCTATGAGACCTGCATTAGAGGAATCACTAACATTAAGCAAAATAGCAAGTACATATGGATCTACCATGGAGGCAGTAGGACTGAGGATTCAGATATTAAACTTTGAACCAGGGAAGAAGAAAGTTTCAGGTGTCACCAGATGTTGATAACCAACAGGCACACTCCTTTTACTGCCAGTGATTCAATGAACAAACATTATTTATGTGTTATTACATGCCTTGTTTATGTATTGTGATGATAAATCCTTTGTATTTGTGATCAGGTGGATTTGGAGACTTCTCCTCCTCATCTTTCACATGTTTCTACTTCATCTTGTCAATTTGACAAATGCCACCTGTCATTCTGACCTTGTTTCCCGACTTGCTTTAGGTACTTCCCCACTTGTTCTGCCACTCCTATGATCCTAGACTCAGAGTCTCTGAACCGAGCCTTGGTCATCTGATCCTACTTCTGGGTTGCACTCTTTGGTTCTGTGACTTGGTATTCTCGACTCTAGATTGTACTTTTTCAAAGATTAAGGGCTCAAAATCCTTCCCCAGGCAGGGATCTGAAGGGGTACACATGTACACATGCATGAACACAGACAGGCACAGACACTCTTCCCATCCATGTGAAAGGGTGAGGTTGATTGATGTATTCAACCCATCCCACTTAAAGTAAGTGATAATAGGCTTATTCAATCAATCATAGGTTTTAGACTAAATATGTAGTGACTTTGCCCAATGTTGCTGTTCTAATTGGGCTCAGGAAACTTGACCATGCCCCAGATGTCATCTATACATTACCAAGCTAGATAGTCACAGTAATTAAAGAGGTTGCAACAAGCTAGGCTTTCTAGTACACCCCAATGAAACACTGGGGGAAGGAAGGGACAGAAAGAGTTTTTTGACCTTGCTCATATCTATATTCCCCTATCCTTTTTTTTGGTCAGAGGAAAACCTTGTGAATCTGAAGGATAGTATAGAGGATATTAGAGCTCCCACTTGTGACCTAGGAATATCACAGGATTAGTCCATGACTTTGTCTTTTTCCGGAATCAAGGACAGCTGGAATAAGTTTCACCGTATTCAAGAGGAACTTCTTGAGCTCCCCATGAAAGAGAGAAAGGGACTTCTAGCAATCCGGAGTCATCAATTATCCTGTCTCTGTATATGTTCTCTAAGCTTGAGAACACTTTACCCTTGGATTGGTAGGTCCTTGTAGGAGAATCTGTCATATACTTTGAGGAAAGGAGGGTGATATTCTATACCAACTCTTCTTAATGTATCATGTTTGCCCTTTCTGAAAACTACTTCACATTGACTAACTAAAGGATTATCAACTGGTAATCTTTGGGTTTGTGTACTGGAAGTTACTTTCAATGATATTAGGGAATTACTCTTGACTCTTCAAGAATACACCAGAATCCTGAGGTAGGAGATTTATTCAAGTTCTAAAGACCTGATCATTAGTAAGAATTCCGATAAAGATCCTCAAAGCCTACATATCTCATATAGCAAGGAATGTTAGGTATAAGGCAGATGAGGAAGGAGACAATCCAAGCATAGGAAAAATATAGAAATATATACATACAGGTTATACACACATATGCATGTGTATATATGTATATGTATGACAGGTAATGCAAATGTTAATATATTCATTTTTCACATGGAAAAACTGAAGGTCTTAGAGATTATCACTTGCCCATTGTCACATACTTAGTAGGTATGTGATGTGGGAGAGGATTTTACTCAAGGTGTCATGACTCCAGTCTAGTATTCTATCCAGGCAGGCAAACAGGCAATCAAACATTGATTAGTTGTCACCATGTGCTAGGCACTGTGCAAGCTCTAAGGATACAAAGAAGGACAAAAGACAGTCCCTGCTCTCAATGAGCTTATAGTCTAAAGGGGGAAATAATAAGTAAACAACTGTGTAAAACAAGGTATAGATAGATAGATAGACAGATAGATAGATGTATATATATATATATATATATATATATATATATATACATACATACACACAAGATAAATTGGATGTAATCAAGAAAGGAAAGGCATTAGCATTAAGGTGAAGGCTTCATGAAGAAGACTGGATTTTAGCTGAGACTTCAAGGAAACCAGGAAAGTTATAAAGCAGAGATGAGGAGGGAGAGGATTCCAAGCGTAGAGGAAAACAAAAATTCCCAGAATCAGGAGACAGAGTGTTTAGTGCAAAGAATAGCAAGGAGCCCAGTGCCACTAGATTGAAGGATTGGTGACCAACATGGAGGAGTAATGTAAAGAATAAGCAGATCATAAAGGTAGGATGAGGTGAGATTTTAGAGGACTTCAAAAATATATTTGATCCTGGTTATAATAGGAGACTACGGGAGTTAATGAATGAGGGGGTGATGTAATCAAACTTCTTTATGTAGATCAATTTGATAGTTGAGTGGAGGATGGACTGGAATAGAGAAAGAAAAACCAAGAAAACCATGGTAATAGATCAATAGTAAAGTGATGAAAGCTTGGACCATGGTGGTTGTAGCATCAGAAGAAAAAATAAGATGAATACTAGAGATGTTGTGAAGAGAGAATGACAGGTCTTGGCAACTGACTGAATAAAGCCAGTGAGGGAATGAGGAATTGACAAACACAAATAGGTTGTAGACCCCAGTGACTGAGGTAATCCGCAATAATCCACTACACTGTCATGTTCCACAAATACTATTTGTTATGAATCTAAAGATCAAACTAGAAAAATGTTGCCCTAATTTAGCATTATGATGACTAGTTGTTTCCCCAAGTCTAATGGTAATACCAAGCCTTCTTAAAAATAAACTCGAATTAAGATTAAAAATGAAGGGTTTAAAATAAAAATGAATATTTTCATAAACTTTGGGTTTTTTTGGCATTAGATTCCAAAGTCAAATGCTTTGTATGTAATTGTTTTTATAAACATTTGAGAAATAAAATTAAATACCCCAGTCTTGGAAAATTTTATTTCTATGATTTCAGACTCAGAAGAGTTCTCAATGACCAACTAATCGCAATTTATCATAGCTACAATATTGCCAACTAGTTGTCATCATACAGTTGTAATGAGGGAGAACCCATTACCTCTGAAGACAAATCCATTCTATATTTGGGTCTTTTTGTTTGTGAGACATAATTAAATTTTCCTCCTTGCAACTTCTACCCATCATAATTGGTTTTGCCCCATGCTCAAATGGAATGAGTCTGAGCCTTCTCTCTATCCCAAGTTTTCAAGGACTTGAAATAGAGAACCGGTCACAGCCATTCCTCTGGTTGTTCAAATAGAACATAACTTTAAGGTTCATATATTGCTTTTCTAAAAAACCAAACAAGCAAAAAAACCTATGAAGTAGGTGTTGAAAATATCATTCTTGACATTTTGAGGATCAATATAAGAAAACTGACTCATAGAATTTAAGTGACTTGCTCATGGTCACATAACTAGTAAGTGCCAAAGTTAAGACCTTAATCAAGGACTTCTAATTCAATACCTGGCACTTTCCCCTATATCAAGAAGTTAGTCTAAATAAACAGAAGGAAAAAAAACACCAAACGCAATTTTTAAAATATATGTTTTTTTTAAAGTTGATTGTTGAATCAGTGCCTATAAGTACCTATAATTGCTATAAGAGTCATTATTTTAAAAAAAACAAAACATTATGCATCTGTTCAACTTAATGCAACAAATATCTGTTAGTGCCTAATAAAGACCAGGACTGCACAAAATTCCATTTCAATGTCTCATCTATTCTGGATTATCTAAGATTGTACTAGTGGAGTGGAAGTACCAGTAAGTTTGCCATGTTGGAAAAGCTTTAATAACGGTGACAGCATCAGAGTTTACTTTCTCAGAACTATACTAGTCAAGTACAAAGAGGCTCATCACGAGCAGGCTGTACTCTGGCTGATGAATTCTTTACTTACAGCAACCCAAGAAACAAAGAAAAATACAAAATAATCCTCCTTTCTGTGTGGGAACCCCTTTTCTTCAACAGTAATGGCAGGAGAGTGTTGGAGAAAATGTGCAGAGAATGATAAGAAGCATACAGCTTAGTCTGACCATGGTTGCTCTCAATGTGAGATGGCTGTCCAGAGACCAATTAAGGAACCTACTGCTACAGTCATATCAATCTTGATATTCTGAATATAAACAAAACTAGAATAAAGAAGGAAGTTGTAGCTCAATAGAGGATGATGGTTCAGAGGTTATCCTTGAAGAGGTTACAAAAAAAGGACTTGACAGAGTTAATTGTAGCATACAACCAAAGGCAACAAGAAATATTTTTGTGGAATATTTGGTCATCTCATACTACAGTTTTTGTGATAAACATTTTCAAAAAACAGAGCACCATGAAAATAATTGTAAGCGTAGGTCCTAATATTGGTTGCAAGAGGTGAAAAGGAAGAAAAATTCTACGAAAAATTCAATAAAATCAAATGTGAGAATAAGACAGGATGATGAAAAATATATGGGAAAGTATAGTTCAGGAAGAAGGAATGAGAAATGGCAAAAAGTTGTATTTATACAAAAGCCTCATGCTGTTACATTATAAACATTTTTGGAACAAGTATTTGGACATGATAAGCACCAAATAGCATTCCAAAAAATAAAATTGATTCTATTTTAACAGACAGAATAAGAATCACTATTGATGTGGATATCATCCTGAATCTGTTGTCTCTCATAGCAAAAATCAGAATAAGTTAAAAAGCTTGAAGAAAGAATAATAAGGAAAGGAATATAGGAGACACACTTGAAATTACTCAATCCTGAATTATTTAAACAAATAACTAAAAAAGGGAAATGGACAAAATAAATGAAGTCAATACCAATTATAATATTACATAGAAGTTTAAATTCTATAGAATAATTGCCACAAGAAGACCAAAAAAGCCCAACAAAGCCCAAATGCTTGATTTACTTGCTAAGTGGAGAGAGATGGCATCCAAAGGCAATAATGACTTAAAATTTAGCCTTGTGTGAAAACCTTATTAAAAAGATAACATTAAAATAAAAAAATAAAGTTTTGGAAAGAAAAAAGATGAATATTTATGAGAAGTTTCATTTCATTCAGGACAGGAAAAAATTGTTTTAAAAAAACTTGACAAGGGATGAAATTACACAAGTTATCACAAGAAAATTTTAGTTGTAAGTAGAATGAAAACAAAAAGAAAAAATGGAGAAGATCTGCAAAATAAGAGTATATAAAAGAATAACAAACTGACTTTGTTTAATTGTCTTTTTCTTATTTTCCCCCATCAAAGAAAATGGAGTCACTAGATTTGGATTCAATCTCCTAATCCCAGATGTGCTGTTGTATCAGACTTACTATTTAGAGATCTATTCAAGAGATGATACAAATGTGAGGAGACTGAGGAACTGAAATGCATAGTATATAAAGTAGGGGAAATTAGGAAAGACATGAGGGGAAAAACCTCAGACCTTATTGATATAGGAAAAAATGGACCAAGAGAATATTGACAGCTGCTGACCTATATAATTACCCTTTCATCTACACAAAAATGTTATGAGAATGTCATATGAATACATGGAATATTTTTTATGGCATTACTAGGGAAGAAACAAGTTTTTTGTAAGCAATACTCACCAGTGGATTACATCTTTACAATTTCACAGTTGACTGAAAACTGCAAATATGAACTCATTGTGTTTATTGTTTGTTGATTATGAAAAAGCATTTGATTTGGCAGAGCAAAACTATCTCAAAGACTCTTTTCCAATTAGGTTTTTCCATGTGCATATTAAAATAATTTAAGATTTCTTGAATCATATGACATAAAATAATCCCATTCAATGACCCTCTTATCGTAAATATCAGGTAAAGTATACAGAGAGAGATACATTTGCCAAAAGTGTTTAACACTATGATGGAATAAATCCAGTGCAAAGTCCAATGTAAAAGGAGGCAGTGGGGGCCTCGAACTACCAAAATTTGTGAATAATACTATGCTGGCATCTAACCATATAATATTGAAGAATCTCCTAGAAGAGATCCATAATCACTCAAAAGATTTTGAAGCCTGATCATCCACACAGAATAGACCAAATGGAAAAGAGTATGGCCCAGATGATGACTTGAATTTATGTGGACAATATACAGAGCTTATTTAACTGTTTCTGTCTGTCAGTCTCTTTCTGCCTGTATGTGTGTGTGTGTGCATAATGACATAACCAAAACTATCCACAAACATACAACTTAGCACCTCTAACATTATAAACACTGGTTGGTCTACGGACAACTATCTTTGAGATGCATGCATGTGTGTGTGTGTGTGTGTACATATATCATAGACAATGCAGACAGAAAATAAGAAGAACAGAAGGTGGAGAGTGGGTTGGACATTTTGTGGAAATAGAAAATTTGTTTTGATGACCTTAAGCTTCTTCCTTCAAGAAAAAGAAAAGGTCATCCTTTGCATACATTCTGCCATCATTCTTATACAGCTGTGAGAAATAGAATGACTGAAGTCTCTAAAGAATTAAAAGTGAAGGGAGGAGCCAAGATGGCGGAGTAGAAAGACACACACATGCTAGCTCTGAAACCACAGCCTATAAAATATCTGTAAAGAAGAACTCCTAAAAAATTCTGGAGTAGTGGAAGCCACAGAACAACGGAGTGGAGGAGATTTCTGTTTCAGAAAGACCTGAAAAACCCTCACCAAAGGTCCATCACGCATGGGACCAGAGCAGAACCCAGCCCTACCTTGGCCCTGTGGCCCTGAGAGGAGCAGATCCAAGCAGGTTTCAGGGATGGAATCTCCAGCCGCCACGAAGATCCCTCCACCCACAGGTGCTACAGGTCAGTGAGAGAGACTTCTGGGCTGGCTGAGAGGGGAGTGGGGTGTCTCCATAACTCAGGCCCCCTCAGGAGGCAGTGGCAGAGGCAACGGGCAGCCAGGGGCTCCCAGAGCAGGCAGGACCTCAGATCCATTACTGAAGGGTCTCCACATAAAACCCCTGAGGGAACTGAGCCTGGGAGGCGGCCCTGCCCCCACCTGAGAACCTGTTTTAATCTTACTCTGAATAGCAGCCTTGCCCCTGCTGAAAGCCCTGAGGCTGGGGAGCAGCATTTGAATCTCAGACCCCAAGCACTAGCTGGATGGATCTAGGCAGGGGTGGAGAGGAATCTCAGAAATCAAGTAACTGTCTGGGAAAATGCCCAGAAAAGGGAAAAAAAAATAAGCCCATAGAAGGTTACTTTTTTGGTGACCAGATGTTTCCTCCTTTCC
>CM053773.1:41001594-41043699 GCA_028658325.1 Potorous gilbertii
AGGCCATGAAAGAGCTCAAAAAGGATTTTGAAAATCAAGTCAGACAGGTGGAGGAAAAAGTGGGAAGAGAAATGAGAGAGATGCAAGAAAAGCATGAAAAACAGGTCAATACCTTGATAAAGGAGACCCAAAAAAATGCTGAAGAAAAAGAATTAAAAGTGAATTTCACACAGAGGGCAATAAAGAAGCACATAGTATATAAGAACAGGCTTCAATGAGGAAGAACAAAAAATATTATTAGGGCAATAGATAATAGAGAGAGAAGATGAGTTCATCATATACCAAGAAAAATGGATACAAGCTCGTCAGCAAGAGTGCATTTCTGATATCCTTTTGACCTCAGGACAAAGCATGGAGGACATCCAGCCTGCTGGGTAGATCTTTCTGGTGGACTGAAAACAGGGCATGGAGAAAAGCTGCGCAGAATGGATGACCATAGATTGGGAGCAATCTGCATCATTAGATTCGACACCCAAATCAATGAGATGTTAAATGCATTTGAATATGACAGGCACTGGAGATGCAAAGTCAAAATTAAAACAGTCCCTGTCCTAAAGGATCTTACAATCTACTGATTATGGAATTCTATTGGTGATGATTAGGAAAAACCATATATTTCATGCAAGTCTATCCATGAGGAGTGAAATATTCAGAACCAAGAGAACGTTGTATACAGTAACAACAATATTGTTTTAAAAACCACTTGGAGCAACTAAATCCCTTTAACTATCATAAATACCTAAGTTAACTACAAATGATGTATGAAGATGTTATCTGCATCCAGAAAAAGAACTGATAAGTAGATGTATAGAATGATCTTACATTATATATACATACACACACACACATATTTGTGTCTAATGGTAGCTATCTCTACGACAAAGTGGGGAATGGAAAAAAAAAGTTACATGATAAATTTATTATATATTTAAAATGAATAGCAAGTTGTTTACATAATAGATTTGCAGTTTCATGTGCAATCACCTTTTCTTTATTCTAGTATGTAATAGAAATGATTGTGTTATTTCATAAATTCAAAATAAAATTTTTCAAAGGATACTAGAAATAAATAAAAGGATAAAAAATAAAAAACATTTTAAAAAGGAGCCCAAGTTTTAACTTCCTATTTTAATAGCATGATCAAACTATTAAATTAAGAAGTGTCATTCTTCTATAGAGCTGTGCAAGTACGATATCACCCATTCATACCTGTTCCTCTATACTTTGTGTTGGCCAAACTGTATAGTACTATACTCAGTTTATGGCCAGACATTTTAAAGAGGGACACCAAAACAATGAGGCATATTGACAGGTATGTGATCATGAGGGTAATAGGTCTAGAACTCATTCAATGTAAAGAACTGTTGAACTGGAAAATTTATCCCAGAGAAGATATTTAAAAAAAAAGAGCTTCCCAATTGCTGTGCTTGTTATATAGTTAGTCAGCATTGCCCAGTCCTTTGCCACCGTCTCTCCCTCAAACAGTCTATATTTCAATCTAATTCTCAAAAATATCCCAAAATCTAATTCTCAAAAATGTCCTAAAATTCAACAGAACATAAACATGCAGACACAAGGAAAGCCACCCAAATAACCAGACTCCTCAGAAATATACTTATCTGTGACAACAAAGCCTAGGTGGTGCAATATGGATAAGGCACTGGACTTTGAATGAGAAAGATTCCTCTTCCTGAGTTCTAATCAGGCCTCAGACACTTATTAGCTGTGTGACCCTGGGAAAGTCACTTAACCTTATTTGCTTCAGCTTCTCATTTATGAAATGAGCTAGAGAAGGAAATGGCAAACCATTGTGGCATCTTTGCCAAGAAAACCAAGAAACTTCCCCAAAATAACTAAACAGCAAAAATTCTAACAGTAAGGAGGACCTGAACCCTAGGATAACATGACCCACAACTTGAGATTAAAATTTAATTTTAATAATAAGTTGCTAAAAATAAAATAAAAATTAGTAAACAAAGGAAAAATAAAGAGCTACTATGGAAAAAAAAAAGAAAATCTGAGTTCATATTCAAAGGAAAATAGTAAGGTTAAAAAAAGCCACTCCTACCCCAAAGAATAATGTCAAATTGTATAATTCTTCCTCCTTTTCAATAATCAGCTTATGAGCTGATAGGAGCCAACAAGCTACTTTGCTTAAGACCAGTTCAGAGGTGTGAGATTTCTCTGATTTTACATACTACCTAGAGGGAGCAGCAAATTTGAGGAAAGGCCAGTGCCTTCATAAACATTATTGGTATCTGATGCCGTCCTGCCACTTGACTTTAGTAACACACTGTCACTGACCCACCACTGCATCATCAATATGGTCAGTCACTCCTTAAGTGCATTTAAGAGGAAAAGGGTAGAAGGACACCCTGTACCTAAGATAGTCAAGAAACCAGGCAGGTGCGTGCTGTACCTAACCTATTCATATGGTTGACAGCATTTGAATTCCTCTAGTGACTGTGCAGTAGGTATCAGCAGCCACATGTTTTTCAATTTTCATTTTCCAAAGCAAAACTGCTTTTCTCTCCCTTTCCCCATGCTCACCCTCTCTCCTCACAAGTCAATGGTACACCTTCTGGTTTGTCTTCCCTCAGATGCCACTACCACCAAAAATTTAAATGGAAAAAGCTGATTAAAGAAGCAGACTGCTCTGTGTTTTCCAGGTGTCTCTAGGGCAGCACAGATGAATCTGGCAACTGGGTAAATTGTGTCAATGATAAAATGTGTTGAAATGAGCACTGTGTATATTTCCTCTATTATGCTGGAAGACTTCTCAGGCACCAGACTGGGGAGACATGTGGGAAGGAGTTGAACTTGCCCATCATCTATCAGCAAGAACACGTATGCCTGTTTCCTGGGAATAAAATAAAAGATGAATGGTGAAAATGCCTAGTAAGGAAAGTACCCTAGAAATAAGGGGTCATATTGTTCTAAAAGGAAGGAAAGATGAGAAAAGCCTCTCTCTCTCTCTCTCTCTCTCTCTCTCTCTCCCCCTCCTCTCTTCCCCCTCAATCCCTTCCTCCAACTTTCCCTTCCTCTCCCTCTCTGCCCCTTCTTTTTTTTTAAACCCTAACTTACCCCTTCCTTTCTTTCTCTCCCTCCACCCATCTCACCAAATGTAAGGATAAGTTAATTCAAGTGTTAAGACTATATGGACAGATAAACTGCAGTATCTGGCATAGAAAGGTTGACACCCCATTGAGCGAATCTTATTGCAAAACACATCAGATTTTACTAAGCTTTATGACTTTCAGGCCTGCACAGTCAGTCCTACCCACCTTAAAAAAAAAGGAAGAAAAAAACTTGATTTCTGTCCAAGTCCAGGAAGAGTGATATTTGTTCATGCTTATAGGTTATAAGCTCAATCATTTTTCCAGTTGGTCATACTGTATGGAAATCATTTTTCTCAGGCTAAGATTGTGATTGGTATTAAAAAAAAAACATCATCACCTAGAAAAATGGCTCAAATTGAGAAAACTTCTCTATATTGTAGATACTGGCTCAATTTGAGCACCATCTAAGCAGTTAAAAGAGCACATTTTAAGAATGTTTTATCATAACTATACATTATCCTAGATTTCCCAGGATCCTCTACTATTGCATACTTGCTTATCAAAAGGTTACTCTTATTTCTACCCAAATTTCAGAAGACCAGAAGCGTTTTGTCCTTCTGTTATTATGCAGAGAACTATGTGTTGCAGTACAAAGGGTACTTGCCGACCTCTCACATGGTTCTGAGTTTTGGGTCTGACATTTCCTAATGATGTCACATGACCTGACTAAACCTCATCTTCCTCATCTGTAAAATGAATTTGAGAATCGTCATATCACTTGACTCCAAGGTTCATTTCAAAGAAAACTCTTCATAAGGTTCAAAGTTCCATCCAAACATGAGCAATTATTACCAAATTCTGTGTTCATTGGTGGTTCAACAAAAAAGCCTCTTCCCCTGTAGAAACCAAGGAAAAGAGAGGGCATGGTGGAAAATTTCAAGAGGACCCTTAGGCTCAAGAACCCCTTGGTACCCATGGCTCTTAATATCTGTCTGTACTCCCCTCCCACTAGTACTCCTCCTCCCCCATTTCCCAGAAATAGTGACAAGCCCAATATGAAACAGTTGCTACAGTTCTCATATTGATATTACCTTATGCTGCTATTACTGAACAGTTTAGGGCTTTGTGGCTAGCTACCATGACAATAGAGGCAGAGCCTGGAACCAGTTTTAGTTAATTAGAGTCAATCAATCCAAACTTTGCAAACTTACTCATGTGAAACAATAGTATAATGAACCAAAGTCTGCGAGATGATGGGGAAACACAAATTATTGCACCCTGATAAATTAAATGTGACTATTACAAAGCTTGTCTTCTAAATGAGTACTCAGAGATGAGAGGTATGGGTGACTAAGCGTAATTTAGGGAAAGGGGAACTAAAAGAAACTGTGAGGAACCCCATCATATTCTCATCATTGTCTCTTAAAGGCAGGGAAAGAATCAGAGGGTGTATAATGTGGAATACATGGCAGGGAGGGGGAATGGAGGCAGTTTCAGTAACATTTTTAAGTGTTGATTCTGTGGGGAAATATTAGGTTCTAATTTCTTTTTGGTTATCCTCCTTGAGAGTACAGTCTGCAGAAAGTAGCTTTTGGAATCAGAACAATGGAGAACTAGAAAATTAGGAGCAAAAATCATCCAGCACTTAACGTAGTGCCTGGTACATAGTACATGTGCTTAATGGATGTTTGTTATTGATTAGTTTATTTTTATAGCACTTTCTTCACAACTGTTCCATGAGTTGAAAGTGTAAATTTAGGTTGTCTGTATGAGTGTAAGTGAGTTTGTCTCTGAATTGATCTACCATCTCCTTTCCTCTGTCCCCCCCCAAATTATATAACCATAGAAAGTTTTGTTGAAGCAAGTATAGAAATGTTCCTATATTCAGTTAGTTTATTTCAAAAGATCAATAAGGTCCAATAAGGACCATTGACCTGGAAATGATTGGATGTGTCCCTGATGGCACCTGGGAAATACAGGATAGGAGTAAGTTTGTGAACTATGTATTCCTATGTCTATACCATTTGGCAGCTGGTGTTGGGGTTGGAGGATGTCATGGGAAGGATGTCATGGGAGGGACTTTCTCTTTCCCACACACATACAGAGTGACAATACCATGCTGTCTAACTGAAAAGTTACTTAACCACTAGGAGGTAATCCATGCAGCAGTTGAAGAGTTATAGTTGAGGGAGCAAAAATATATATTTTCGCTTCAGAAATAGATGGAGAGAGGCAGTGACTCAAGGGAGGAAGCAATTTCAAAGCTCATGACCTCTAACTTTAGATTCAAGAAAAAAATAAACCTGGGTAATAAGGAGTTGAACTAAGGAGAGGGTTCCCCAAAGAGAGAAAGGACATCAAATTTCTGTAGTGCCAGAGACATTAGTTGCCTCCATACGGGAGTGCTTCACTACCATTTAATTCAATTTGTGGCCATCCTTATCAAAGATGCTATGTGTTTTTTATGCAGATTGTGCCAGAGGGTTATGGGGGAGGATGCTTTGTAGCTATTGTTTTTACTATTTCATCTTAGTAAATGCCTTTGCTTTGAGCTAGTTGTACCTACTGGCTGACTATTAAGGAGAAGGACACTGATTGGGGTTTGTAAACTATCATTTTAGAAGTACAGACTCAATACCGTCTTAGAAGTTGGACAGAATATGATCTTTTGATGTTGTGGTTATTGCTGTTGTTTTTTTACCCCTTCCCTCAAAATTAGCCCTGTTTTAAAACAATAATAATGGCATGCTTGAGCTTGTATAACAATTGCTTGCTTTTATAGTGCTTGAGGGTTTACAAAGTAGTACTCTTGCAACAACTCTGAAGTGATTGGTTAAGATAGTAGCTCCATTTTATAAAAAAAAGATAAACTGAGGTATAGGGAGGTTAAATAATTTGCTACCCTAGCTATTAATTAAATCCCTGGAGACCTAATATGAAAACCTAGGAGGGCCAATTTAGGAAGACATGAAGACATGCTACAGAAGTATTATAATGTCCCCATTTTATGGATAGGAAAACTGAAGTTCACATCAATTAAGGGATCATGGTCATTCAGCTGGTAAGAGTATAAGCAGTGAGGAAACAAAGTGTATGCACAACACATGCAGGGTCTTTTTATGTGACTGAACAGGTAAAGTTTATGAAACATGTACAAGCTTAACAAAAACGTTTTCCCCAAATTTCTGGCAGTATTACATTATATACAGTGTTTAGAGTTTGTGGATTTTGTATTGAGAAACAGAAACAGGTCATTAATGAGGTTTGTCCCTATGCCTAGATATAACAGGCAACCACTTACACAGATTTCTAACAGTGATCCAAAAAGGAAGATATTTGATTTGAGATGAAGGAAAACTTCCTGATTACCAGAGCTATTCCCCACCCCCAAAATGGGCTCTCTCAAAGGATAGTGGTTTTCTCTTCAATGGAAATCTTCAAGAAGAGATTGGATGAGCACTTGTTAGGAATGCCATGAAGGAAAGTCCATTTTCAGACATTGGTTGTACTAGATGAAGGAAGGAAGGATGGTAAAAAGGAAGGAAGGAAGAAGGGAAGGGAGCAAGGAAGGAAGGAAGAAATTGAAATTAAAAATCATTTAATTGCTATGTGCCAAACAATGCAATAACAATGCAAAAAGAGAGTCCCTGCCCTCAAAATGACCTCTGAAATACCTTCCAGCTCCAAGATGCCATGAAACATCATAAGGAAGAGGATGGCCACTTCCACTGCCAGTCATTTCATCCTTTGCATCTTGACCATATAATCCATAGGGAGATATAATTGTGAAAACTGCTCCTTTACAAAGGTAGAAAGTGTAATGGTAAGTAAATCAAAAGAAGAGGCGGCAAGCTAGACTGGAGTCAGGAAGTCATAGGTTCAAACCCTCCTCAAATTTGCCTGATGTCAGATGTTGTACAAACCAATTAACTTCTCAAAGTCTCAGTTTCATCATTTTTAGGGAGTAAAACTGGATGACTCTCAAGATAATCTCCAGGTCCAGCTCTGTCATGATATTTATCCATTCTGACTCTATAGGACTGACATGTGAAAATACTATACTGTTTTTACTACATGCTGAAACTGTTTTCTAGCTTTACATACGAACCCTGCTCTTATTTTGCTGGCTAACAGCCTGTCAGGTTCATAATCTCCTTGAGCCCAAAATTATTGTTAATGTCAGTATATTACAATTGGTGCTGAAACACCTAATTCATTTCACCTGTTTTGCATGTCACAGTGTTCACCATAACCTCAAGGAGTTCTTGGTAGCATCATTCACCACAGTGACAGTAGTTACCTTCTAAGTTACATTGTTGCTTCTGTCATATGTCAGAGACTATCACAGCAGGTTGTGCAGTCACTTCATTTTCTCCAGGAGGAGTTCCTGGATGATTTATCATGATGTCACACACCCATTTAAATTGAACCTCCCATTAGTCATTCATGCAGCAATTCAGAGACTAACTCAGCCCCAGAATGTGCCTCCTCATTGCTGACCCAGTACCCAAGGCTCCTATGTTAGGAAGGCAAAGAGCTCAAAGAGATGCATGGATTTGGATTGGAAGGTCCAGCTCCCTTGAAACAACAGAGGTTGGTTGGTCAGTCAATCAGCAAACAAGCATTTATTAAGCAGTTACTATGTACCTGGCACTACAGTCTCTTTTACTGGGGAAGAATTTTGTGTTCTGGGTCATCCTTACTGGCTTTTTAAAAAGGTACCTGACAAAATGGTTTTCTTCTTCTAAAAAAAGAGAAAATCTAGACATGCAATGAGTGCCTGAAGAACAGATTCTGTCTTAGATTAGTTCATGTCCCTCAAAGTATCATTCCCTAGTCTCATATATACTCAATCAGGGCAGCTAGGTGGTACAGTGGATAGAGCAGCAGTGCAGAAGTCAGGAGGACCTGAGTTCAAATCTCAACTTAGACACTTGACACTCACTAGCTGTATGACCTTGGGCAAGTCACTTAACCCCAACTGCCTCATGCTGGGTCATCTTCAGTTATACTGATGAATATCTGGTTACTGGATTCAGATGTCTCTGGAGGAGAAGTGAGGCTGGTGACCTACACAGCTCTCCCTCACTCAAAACAATGTCAAGTGCAAGTCATGTCATCATTTCTCTGATGGTGTGGTCTTCTTTGGCAACAAAGGATGAACACACACATATGCTCAATCAATATCAAAAGCTTTGAGGTCAGAAAACCTGAGTTCAAGTATTGCAATGATACATACAATGACCCTGAGTAAATAAATTTAACCTCTCAGACAACTTTAATTTGCAGAGCGTGTACTGGGCTGCATTGTTAGAGGCAGTTTCTACCCCTGGGTGGGAGAGCAGAGAGAGGGAAAGATAATAGGGGATAACCGTGTTACTTCTGTCATATGGCATAAGGGATATATTCCCATATGCCAGTAAAGTTGGAGTTCCAGTCTCTCTCCCTATCAGTAAATAATGGTTTTATGAATAAATGAGTGAGTGATATGGAAACATAATAACAAAAAATGGCTATCCCTAAGCATTTAACAGTAATTGTGTTTTTAAAAAAAATTGAACTCACAGAGAAAGAACCTCTAGGAGACACCAAGAAAAAATGTACTCTCAATATCACTTTGACAATTTGATAAATTTATAACCAATAAGAATAGAGACCTCTTCCCATCATGCAAAGTATGACCCATTCATTTTGGCCTCACCTGGAAGACCTTGTCCACACTTGCCCATCAATTCACATAAAATATTGGTGCTCTCATTTTTGTGTCATTGCATTAGTAGATATGAGTGACCCACATGATTGTCCTTTAGTTATCCCTCACCCTAGCTATATGATTGACTCTTTCTTTTGGTTTCCTGGTTACAGACCTACTACTTCACCTGGAATTATGTGCCCCCAGCTGTCAGGCTACAGGAACTATAGTAACAATAGCAAAATCAAGAATTTTTTAAAGGATTTTTGTTTTCCTCTATTTGTGATTAATGTCATCCTACTTTCCATAAATAAGATTTGAATGTTCTTCTCCTCAAGAGGTGAATGGTGATAAATTATATGATTTCCAGATGTGATTTGAGTAGAACTAAAATCTAAAAGTCCCCTAAACCAACCATTTCTCCCCAGAAGACACAAAAGCCATATGTATTATATGTCCTGACACCAGCAATTGGCAATGAAGAATTCGCTTATACTTCTTGACATTTTTGTATAAAACACCAGCTGCTTTTCTCACCATTGGGGATTCCTATCCCCAGTGGAAGTGGATGGGTACCTTGCTGGCAATGTACCATAAGGACAGAAGATCTTTAGTGGTCTAGTACTGACAGCTAAAATGAATACAAATTCTGGGAGGAATAAATTCTCTGATGAAAATGCTGTAGACCTGTTTCCCTTTGGGAATAGGGTAAGGGGTCTCCATAACTCTATTTGTTTCCTACTGAGTTAAGTGAAGTACTCATAATTATACAGAACTAGTCTGAAAAGAAAATAGGCTCTCCTAGGACTCCATACTAAAGCTCAGAAGAAAATTCCTACATTATGATATAACAGTCATATTATTAATAATAAGTAGCATCTATACATCACTTTAAGACTTGCAAAGCATCTTTTGAATATTATCTCATTTGATCCGCACAGTAACTGAGAGGTAGGTCCTATCATTATCTCCAATTTAAAGATGAGGAAACTGAGGCATAGAGAGGCTTTGTGACTTGTACAGGATCACAGGAGTATCTAAGGGAAGATTCAAATTCAAGTAATCCTGACTATCCATTTTATCTGTCCTATCCTTTGTGCCACCTACCTGCCTATGTCATGAACAGAGGATTGAATCAACAACAGATCATATAAATAAGGTCATAGGTTTCAAATTGGAAAAGATTTTAGAGGTCATCAAGCTCCCACTGCTCATACATGCATGTGCACACACCCTCACACACCATTGTATGGATGATGAAATTAAAGGACAGAGAAGTTCTGCTACTCACCTGAGGTTACATATGTATACTAAATGACCATAGTCCTTTTGACTTCAGACCCATTATCCTTTCCATTGCATTACATTGGGCGTTCAGAATTCCTTATCCTCTCATCTTTACTATCATCCTGCTCTCATCTCTTTTCCTACCTTTCACATTCTTAACTCCTTTGTTCAAATTTTCTTTATCTATTTCTCTCCTTTCTCCTACTACCAAGTGAGGCAGAGATGAGAAAACTTCTATAGAACACATTCCTTCTCTCTAGCACATAGTAGGGACTTCATAAATTCTTGTTCTTTCTCTCTCCCTTCTCCTTTCTCTCTCCTTTGTCTTGTCCTCCCCCTGACTCTCTGTCTCTCTTCCCCTTTTTCTCTCTCTTCTCTGCCTCATCTTTCCACTTCTTTTTTTCCTTTCTTTTACTTTATTCACATACCCTCAGTCCCATTAAGAACCCCAACAAATGTGAGCTTACTCATCCTTTGTGCTACAAATTTTTGAAGATGCCTGGAAAAATACTGTGATGGTTCTCAGACAATAAAAGAGAGGGGAAAGGTCAGGTTTATGTGCAGATTTGCTCGCAGAAAGAGGGTGGGGCATGGATACTGGTGAGAGTGTAGCAAAAGCATTTTGTAACCAATTGGTAGAGCGTGTTCCCACTGTCAGAAGTACCCTATTTTCTAATGTTATGGAGAAATATCTCCTTTTTTAGTTTCGTATGGTGGATAACTGCCACCAGAATTGAGCCACCACAGTACAGAAATTACACAGGTAAAAACCAAGTTTTTATTGTGGTTACACATAGATTAAAGTCCAAGACAAAAAAAAACCTGAATAAAGAATATGATTGCAATAAGGACTCTTATAGTCAAAATTACATTAGAGAGAAATAATTCTTTTACATATTCCAATCTTGTACATCCCTCTTAGGCCATGAAAGTTTTTTTAAAAAGATTTATAATCCCATATTTCCTTCAGTGTCATAAAATTTAGTTAACCAAAGTCATAATCACACATCCCCTAGGGAAACAAACCTAGTTAAACAGACTATAGAAAACTAAGTTAGATTCCAATTAAACTTCATTTAAAGGGATCACAGATAGGTGATTGGGGATGTCCAGAAGCTATCATAGAAGAGCAAGTAGTGAATCTCCTTAATTCTCCCATATTGACCTCCAAATAACCATAGAATACTGCCCCAAAACAAACCCTGGAACAGCAGAACCAGCAAAAAGAAGGGATGAAATAATCTTTTAGTCCAAGAAACTTGAAAGATCAGCAAGAATGGTCTGTCTCATTTGGTTAAAAGGGAAACACAGTCTGGACAGCAAGCATCTCAGTAACAAGCCTCACCTCAGGAAATCAGTGGGAGATCCAATATAGTGGAACAGGCAAATGCCAACACATCAGGACTCCTCACATGCCTCAGCATAGCCTTGGGCAAGCAGACAACCTCTAAGGGCCATACCACCACATACTTCAGTGTAGCCCTAGGGAAATGCAGAAATACCCTACCAGCCTCAACACAGGCCAGACAGTGCCACTAGGACCCCAGCTTAGCACCAGGTAAGCTGCTAGATCCCTACAGTCTCTAGCACCCAGTCACCCCTCACTCCACTCCCTCAGCACAGTACCAGACATGAGTGAGTCCCCTGTGAGCCTCAGGTCAACATTAATGCAGCACCAGGTAAATAGCCAGGGCCTGAAGGCCCTGGCAAAAGAAGCCTGAGAAGTGTCCTTTCTAACCCAAGAGTAGAGCTCAAATTTTAAAAAAAATTAAAAGGTCAAAAAGATGAGCAAAAAAACAGTAAAAAAATCTGATGATAGAAAGTTATCATGGTGACAGGGAAGATCAAGATACAAACTCAGAAGAAGGCAACAATGTCAAAACACCCATGGGCAAAACCCCAAAGAAAAATGGGAAATGATCTCACACCCTCAGAAAGAACTCATAGAAGAGCTCAAAAAGGAGCTAAAAAATCATATAAGAAAGGTAGAAGAAAAATTAGAAAAAGAAATGAGAGTGATGCAAGTGGATTATGGGAAGAGAGCCAACAGCTTAGAAAAAGAAAACAACTACTTAAAAAGTGGAACTGGCCAAATGGAAAAAGAGATACAAAAATCCTTTGAAGAAAACAACTCTTTAAAGAGTACAGTTAGCCAAATGGAAAAGGAAGTACAAAAGCTAACTGAGTAAAACAACACCTTAAAACTTAGAATTTGGCAAGCAGAAGCTAATGATTCTATGAAACTTGAAGAATAGATCAAATAAATCCAAAAGAATAAAAAAAAAAAGAAAATGTAAAATACCTCATCAGAAAAACAACTGACCTGGAAAATAGATCTAAGAGAGATGTCAGAATGGTATGCACAGTCAATTGAATATAGAAATCTGTCTTACCAGACAGTAAAGTAGGAGAGGAGGAAATTAAGTAAAAAAAGTGGGGGAAGAGGCTGGCAGAACAGAGGGGTAGACCAGGGGAGGTGGCAGACAGAAGGAAAACACTGTCAAGGAGGGAAAGAGTGAAAAGAGAGAGAGGATAAACAAAAGGAAAAATAGGATGGAGGAAAAAGTACACAGTAATCATAACTATGAATGTGAATGGGATAAACTCTCCCATAAAACAAAAGCAGCAGAGTAGATCAAAAACCAGAATCCTATAATATTTTGTTTACAAGAAACACACTTGAAGCAGAGTGACACACAAAGAGAAAAGGTAAGGGGCTGGTTTAGAATTTATTATGCTTCAGTTGAAACAAAGAAAAGCAGAAGTAGCAATTCTGTTCTCAGACAAAGTGAAAACAAAAATAGACCTAATTAAGAGATAAGGAAGGAAACTACACCTTGCTAAAAGATACCATAGGTAATGATGTAATATCAATACTAAACATATATGCATGAAGTGGTATAGCATCCAAATTCTTGAAGAAGAAGTTACAGATTCATGACCAGACAAGAGATAGAGAGCATTACAAAATGTAAATTAAATCATTTTCATTATATTAAATTAAAAAGCTTTTGTACAAACAAAACCAATGCGATCAAGATTATAAGGAAAGCAGAAAACTGGGAAACAATCTTTACACCAAGTATTTCTGATAAAGGCATAATTTCTCAAATATATGGAGAACTGAGTAGAATTTATAATTTGATACAAGGTCAAAGGATATGAAACAGGCATTTTTTAGAAGAAGAAATCAAAGCTCTCTATAGGCATATGAAGAAGTATCCTAAATCACTTTTGATTAGAGAAATGCAAATTAAAACAACTCTGAGTATTACTTCATACTTACCAGATTGGCTAATATGACAAAAAAGGAAAATGATAAATGTTGGAGAAGAAGTGGGAAAATGGGGACACGAATGCATTGTTGATGGAGTTATAAACTGATCCAACCATTCTGAAGAGCAATTTGGAACTATGCCCAAAGAACCACCAAACTGTGCATGCCTTTTTATCCATTACTAAGTCTGTATCCCAAAGAGATCATAAAAAAGGGAAAAGGACACATATGTGCAAAAATATTTATAATAACCCTTTTGTGATGACAAAACATTGGAAATTGAGGGGATGCCCATCAGTCAGGGAATGGTTGAACAAGCTGTGGGATATGAATGTAATGAAGTACTATTGTAAGATAAGAAATGAATAACAGATTTCAGAAAAATCTAGAAAGACATCTGCAAACTGATGTAAAGTGAAATGGGCAGAACCAGGAAAACATTGTACACAGTATCAACAATATTGTCTGATGATCAACTATGAATGACTCAGCTCTCCTCAGCAACACAATGATCCAAGACAAGTACAGAGGACTAACTAAGGAAAATGCTGCCCACATCTTGATAAAAAATTGATGGTCTCTGACTAAAGATCAAAGCAAACTTTTTTCACTTACTTTATTCTTTTTCAGGATTTTTTTCTTTTTCATCTGTTTCTTGTATAACTGTAATTGAAATATGTCTTACACAAAACCACATGTACAAGCTATATCAAATTGTCTACCATTTTGGTGAGGAGGTGAGGAAGAAAAATTTGTAACTTAAAATCTTGTAAAAATAGATAAAAGTTTTCTTGACATGTAATTGGAGAAAAAATACTATTAAAAAAAAGAAATGAACACAAATAGGCTGATTGGGGTTTGAGAGGGGATTTATATGCTGCCAAGGAGACAGTGACAGTTAAGATTATTCCTCTGGTTTCTTATCTAAGGAATGTTTGAGACCTTAAGTAAATTTTCGCATCCCATGGGACAGGGTTCAAACAGCTTAAGAACCTCCCAAACAAGGAGAATCAGCTGTGACTTCTCCAAATAATAAAAATTAATGCAAGTTAATCAAGAATAAAAAATTCCTATAATACGGATAAAAGGCAACATATTAGTACCTTTCAAGGTACCGGTCTTACCAGTAATCAATCAAAAACCAAACCAGCCCAGAACTTACTCAAGCAATAGAATTTGCTACTGACAGTGTTGGTGGAGTTGGTGATGGATTCCCAATCTTGTTTTTCTTCTGCCTTTTATTCTTGTCATTAAGAGAATGAACACTTAAGAAAGCTAAGAAACAAATAAGAGAAATGATGATAAGGCCAATTTTGCAAAATCAGGGAATGATGTGGAATGATTAATAAAATCCTTTAAGCTGCTTTGTTGATCTATTAGTGTTATTAAAGTGATGACAGAAAATAAAATCCACACCTCCTTCTTTCCTTGTGGTCCCTTCTTCTGACTGGTCAGTTCATGCTGGAACCTCCATTTTAGAGAAATTACCCAGGCCAGCTATGTTCACTCCCATTATTCTCTGGGTTCTATTTTGGACTTTGAGATAATATTAGCAAAATACTTAGCATAGAGTCTGTTACATAATAGTCACTATATGAATGCTTATTCTGGACTTCTTCACCCAATAGACCTTACCTGGGTAACTCTCCCAAACTTACTCAGCTCCTTTTTATGTCTTGTCTTTCCTCTTTAGAATTCAAGTGTCTTGGGCACAGAGATTATCTTTCTTTTTGCTTGTATGTGCATCCCTTAGCACAGTTTCCGGCATATGGTACATGTTTAGTAAATCCATGTTGACTTGATTTTATATAATTCACAGTGTTGTTGTGAAGCAATTGATTTATAAACCTTAAATTGTAATATAAATTTGACTTATTTCTTATAGAGTTTATAGTCTAATAGGAGAGATAAGACATGGTTACAATTAGCTCTAAGTGTAAATGGAAGGTAGTAGGTACTTCATGCTAGCTAGTTAATGTAATCACAGAAGCACTAATATGTTAATAAATTTTTAAGATGTGGATAAGACTTTTTAAAGTCTGAACAAGTTTTCTGACTGAATCGGGCATTTGTTGGGAAAGACTGACCACATTCTCAATAACCTTTAAAAGAAGTTAGTTGATCAGCCCTTTGAAGAGTCAAGAAAAATTTTGGTTTTCAAGTAAATACATAGCATATGAATGAATGAATAAAACTGAAAGATCAGGTACTTGGGTGGGGACAGGCATCCTAAGAAAAAAGCTTCAGATCTCCAAAAAGCAAGTCTGTGAGGCCCAATCAACATGAGGAATCAGGAGAGCTATTCTATCTCTAAACACCCCTCCTCTACTCATCTACATTCTTCAAGATGTAGTTTGGTATTTCTTTTCTTCCTTTTAGGCTGTCATAGAAGCCTGGAAACTTTTTTTTCTAAATACTAGAAAAATCCATTGTTATTTTTTGGTTTGCATATCTTGCTTTATTTTAAATGTTTATGCTTTTTTAAATCAGAAATTACAATAAATGATGTTAACTACCGATATTGTTTATGTGGTTGTACTTATTGGTAATACAGTTTGGAAGGGGTAATTGAAGGAAGCATATCTAGAAAGGATAAAGAAAAAATGGGAGTGAGAGGAGGAGAGAGACAGAGACAGAAAGAGAAAGAGAGAGATTAGGATTTAAAACTAATGTTTTGCCAGAGCATTTTCTCTGGTTTGGAACTCAAAATGTACTTAAAATAAAAAAGAACCATAGATTCATTATTTTATAACTCAAAACAGAAAAATTATTATATCTGAGAACTCATATATGCAATGTGTCCATAGTAGGGTAGGAGCAAATAAGAGTGGCTAGGCAATCCTGCTCACCATCCTACCACCCCACTGGTATATGCCACAAAGTATCATAGAATCTCAGAAGGTAAAGGAACTTTAGTGGTCATCTAGTTCAACCCATACCTAAACAAGAATCCCTTCAATATATATGTTACAAGCTACCATTCAACTTTTGTCTGAAGGGACCAAATAGGGAGAAAGTTCTACTTCCTGCAGTAGTCCATTTAATAAAGGAGAATGAAACAAAATACTATAGGGATTCAGAAGTGATTGCTTCTGGCCAAGGACATCAGAGAAGATTTTGTAGAAAAAGTAGAATTTGAATTGGCCCATAAAGTATGGGTAAAGTAGAATTAACCAGTGGTGTGGAGGTAGGAAAGAATTTACCAGACAGAGGGAGCATCTTTAGCTAAGGAATTAAGGACAGGAAAGTATGGGACATACTGATAGAAAATTAAATAGTTGTCTGTGTTATAGTGTAAAAAAGAGAGAGTGACACGTAACATTGGTTTGTCTGTCTTCCCAATAGTTAGCATGATGCCTGGCCCATGTTCTTGTTGTTTAATGAATGAGTTGTGTCCAACACTTTGTGACCCCATTGGGGGTTTTCTTGGCAAAGACACTGGAATGGTTAGCCATTTCCTTCTCTAGCTCATTTTACAGATGAAGAAATTGAGGCAAACGGTTAAGTGATTTGCCCAGAGTCATAAAGCCAGGAAATGTCTGAGGCTAGATTTGAATTCAGGAAAATGAGTTTTTCTGACTCCAAGTCTGGCACTCTGTCCATTGTGCCATCTAGATGCCCTTCTTCTAGCCATCCATAATTGCTAAATCCATCCTCCATGACTCCAGGAACTTTGGGATGATAAACCAATTACTTTATTGATCCCTTAGCCCTGATATTGAAGCAGCTAAGGGGACACATCAGCTTTAAAAGGAGACACAGCTGGCTAACCCTTAGAACATGTGGCCAGTAGGTCTCTCTCCCTGGGTTTACCATGAGGCATGGAGGAAGTTCATGATTTCCTTCCTTTCAGCAGAAATGTCAAATTGTGAATATTTGGGGATGTAAAGCACATGTATTGGGTTAAGTGAGTTTGAGACTTAGTTCTCAAAACCTTGATTTCCTTCTCTGTTTTGTGCTTTCTCTTCTGAGCCAAACAGCCTTCCCAAAATAGATGCATCCAGTCTTGGAGTAATCCTGCGAATGTGAGAGCTGAGATAACCTGAAGTAAGTAAAATCTAAGTGTGTCTGTGAAAGGAACTGAACACCTCACCTGTCTTACCAAAAAACATTTTGTCTGGACAGTGCAGATCCAAGATGAAATGTAAAATGACAATTTAGCATTCCTATAAACTATTTTGTCTTTTTTTTTTTTGAGGCAATCAGGGGTTAAATGAGCTGCACAGCGTCAGAAAGCTAGTAAGTATCTGAGGCTGGATTTGAACTCAATACCTCCTGATTCCAGGGCTGGTGGGTGCTTTATCCACTGCACCACCTAGCTGCCCCCAAACTACTTTTTGTCTTGGTAGTTTTAAGTCTCAACCTCATAGGATCATATAATATTAGTTACATTACTATGGTTTGTCTTAATTTTGTCAAAGCATATTGCACTTAGCATTTCTTTTGTGTGGAGGAAATAATTGTTCCAAACATAACTCACATTGCAGCCTGAGTACATTTGTAATCTCCTTTTTGGGGAGACCATAGCCATGAATCAAATCTAAGCTTTAAGTAATCTTTCCTGAGGCTCCAGGAGAGAGGGATGAAAATGAAAGTGACTAAATGGTTCCTCATCTCTTTTGTCAGGTTAAACACTTCCCAGCCTGAACTTGATTACTGAATGTGTTGATTTAGAGCAAAGGAAGGTTGGTTTTCTTTGGAGGAGAAGGCTGCACCCCGGGGGAGGAAGAGGGTACAGCACCCTAGACCCTGGGTCCACCAGTCATATTAATTGTTATACTAAATATAGTAAAACTTCTAACTTTATTCTGTGCTTCTTAAAAATGCTCACCTTGCTATAACAATGGCTTTCTCTCATAATAATACTTCGAATTTTATAGCCTTTTCCATACATTATCTCATTTGATTCTTATGTCAGGCTTTGAGTTAAGTGGTATCGTTACCACTTAAATCACCATTTCACAGCTAAGGAAACGGAGGCTCTCTGGGTAGTGACAAGCCCAAGGACAGTCAAATGGCTAGTAACTGGAAAAGGTAAGGTTGCATCCCAAGTCTTCTGATCTTAAGCCCAGTACTTTCCACAATACCAATGTACTGTATAATGTGACCCAGAGAGGGGAAGGAGGTCATATCTATTTTCATTTCTACCAATAGATCCTTTTTTCAGAAAATGCTTTCCAGACTACTTTACCCCTCAAGAAGAAATGACTATATTTTGATTTTGCCTGTAGTCATGCATCCTAAGGGAGGTAAATTAAATCTCTTGTTTTGGACATAAATTAGTTGCCTAATCGTTTCAGAAAGGGATTCCTCCCTCAGGTATATTACCACACAAAAGCACGTGGGAAGGTGTGTACTTTCTTCTAGGGCACCAAGCAGCTTCTAAATATGAAACCTCAGTGATCACCAGCCTGTCTAGACCAATCAAATCTTAAATCCCTATTTCTATTCTCTCCCTGGAGGCCTGATGCCATGTAAATCCTCATGAATTACAACTGTGTCTGCCTACTCTCTGCTAATGAACAGAGCTGCCTCTTTTATCAGACAGATCCATGCACTCAGTGTGAGCCTAGTTCTTCTGAAGTATAAGGTCACTTTCATTTGTTCTTTACCTAGTTGATCTGAAGGGAATTCAGAGTTAATAGTAGACCTCTGTTTCTGGACAGTTATCAATATGCACAACTCCCTAACAGCCAAGAAATATGAAGGACCCCCCTTCTCTGGAGCTGAGTTTTAATGATTCATCAGTGGCTGTACTATAACTCATTCATAAAATCCCAAAGCATTAAAAGCTCCATCTTCATTATTACCAGATGTCTTACAGGCACCTAAGTCAACACTTCAAAATGATTCCCTGCAAGATTGCAAGAACAAGTATATCTTCAAGGACATCCAGGGATAAATTGGCAACAAGAATTCTTCTGGGAGCTGGTTATCTTTGAGATGAAAATACTTTGGAGTTCCAGGGACCTTCCCTGCACTGACCACATTCAATGACACCCTAGTGTTTTTGTCATTGATTAAAAATTTTCAACCTACTCCAAACCTAACCTAAGGGTCGTATCCTCAGGCTCCAACACTGGATATAAGATTCCAACACCAAACAGGAGAATTAACAATAACCAATCTCCCTCCATGGAAGACAAATCAGCTGTAGGTATGCCAAAGTCTTCATTTTTAAGGGAGACATTCAATGGATAGGAAAAAGTGACTTTCAGGCTTCATAGGTTCGGGGATTCATTCAGGAAGCTCAAATTTCCAGTGCTGCATATAATACAGAGTAATTTAGAAGTAAAAAAGAGTAGAATATTTTCCTTCCCCTTAATAGAACATTAATTCCTTGAAGTCAGGAAAATTTTTTAAATTTTGTCTTTCTATTTTCACACAGTTTCTCAACTACAGTTGACACTTGGTATAAAGTTTTGTTGGATTGGATTCCCACTGTTACATCTATGAAGTGAAATCACTTCAAACTGGGAACCTGGGATACCCAGAACTCTTGGTGGCACTAAAATAGAGGTTCTTAATCTTTTTATGTGGTATCATGGATCCTTCTGGCAATCTGATGAAACCTATGAATCTCTTCACAGATGATTTTTTTTAAATTCACTATTCAAGGAAATACTAATTTTTAGTTAGTGGTTAATGAAAACAAAGATAAAATTTTTTCCCATCCAAATTCAGAGATCCCCTAAAAATCTACCATTGGTCTCCACTTAGTAAAGCCTCTTTCTGAGTGAAGATATATACATAGAAAAGCAGAGATGAAGAAATAAAGGGGAAAAGAGGTGTTTATGGGTCACATTTAAGAATCCTTTCACTAAAAGGTTGTAGCATTCAGAGATACTTTACATTCCCTCATTACAAGTCATGAAGGGCACTCTAATTCAAGGCTTCTTAAACTTCTTTTCCGCTCGAGACCTCAGCACTTCTTAAACTGGGGGACATGACCTCAAGTTTGAAAGCACTGGATGGAAATGTCTCCTCACATCCAGCTTCACAGGGACCCTCAATATATCCATCCCTCTTATTTCTTCTCTACTCATTTCCATTCCAACACAGACATAAGTTGTTCCTTCTTTAATCACTTGAAACTCCATTTCTAAGTCTGCTGTAGTTATGCTTTTGTAAAAGTGCTGGTGAAAAGAAAAATAAAGAGCAAACTCTTTGGAGGCCAGGCAAGTTCCCTACAGCCTGAGCCTTCAGCCCACATTCAGTTTTAACTGCAAATCAGAGAATCCTTCACTCAAAGAGACCCCAAACCAGCAAGACCCAAAATGATGTCCTGTATTTATACATTTTGAGATGTCAGTTTCATTCTTTTCCTCATCTGAAGCCATGCCAGCTTCAATTTTTTAACTGCAGTATAATATACCTTTAAAGTATTGTATTATCAGTTTATTTTTTTCATCAGCTATAATCAATTTTCAAATTCTGGGTTTTTTGTTTTGTTGTTGTTGTTGTGTGTGTGTGTGTTTTTGTTTCTTTATCCAAGTATGGTTCTCATGGTGTAGTAAATGACATTAGGCTTTTGTAAATTCTTGCAGAATATAACAGATCATTGGTTTTATAACACAGTCGCTGCTTTTGCATTCTGATGAGATTATTAGTAGCAGCCTAGAATACAACGTCGCTGCATACTGTTAGTTAAAAAAAAATAAAAGTTTACTAAATGGTCTCTTGTCAACTGTATCTGAAAATCAATACAGTTCCTCTGTTTCCTTTCCATGAAGGGGCTTTTCAGCAAGCTGGTGGGTTATGTCAACATGAGGTTACAAAATGATCACGGCAACACTGTTTATTCCACTAGAGTTCGGGTTATATATTCCCTTTCCTCTTGGAACACTTGAGGGGGAAAGCATCTGTCAATCTGATGCTGAGCATGCCCAGATTTCAAGTCTGGACATTCCATAGCCATTTGGCCTTGGGATACCTTGTGTTAGGATCAAATATGGAGGGAAAATTTCTTAGAGCTTTTCTCTAAATGAGATTTACAGTAAAAAAAATATCTTAGAAGCTTTCCTTATTGTATGGTCTCCTGTCCTCCCCTCCCCACCACCTCACAGATTGGCCATTTGAGATATTTCCTGGCCTCCTGTAGAGAAATTCAAAATCACCGGGATGGAGAGAATTAAGTACTCCTTACCCCACCCAGGGACCATAGTCCTTGATGGAAAGTTAATACATATGGCATTGAAGGGGATAGCATAGCCTTGTCTGTTCTATATTGCTGCCACTGCCACAGACCTGTTCAACTAGGGAAGACAAGCAGGGTAGACCCAGGAAGAACTGATGAACAGATCTGAGAGCCAAACATTTCCCAAGATCATGCATTATTAATTTAGGGTTGAGATGATGACATTTGAAAATTGTCTACTATGTTACTGACTTCCCTCTGTCTCTATAACATTCCTGAAATGCTTATCTGAATTAAGATCATGACATTCTGTGTTCCAAATTGATACAAATGCCAAATAAAGAGATACTGTGAGCCACAATGGTTCTCTAGGATACCTGGCATTCAACAGAATCAATAATATACGTTTTTAAATGTATAAATGCATACCTAAGTGAGAGATCTGATGTGCTCCAACAGTTCTGGTATATCAGCAACATAATGTGCATTTTTTAAAGACTGCTTGCATTTAGTTTACATTTTTACCTGAAAGATTTAATAAGGAGAATTAATAATAAATATGATAAAGCCTTCCATGACTGATTTTAGATTTAATCATTCCCCTCCCTTAAAAATGTAATCAGTTTCTCACTCTTCTCTTGTTATTTTATGCCTATGTATTCATTATTAAAATATGAAGAGTGTCATGTTGGATTACTCTAGTTTTAGTTTGTTATTGTTTTTGTTTAGTTTTCCTTTGAACAGTCTTCACCTTAATGAATTGTGGGTGACTTTCACGACACTGATACCTTACATTTGCATAGCATTGTAAATTTTTCTTAGGATTTTACATACATCATTTCATGGAATTTTACAACAACCTTCGACAGGAAGTCTGTCCCGGGTCAATTTTAGGGCCTTCCTTCTCTTAATTATTTCAGTTTATCTTGTATAAACCTTATTTATACATATTGTTTGTCACCTCCTCTGTTAGATTATGAGCTCCTTGAAGGAAAGAGTCATTTTTGCCTCCTCCTGTCTTCCCAACATTTAACACAGACTCTAGCATATAGCAGGTACTTAATAAATATTTTTTGACTAATTGAATGACCTTACAAAGTAAATATTCCAGGTATTATTTCTCCCACTTCAAAGATAAAACTATAGCTCATAGAGATTAAATGATTTATTCAAGGTGATGTACCTAGCCTCAGAAGTGATTTTTGATACTGTCTTTCTGATTCCAAGATCCATATTCTGTCAATTATACTATACTTTAAAAAAGTAAGCATTCATTTATAGATGTTGATGGAATGGATATCTTTCATGTAAACTACAGAAATGGATAGTGACTATCTTATGTCTTCAAAGAATTGGATAAGCCAAATTGCATCTAGTATGGGCTATTCCTATTTCTGAGTCAGGATGTATGCTTTTGAAGGGTTGTATGTAGGCAGGGGTAAAGGACCTACAACAAGAGAGGTGAAGAGGTGAGTATATCAACAGCCCCTTCAAGCAGAAGGATTGGTGTCTTCCATAATTACTTTCCAATAGCAACAATTTATTAAGAACATGGTAGAGGGAACTCCCAGGTGAGGAAGTATCCTTTACCAATGAAGAGGGGCACCTTCTCTTCAATTTTAGTGTTAGAGGGTTTCTTAGAAAATTAAGAGTTTACATGACTTGTTAACAGGCATATGGTTCATATATAGTTTGTATAAGAGGTGAGGTTCAAACCCAGTACATCTGACTTCAAGGCTGCTTATACTACACTGCCTTTCCTTCCTTCCCTCTCTGTTTCCTAAGTATCCATCCATCTAGCTATCCTATCGTTATATCTATATTTATCTATCTATAAGGAACAAAGTTCCTTTACTTTTTTCAAACTTTTTAAAATGTCATTAAGTAAACCAATTCCAGAATTTCCCCATTTTTATAACATTGATCTTATTTTACTTCAATTGAAAAAAGAAAGAAAAAAGTTTAGAAAGAATTAATTTTCTTTCCCTCTTCCTCTCTCTCCCTTCTACCTCTTTCTCATTTCCTCTCTGCCTTTCCTCTCTCTATACTCACTTCCCCCACCTTAAACCCAACTCACTCTGCAGCTCATACACTGCACAACAAGTCCCCAGCCACCTAGCATAGAGTGGATATAATAACCAAATAGTAATTGCTTCTCTTTTACCCAGGAACCCTCAGCAACTTCCCCTCCCAGTTTGACTTTTTTTTTTTTACTAAAGGTATCATCCCTTGAGTAACTAAAGAAGCCTATTCATTGAATGGGTATATCTCTCTCAAAGTGAGAATGTGATAAGACTTTTGTCTGAAAGGGTCAAGGTCTCCCATTGCATCCTGGGTCATCTCCAGCCGTCCTGATGAATATCAGGCCACTGGCTCCAAATGGCTCAGGAGAAGAAAGTGAGGCTGGTGACCTTGCACAGCCCTTCCTCACTCAAATTAAAGTCAATTGTAAGTCATGTCATCATCCTGATGTCATGGTCCTCTTCGAGGACAAAGGCAAAAATGACAACAACAAACACAACTTATTTCCACCATATGCTAGGACATAGACTTACATGATTTTTACTGTAATAACTTTATTATTGTTGGCAGTATTTTGAAATTTAGTGGCAAGAGGTTAAGCAGGGGAATCCCCTGTTCAACTTCACTACAGGGTGGGAAAACTGTTTTCTGATGGAGGTTTGAGGTAGGACCATTGACAAACTCATTGAGAGGACTGGAGAACATCTACTGTTCTTGGTACTGAATAGAAATAATTTGTTTGGATGAAGCTAAGTTGAAAAGTGCCATCTCTTTCTGCAGGCCTGTAAAAGGGATTCCTCATTGTGGACTCTACTTTTTTTCTCTTTTCAGCAGCACAAACCAGAATTTAGCAGAACTAAAGCACAGAACTGAGCCCTGAGATAGGACCCCACCCACCAGTAGTCATCAGTGATTCCCTTGAGGCAGACATTCATGAGAGTTTATGTGTTCTCATCCACAAGGTTCTAGACTCCCTCCCGGTCTTCAAGAAGCAGTGGCTTATCATCTCAGCCTGAGAATCGGAACAACCCCAGAGAGGAGAACTACAACAGGAGAATGATGAGGTCTTGACCTCTAGCTTTCTGGATAGAGAAGGGAAGATTTCCTGGAATCTAGTCATTTAGGAAAAGAGATTTACTATTCAGCACCAACTTTAGGAATGTAGTGATGTTAACCCCAAGTTCAAGAGTTATAGAATCCTATCCCCCAGATAGAAACGAGAAAGTTATTGGGCCATGCAATCCCGTAATTCAGCATTCTAGGGAGAGCTGGAGAAGCCCTGGGCAGTGCCAACATCATGGTTGTCTCTATAGCAATCTCAAGTTCAAGAGTTCAGGGATTCAGCCTTCTGGAGAAAAGTGAGTTCCTGACCAGCCTCCTAGAGAGAGATTAAGATTTCACAGGTGACCCCCAAGGCCACAAGAGCAACAGAGAAACCTAAGCCACTATGTGGGAAAGTGAAAAACCTGGACTTTGATTTCCTCTCATCTTTTGTTATTCAGACATTGCAGGTCAAAAGGGAAGTAGGTCGGCTATGTAACAAATCTAATTCTATTTTCGTTCCCAGGAGAGTCAAGTCCTCAGGGTGGAAACTTTAGACTGGATGTCTTACAAGTCTCCTGGATAAAGTGGGATTCAGTGGAAAGTTAGGGGCTTGCTTTGGAAGCAGTCCCAAGTTCATTTCCTTCTGGAAGGAATTCAAACCAAAGGATGGTACAATGACTATGAAGGGCTTTAGGACTGCGGAGATGTGAGACTCACCAAAAAGGGAGGAGAATTATATTTATTATTTATGGGCATTGTGAGCAGAAGTGTTGAAAATCCACAACAGTTTCCATCTTATTTTAATGTGTTGCTGTATTAATTTTTTTAAATGAATAAACATGGTTGTCTTAGTCAACATGTGACACTCAGGGATCTTTATGCAATGTTTAATGACCCTCTGCTTCTATTTGGGTTCAACACCACTGCCTTAAATGTCCACTTCTTCAAGTCCTTTACTTTTTATTTTTTTGCTTTTTTTCCCTTTAGGTAGAATCAAGACTGTTCTATGCATTATATGCAGCATTAACCGGAGTGCTTATATAAGATCTGGGGACCTTTTTACTCATATATGTAAGGACCTACATATGCACTACATATGGAGATTTTTTTCCCAGGGTAAACTCTGAGTAGGGACAATATGAGCTAAAGAGTAGATGATTTCTCTGGGCTGCTCTCAAGATTGAATTTGGTAACTGGAATATATTTTTTCTAAGTCCATCTTCTGACGCTTCATTGATAGATGAAGGTGACCATGGGTTCTTGAAGTCTACTGTAACAGAGCTCAAGCTCAGGCTAGTCCAGGTGAGCTGGAAGGCTCTGAACATGGATGGGTTCCGTGATAAACTATCTGTCATACAATGAACAGCCTAGCTAAGTTTGGAAAGGCTTATCACCAGTTTGACTGTATGGTGATGAATTTTTCAGTTATAGCAGCACTCACAGAAAATCTACTAAGTCATAGAAGAGTCGCGATCTGCATCAATGGAGGGAGTATCCAGAGCCACCCACAGTAATGAAATCACAGATCCTTGAAGTATTGAACCATTAAGTACTTTTTTTTTTACTCATGGCTTTAAATATGCTTTTTATATTTCTTAGAAGTAGTTTTTAACTGGTAATGTTTCAAGGACAGTCCTTATCACACTGATTTATGGGTCAAGTTTAAGAATTAAACTCTTTGAAAAGTTTTCCTTAATATGATCTAATAGGCATATATATATTTCATGCCCTTCAACAATTTCATATCATTGCTTAATAGCTAACATTTATGTAGCACTTTAAGGTTTGCAAAACACTTTATGAATACTATCTCATTGGAACTTCACAGCAATCCTGGGAGATAAGCACTGCAATTATCCCCATTTTACAGGTGAAGAAACTGAGGACTTAAGTGACTTGTCCATTGTCTGAAGTTGCATTTGAACTCGACTTCCTGACTCCAAGTCCTAACACTCCAGCTACTGCAACACCTACCTGCTTCAAATAAAAGATTCAACTATCCACTAATAAAGCAACTTGCAAGGACAATAACTTCAGGCATTGCCTCTACAGCTGTACACACAGTTGCACATACATAAATGATTCACCTTTATGGTTGTTCATTGGTCAGAGTACCTATTATGCCATTAGATAGTTATCCATTTAACTGGGGGACTGAGCACTGTTGACAAGGGAGTGAATTTCATCACCAGACCTCTGTGCTGAGGACCACATAGTTCTGCAATGAGGTCATAACCAGGAAGGTAAATGCTTTTCCAATTGGGACATGTGTCTCCTGATCTCCTGTCACCTATTGTCCCCACAGAACTTCCCTGTGACTCTAGCCTGCTACTGCTACCCTACTATATGCCTAACAACTACATACCCCTGAGTGACTCATCCTGGTAAACTTAATTCTTTGGGGACATCACAGCTTCCTACCCCATTGTCTTTTGGATTTAAGAAAAAGAGACACAGTTTATGATTGCAGAAAAGTTATTAGACCCAAAACAAAAGGTACAGCAAGGATATATGTCACCTTGCAACAGTATCAACCAGGTCCCTTTTGTCATGATTCAGGACATTTGAATCCTAAACCAAGAAGTGACTGTTTCTGTTAATCCTGAAGACTGATCTAAGTGGCCCCCAAAAGATATATATGCAATAGTAAACAAAAAAAGTCAGCACATTTTGCAGTGGGAGAAGGGAGACTCTTACAACCTTTCAATAAACCAAATCAGAAGTAAGCCAGGATGTATACAAAATAGTAGTTGTAATTCTTTGGGCTACATCTATGGATTACTCATTACTCGGTCAAAATCTTCCTCAGACTCCGTCTATGGAGAAGGCGTCTGTTCTCCCTAGATTATGCAATGTACAGGGGTACAGGTTTCAAGTAGTCACATAGGTATGTGTGCCTGTGTAGACACATACAAAACTGCTTCCAGCTCTAATTTGTTTCCCTTAATATACCTGTTGTGATCCCAGCTAAGTCATATTATTATGCTTCTGTGACCTGTGTACTATCTTGGCCTGGGGCTGTGATTCTTGCTTGGACTTTATTCCTTTGAATGAGTACGTTCTGCTTATTTCCTTGGCGCCAACGACTGCTTGATTTGTCCTCTGTAAGCTGCCAAGGTTCAGAAGATAAGCATTCCGGTCAGAGCAGTGACCCAGTCTCCTTTCCTCACACATTTCCTGCTGGAATTCTTCTCAACTATTTTCACTTTTTTTTTTTTAAGAGTACTTTTTTAGAGCACTCAATCTTTTTGTCCAGTGTGGAACTGTGAAGAGGGTTTATAGGCAGGGGACCTGAGATCAAATGTAATCTTGGAAAAATCACTTAACTTTCCTTTACCTCAGTTTCCTCATCTGTCAAATGAGAGGAAAAGACTAGCTGTTCTCTAAGGTCCTTTCCAACTCTAAACCTAAGATCCATGTAGAGATCTCCTTTTGGCCCAGACTCACCTCCCTGGTTTCCTTCCCTAAGTCATTTTAAGTCTTTCAGAAGCTTCACCATTTATTCTCTTTCTCTAAGAACACACAAACACATGCATTCATGTACACACATAGACACACACACATACTCATATATCCTTTTTCTTAAAAGCTCTCATTAAGCCACATGATAACATGACACTTCACTGGTACAACAACATAAATGATGGCAACAAGTTTATAAAGACAACCATCAGTGTACAGATCCGTCAATCAGGACTCTAGGCTTTAGTGTTCGTGGCATGTTGATAGTGCCTTAGACACAGTAACTGATCATAGGGCATGAGTTCCACATGTTAAATGCAAGGGAAGTCAATTATAATAGCTCTTCTCTGATTTGGTAAACACAAAGTCTGCCATCCACCTTGCTATAAGGTAGTCTAATCTAGAAGAGACAATGTGGTGTAAGGGTACAGATCTCTGGATTTGGAGTCACAGAGACCTGGATTCAAATTCTGCTTCAGACACTCACTAACTGTGACCCAGAAGAAGTTTCAGCCTCAGTTTCTTCCTATTTAAAATAGGGATAATAGTATCTCACAGGGTTGCTTTGAAAATCTAATAAGATAATGCATGTAAAATCCTTTTCATAGATTAAAGAATTATATAAATGTGAGCTGTCACTTCTATAAACTTTTTTGGGTATAGACTATAAAGATAGTATTACAACAGAGATCCAATCTCCCCAAAACTATAAGCCCCATGAAGACAATGATCATATCTTATCTTTCTCTATATCCTCCATAGCACTTAAAAACGGCAGTGGCAGCAAGAAACATTTATTAAGCTCTTATGCTGTGTCAGGCTTTGTTCTAGGTGCTGGAAACAATGAAACAAATACAGACCAGACCCTGTTCCTGAGATATGAACTCATATTCTCCTGTGGAGATACAACATGTACACAGATAAATATAAAGTACCTACAAAGTAATCACAAGGTAATTTTTAGTAGTCAGTGGATAGAACAGGGAAAGCCCTATGTAGGACGAAGTCAAGACTTAAAGGAATCTAGGGATTCTAATAGGCAAAAGTAAGGAGGACTTGGAATGCAGCCCATATAAACACAGAGGTGAGAGAGATATGCACAGGACCCAAAAACTAAGTCGTTTGACTGGCACCTTTAGCACATGAGGGGAAATAATGTGAAATATCTGGACAAGGTTTATGGTTGGGATTTAAGAAATATTTGTTGAGTGCACAAATGAGTAGATATACAAAGTCATCTTGGTTCTTGAGGAATGTAGAGTACATTGGCAATTATGATGAGCTCGTTTTTCAGAGGTGGCATATAGATATTTTCCATGAGATGGAGCAATTAACCTTCCTTCACCCTAAAAATTATCCAGGAAAATCTGGGTGAATAAGGGTTGCAGGTAGAAAGAGGATGTTTTTAACCAGTTGTGGGTTAGATTGTCATAGGAGAGGTGCATCACAATGTGCAAATATTGTTGAAGAAAGATGTATGAAATAATGTTGAATCATTTCTGTCAAATGAATATAAGATGCTAATTGGTGGTGTCTGTAGTCCCAGAGATGCTTGTCATGCAAAGAGTGAGTGAAGTAAGGCAAAGCATTTGTATAGACCATCTGGAGGTGCACCCTTCACTCCTGCACTTAATGAGAAAGGGGCATTAAGTAGAAACTTTAGAAAGCAAGACTTAAATATGCATCATGCTCTGTTTTGATTCTCATAGACTTTTGTGACAATTTTCAGGTGAAAAGCCTGAGGATACACACACACACAAACACACATACACACACACAAGAGATTGCTGCTGCCTGACAAGCGGCATCCATATCATGAGGCATAAGGATTGTGGTTTGTGTGACCCTAACCCTCTGGATATCTGCCAGCTGACTGACCGTGCAGGCTGTGTTTCCCAAATCTTACATTTTAGAAATTCAGGACTTGCTGGCAGCTTCCTTCCCAAACTTGAGATTTTGTTTCCTGTTTTATTGAAACCTAGATAAAGGTGTTCATTTGTTTATACTTCTGGTCCTGGAATATTTTCTCTTTCTAGTCACACACACAAACAAACAAACAAACACACACACACACACACACACACACACTTCTGATCCTTTCCTCATCCAGATTCATCAGTTTTTCAAAAAAATCAAACAAGATCATTTTCTCACCTTCATTCTATTAGTATTTGAGCAAGGGTTTGGGGGTGAGGGGGAAGAATCAATGTTTAGCAAATGGAAACATTTTGAAAATACATTATTATTTATTTCACTATTCAAAAGGTCAGAGGGCTTTAGGAATAACTGAAACTTAAAATGAAATTGTAAGGAAATATTCATTTCTATACAAATGTCATCTGCTCCTCTGCAGAATCTTGGATGTGAAGCAGACCTATTGTTTCTTTTTTTTTTTCATGTAAATACAGTGTAAGAAAACCATGTCTGCCTAGTAACATGTAACACAATAGCTGCTGCAGGAAGGAGCTTATGTTAATATTTGACAATGAATTTTAAAAATAATTTATCTCAGAATTCAGTGAGGAATAGCTGAGGCAAGTGATGGAGGGGAGAATTTCCCAAGACCTCCTGTGTAATCAGGCACCATAGAGCCTGAGTAGGAAGCTGGTACTCTCATACTTAGAAATAAATTTAATCCTTGATGTTTCTTACTTTCTTCAAGAACCTTGACATCCTTTGTCCTTGTTCTGAAGGAAAGCCCAGAAATTTTCCTCACCTACAGCTGGTAAAAGGAGAGTGAATCCAAAACATAAATGAATACCTGCAAAATTGCACCTGGAAGTTCAATCTACCTCTTCTTGAGCACACTTTGTTTGTTTGCCTATGTCTGAGCCCCTAGGCAAGAATTGGATCTCTTTGACATCCTGAGTAGCACGAAGAATATTGGAAAAGCTGAAGCAATATAAACAATATTGGTACTCAATATTGAGTGGTATTGCCACTCAAAAAGAAATGCTGATACAATAGGAGAGGATTACATGGGGGAAGAAAAGCAGTTTGACCATGATGGCTAAAGAGTTTGCAGTAGAAAAGAGTTATGGAACTAGACTCAAGTGACATAAATCCCCTGTCACCACAACCTTCATTATTTTTATTACCCTCTCCTTATTGGATAATGCACATTTCCACTCTGGTCCAGCAAGAAGTATATGAGAAAGTCTTATGATGCTCTATGAACAAAATGAATAGGCAGTGAACGGGTTAAGAAAAGCCGCAAGTAGGGATAATGTTTTTTAAAATGCATTCATTAAAACCATTGCCCCGGAGACCATCATGAAATGTACTCATTTGAAATGGATGGTCTATTCATAAGAACACATGTTCATGGGTCACCTCTTTGCAAAGAAATGGCAGGGCTGGCTCTCTGTGTACATTAGGATGTGGCTGATGAAGTGGTATGACTTGAGGAGACCCAAAGGGCCCACCTGCAGAAAGATGTCTTCCAGAGTGCCTGCCCTAACCTCCATGGACGCTGTTCCTTTCACTTATGGAGTAGTGTATCTTAAAGATCCCTTTACCATGTACAACATGGCTACCTAAATATGTCCGATGACAGGGAATCTATGACCTTCAAACCATCTGGGCTTTGTTATTTTCCTAGTAAAACTTTTATGAAAGAATGACTATTGAAGTCTTAGAAATGGGTTTTCAATAACTAAAGGAGCACAGAATGATGTAAATAAAAACAGTACAAAAAGACAACTGAACTCTGAATAAATGCAAAGATCAATATTGAATCCAAAAGACTAGTGAATATTTATGCCAAATATGACAGATATAGATGAATATGGTTGTTCTACTAGTTGATTTTACTTTACTATTTTTCTTTGTTAAAAGGTGTTTGGGACTGGGGAGAGATATATGGGGAAATAATTATGATGTCAACAATTTGCAGTTTTTTTGTTTTTGTTTTTTTAAGGAGGGAAGGACTCATTTCCAGTACATAAAGAGGAACTATAACTAAAAATGTCCCTGAGAGGGCTTATATTAGCATAATACTCATTAGCACCCACCAACATATTAGCATCAATTTGCTTAATCAAATTAGTTAACTGTTACCTTACAATAAATTTTGATAGGGGAGTATGGAACAGGAATGGAGCCTAACAATATTAATTGCCCACGTTGAAATAGTTCTTCATGGTTTACAAAATGTTTTCTTTATGACAATTCTGTGATGTAAATAGTACAAAGTTTACTGTCTATTTTACAGATGAGAATACTGAGGATTGGGATATTCGAAGTGACACAGTTGGTAGGCGCAGAAGTTGATCTAGTTGATCCCAGGTCTTCTGAACTCAAGTATAACCTCTTTTCATAATAGTACTGAACTGGAAAGGTAGGATGATGGGGGCCTCTATGGACACAGGGTATCTATGGAATTGGCACAGATAGGAAGGAGAAAACACAAGGCTTATCCACCTAAAAGTTGACAAAAGTCTAAGCTTAAGAAGTTTTGTTTTTGTTTTGTTTTTGGAAAGAGCTATATAAAATATGTTTTATAAAGAAGGTAATTAATGAGTACATATGAAGCCCTGAAAGTGAATTGCATAAACCTGGCTACTTTTCCAGGTTTCTCTCATGTCCAAAGAGAATGGTTCTTAGGTTGCTAGGTTGCCAAGCAACAAAGACCCCCAAAATCGGAAGCAAGATGAGTGCCCTTTGATGGCAGAATGGATAAGCAAATTGTAGTATGTGAATATAATGGAATATTATTGAGCCCTAATAAATGAAGAGTATAGAGAATTTACAGAAACATGAGGAAGAATTGGATGAATTGATACCGAGCAAAGAAAGCAGAAGAAAAATGAACACAAGGACAAATCATGTAAATGAAAACACATGAAAAGGCAGCTGAATTCAATGAATACTTGGTTTCAGAAAACAGGATGAAACACATCTCTCCTTTCAATAGACTTTCAATCTGGACTACCATCAAATATGCTTGTTCTTTTGATTGTTTGTTTAACTTTTTTTGTTTCAAAAAGGTAGGGGGAAGGCTAGAATATGAAATAAATACAATACAAAAAGGGGAAAGAGGGCCTCAAAAAAAAGTTTTGTTTTGTTTTTGTAAAGAAAGAAAAAGGAGTGGCTAATGATCCTTTAAAATCCAGGGGAATAAAAAAATGACTCTAAAAATTGGATGTCACTGGGAAAATTTTAAAATGTAAGATTAATCATTAAGTGTAGTCACATTTCTCCCTAGCAGTGAGAAAATGGTACATTCCAATGACGCCCATTGGATGAGTAAGAAAGGCAGTCATATAGAGTTCCACCAAAGATAGGGTCTTGGGCAGCACAACTCTGAAGGACTACAAAAAAGACATCTTCCTGAGGGCCTAGTTCATTTGACTATTTGATCATTAATGTTTGACCAAGAGTTATAAATGCTCCCCCACCTCAAACATGGTTGTAACTTGATGACTCCTTCTGCCTTCTTCTAGACTCCCACAAAGAAGGATCAGACAATAAAAGAGAACAGAAGAACATGAGAGATGCCCCAATGTGAGCAGCCTTAGAAGGATTTTGCTTTCTAAAAGTATGAATTACAACATTGGATACAATTGTCAAAACTTCAAAACCTGCCTGAACTCTCTTCTCTTTTTTTTTTGGGAGGCGCTTCTAGGAACTTTTCCAGTTCACAGAGGAAAAAGAAGCTTGATACCTTGTCTCTGTAATTATAACTCATTCATGTCTTCATCAGTTAGATCAAGATCACTAAGGAGTTCTGTTGGTTCTGTCAATAAGACTCTTGGGATTTTATATTTGTTGGAGTGATGGGCTTTAGATAAACCTTTCAAATTCAAACTAGTGGTTCAGTAGCTCTGAGTCAGTATCTCATAGAACCTGAGGGGTAACTCAAACGGATGGATTTGCTTTTTTTTAGATGGAATGCAAAATAGAATTCTGTGATGTGACCCTTCATGGTTAAATGTTGCATCTCTCTAGAAGAAGGATGTATCTCATGACCATCCTACCCATTGTAACTCTTCCTCATATTTCCTCCCATGGGGAATTTCTAATTTATTTATTTTGAAATGAGGAGCCAGTTCAGAACGCTTTGTCTGCTTGGTAAATATTAGCTGATGAAGAAATATTCTTAAATGCCTCTGGACTTGGGTTAGGAGCTATTTGATGATCAGTCAAGTTATAGCAAAGATAGATTTGGAATTAGAAGACTTTGATTTGAATTTTAGCACTGCTACTTGCAATGTGCATAATCCTGTCAAGTCACAGCATGGCTCTGGGTCTCCTTGGATTAGATGATCTCTTAGGTCACACATCCAGGTCCAAGTCCTATGATCTAATGATCTCAGTTCAATGCTATTAGGAGGACTGAAACAACTTTGACTGTGGATATCAGTATAATTATGATAAGAACCCAGTTTCATTTCTTCCTGCCCATCCACCCTAGAAAAACATGAAACAAGAGTGGCAGAAGGACTCTTTGATTATATGTTAGTTGTCATCAAGAGATCTGGGATGAATGTACAGTGGACAGGTCCTTTGTTCCCATTTCCTTACAAATCTCTGGCCACAGATACATGGATATGGGTAGCAATAGAAGTAGTAGTTAGAGAAGAGGTGAAACACAGGCTGAAAAGTAGCAAAGGGCATGTGAATATTTTATCCCAGCCAGCAACTTAACCCTTTTTTATTTGATAGATGAGGCAAGTGAAGCTCAGAGAGGTAAAGAGATAATTCACATAAGTTGGGGAATATAAGGTTTTTTATTACATCTAAGAGTAAATCACTAAGTACAGTGAATTTTTTAAAAGCTTCTAACCACAGGACTGAATTTCTTTATTTAATCATATTAGTTGTCACTCAATAAAACTGCATCTGGGTTGGCAAAATTTAGAATGATCTAATAAGAATTGAAAATCTTTCCCTCTCTTGCATTTGGACGTTACAGAGGATGGTGAGTGTTGATGATGGGGAAAGATTCTTTGTATTTGTGTGTGTGTGTCTTTCTGTCTCTATCTCTCTCTTTCTCTTTGTCTCTTTCTCTCTTTGTCTCTCTGTCTCTGACTCTGTGTGTGTGTGTGTGTGTGTGTGTGTGTGTGTGTGTCTCATAGAAAGTATGAATAACCTTATACAGACCCCTAGGACAAAGCACAGGGGACTAGGAAAGCACTGGGGACTGTCCATGACACTCTGGACTGACTAAAAACCACTTATATGTATGGAAGACATATCCCTGGGCATTGGGGAAATGAAAATATAAATGATAATAAGCTACTATGAACCAATATTGTGGGGAGATAGGTGCTTTTAAGATACAAAAAGAAATTGATTTCTGTTCTTGAGTGGTCTCATGTATATGAAGCAAAGGGCAAAGAAAGCTCTGGAAACTGAGTCATAAAGTCATCAGAAAGTGAGACTCATGAGTCTGGGGGCATATTTTTTAGCTGTAAATATTTTCTGGCAATGACTGGTACCATCGGCTGAGGAGAACTACAGCAGGAGAATTTACAACATCTAGCCCACCACAGAGAAAAGCACAGGGCTGCCATCTGAAGGGGGCTGAGAAGAACTGAGAAGAGAAAAAGAGTAGCAAAGTGATTGAGGAAGAAACTAGTTACTTTTGCTAAGAACTGGAAACAAAAGATACAGAAAAAAAAAAGCAGTGCTGTAGAGGCAGCCAAAAGAGCTACAGAGGGGAACACAAACCTAGAAGAACAAATCCCAGTCACTTCAACTGAAGTCCTGCCTAGAGCAATCTCCCTGTAAGTAGTTAATACCATGCAAGCCTCTAGAGGGAGGGTCCTCTGACAGAGATGAGAGCATGTCATATTTTATGGACTCTGGTACAGGTCCCATCCGCTCTCCTTTTCCTTGTATATAATACTGTTCATGTTTGGGCCTTGTGAACCTATGTGCTTGTAAAGAGAACTAGTGACTACTCTCTCATTCAGGCCTGCACAACCTGAGGTATGCCAAAGGATTTGTGGCAGCCCAAACTAAAGTTCTAAGACCACCTAGTTGGGAATAATAAAAACAAAAAGTGAAAAATACCCCAAAGTGTACTCAAGTCCTTAGTATCAGGAAGGAACTTCTGACAAAAATTGATTTGTTTTCCCATAAGATAAGGGAAGGAAAATAGGACAAAGGGGGAAAGGAAAGCAAAGAGAAGGGGAAGGAATTGAAAAGATGGGAAATAGAAATGGCAAGGAACAAATTTATAGAAACTTTGGTGACCACAAGCCAAGCTATGTGATCTCAAGGATACTTAAGGATGAAATGTGAAGAAATACAGCAAGATGAAAGATGAAAATTTTCTACAAAGATTTTTATAAGTTCTGTTCAACATTAGAAAAGTGGGACAACTTCATTTGGATTTTAACATCACAGTCCACAATGATTTTGTAGAAGTAGAAATGACAATCAAAAATATAAAAGGTGAAAAAGTTGAATTAGTTCAATCACGTTCAGAAATAGATAGTGCTAGAAGTGAGTTCTTTTTATGGTTTTGAGGTATATAGTCACAAATTATTTGAAAGATAGAGAAATAACAGTCATGAGAAAAATTCTTGGCCCTTATGATTAATACTCCCCCCCAAAAAAAGAAAAATCTATAGATGCTTGAAAATATACTTGATGAAAGTATGAGAAAAATACAGAGAAATTTTTGTAGAAGATATGCCATAGTCACATGTTAACATTATGCAGCTCAAAAAGAATGCAAAATCCCACTGTACTCACTGTTTGTTCTCCATTTAAAAAGTGTTTTAATTGATAGAGCAAAGTAGATATCTTAAAGGTATACAAAAATCCCATTCATTTTTCTTTCTTTTACTTTTTCCCTGGAGGCAATTTTGGTTAAGTGACTTGTTCAGGGTCACACAGCTAGTATGTGTCTGAGGCCATATTTGAATTCAAGACTTCTTGACTTCAGGGCTGGTGCTCTATCCATTGCACCATCTAGCTGCCCCTAATTCATCATTCAAAAAACTATACAAAATTCTTCGAAAAATATAGAGACAATTTTGTTTTTCAAACATCTAAGGACCTGAAAGTAAAAAAAAAAATCTTAGTTATTTCCACTTCAGCCTTCATGACTTTTTCTATCTCTTTGCTATCAATGCTCCTTGGGATTCTAAAGACTTTGAAAATAACAAAAGAAGCTAAATATGTGATTCTACCTATAAAGACTAGATGTGTCAAATGATGTAGCTTGGTCCTTCAAAGCATCTTTGAATTCTAGTCCTTCTCAAATAAAGCATAAAATAGAGAACATATGCTTGCTAAAAATGTCTGAGGAAGTCCAGCACAGGGTCTACAATGAAGTGAGATTCTCCATATATTTTTTGTTTGTTTGTGCATAGAACTAAACTGATTGCATCAAGTGCAGAATATCTTTAAGCCTTCCAAATGAAATCCATAACTACTCAAAAGTGTTAAGTCTAACCATCCAACTAGAAAATACCCACATGGATGGGTAATATCCAAAATATGAAATGCAGTTGGATGGATATTTTGTTGACTTGGACCATCAGTGCTTATATTCTCAAGCAGACATTGCAAAGGTATAATGAACCAAGTACAAAACTGAGTAAGAGGAAGAGAGTAGACCAAATTGCCACTGTGAGATTCTACATTTTTCTTTTTTACTGACTCCAAGCTTCTTCCTGAAACAAAGACCTTTCTTTTTAATACCAATATTCCTCCGGTGATGGTGAAAGGTTTCATTTTGAAATACTACATTTTCTGAAGAATTTAAGTTAAGCATTACTCAAAGAGCAATGAAGAAGGACATCATGGATAAGCAGGCTATGACACATTGTATTTAAGGATTTATGCAAGAAAAGCAGGGTAAATTAGGTCATCAAAGTAATTTGGGGGGGTGGGAATGACAGAATGAACACTTTGGGAAGCAGAGAAATAACTGATAAATAGACCAAATGTTCTATTAGCTTCCATACAATATTAGAGAACTCAGGGATATCCAATCACACTTTGCATGGATCCCCTGTGATGGATTTTTGGGAAGACATGAATAAGTCCGTACCAAATCACTCCCCCAACCCCCCACCTGTTTTTTCTAGTTTTCCTGTATTACTTTCATTAGAATATAAGCTCCTTGAAGGTAGGCACTATTTTATTTGTTTGTATTTGTATTACCTGTGCTTAACACACTACCTAGAATACAGTAAGTAGTTTATAAGTGCCTCCTTACTTACTCCCTACTTATACACAAACCTAATGATCTATCTACCTATCAGCTTGACAGACAAGGATATTCTGTCTTGCTGGATGGAATTCCCACATCACCAATATTGTAGTAAGACAATTAAAAATAAAATAACACAAATATATTTTATTTGTGTGTTGTTTTCTATCTGGCCAAAGTACTTTTACATAGAATATTCTATTTTTATCCTCATAATGCATCTGTGAAGTAGATAGGATATTGTTATTCAAGTTATAGAGCTCAGGAACTAGACGCTGAAGAGATCAAGTGATTTACCCAAATGGTTCGTGAAGTGAGTGCCAGAGAAATTAAAACCAAGATCTCCAAATGTGGAGAACAAGTAATGGGACACAAATAGTTACCTGTGATAGGAAATTGTTTTTGACACAGTCCTTTAATGAACACAGATCACATAAGATCATAGATTTAGAATTGGAAGGGACTTTCAAGATCATCTATTCTTATGCTTCCACAATTTACAGAAGAAAAATGATGCACAGAAATAGGAAATGGCTTGAAAACTAATGTTATTAAATATCATAAACATCTATTTTTCCAGATGTAATAGTGGATGGAAGCCATTTAGTTAACTACATAATTTCATTAGCCAGGGAGTTGTTATATGTTTTTTGCATATAGCAGTGTGGTCCTATAGCTAACGCACTGGACTTGGATTCAAGATACCCAACTTTGATTCCTAAATCTGACACTTACTATGGATTGTGAGCAGGGTCAAGTCACTTAACCTGAAACTCAGTTTCCTCATGTGTCCCTTGAGGACCATCTCACAAACTTGCAGGGAGGAAAGGCATTTTGCAAACTTTAAAGTACTATACAAACATGAGTTCTTATGCTGTACAAATATATCGACAGGGCTCTATATATTCTGATGAATTTACAGGACGTTCCAACAGTCTTAGTGCAGCTTTAAGTTTTAATAGTTTATTTAACTTACTTATAAATTGATTTAATTTATTTAAGCTTTAATAGCCTGAGATTGCACTAAGAGTTTTGGAACACGTTGTATATATCTACACATACTCTGATTAACTGAAAAGGTTTTTTTGATGATTTTATACTTCAAGGACCTATGATTTCATCAGTGTGCGTAGTCCCTCCACTGACTCATGCTGAAACCCCTCTGAACCTTAGAGGATCTTAATGAGTTGTTATGGTGGTCAACCCTTTACTGATGAGTTTCTCAAACTTAGCTAGGTAGGTCCTCAGATAAGAAACACAGAGACTGTCACCAAGCCTGGACACAAAGCCTTTCCAGTTTGGTAGTCAATTAATAAGCATGAAGTGCCTACTATGTGCTAGGCACTGGGCTAAGCACTGGGAATCCAAATATGAAATAAAAGTCCCTGACTTGAAGAAGAATACAATCTAATGGGATAAGACAACATACAAAAAGAAGATGAAAAGAGGAGGGGAAGAAAGGTACCAGTGTAGGCACATGAGGGCTATGATGGAGAAGTCTAGAGGAGCATAGTTGGATAAGAGATATAACCTACCAGAACTTGTGATCCATTGACATAGGCTTTGGAAAATCAGTATAACTTTATACTGAAGGGAAACCTTGAAGGACAACTTTAATGATGGAGAAGTTTTAGTTGCATGTGTATAAACTATACATACAGAGTATAAATATATGTGTATATATAGAGTATATAAATATATATAGTATAAACCTCAAATCAAGTACCCATATATAAGAACTATAAATATATATATATACATATATATATATCCTATGTATAAAAAGTACCAGTTTACTAGAGTACACATGTACACATACATCTATATATGATCACAAGATCATACATGTAGTCCTGAAAGAAACCTAGTCTAAACCTTTCTTTTTATAGATGAGGAAACTGTGGCCTAGGGAAATGAATAGTTTGTCCAAGGTCACACAGGTAGTACACATACACACATATACATAGACATTATATTTTACAGGTCTGTTACTTCACTGATGTAAGGAACTCCCAAAAAATTCTCATTATTCTCCCACAGCAGATGAGCACTTTTTTCTTTGCAATTTATTGTATTGGAGAATTGCCTGAAGCCCTGAGAAATTAAATGCCATGCCTGGAGTCACACCTCTCTCTCATAGAATTCCTAGCTTCTTTTAAAGTTCAACTCAAATGCTATCTCTTATACAAGGTCTTTTTTTATTGCTTTGCCCCTCCCACCATCAATTACTTCCCATTTACTTTGAATATATTTTGTACGTATTTAAATATGTGGATGTTGTCTTCCCCAATATAATATAATCACTTCGAGGGCCAGGACTGTTTCATTCATAATGTTATTTCAAATAACCCCTTAATATGGCCTTGTTTCTCTGTCTTCTTTATAATAGAATAATATGAAATGAGCTTTGGAAATTGGAGATTTTAGGATGTCAGGAGGGAGTATCATGCAGGCATGAAAGGTAACCCATGACAGGTCCAAAGATGGAAAATTATTTTTTATGATAACAAAGTAGGTCAAGTTTTTGGTAAGGAGAGTTTTATGCATTTTTGTTCCCCAGTGGTGATTTATTACATTACTTAATCTTTATTATAAAATTGTAATCATTTGTATCAGTGTCCTTTCTTCCATTCAGTTCCTGTTTTTTTCAGTGTTGATAACTTGTTTAAAGAGATTGGATAGGAATTGTTTTAATTGTGTATCATTTTCCCCTCTCATGTTTATTGCTCCTTGCAACTTTGTATTTATTTTGATCTTTTTTTCTAACAAGACAATGGTCTGGCTATAGACAGCTGATTCATGAATGATTTCCAAAATAAAACATATATGTAACCCCAGTTTTAAAACCCACTAATGTGGCACTCTCTCCTCATTGGTAGAAAGGAATGCCTTGCCCTAAATGAGGAGCGGGGCAGATTTGGCAAAAATAGTATAGAAGAAAGCTCTTCAGCTCTTCCCAAGCTTCAGTCTCATCAGTTTTCATTGAGCTTTTTATTAAGTCACTGGGTCACTTCTAACTTCAGGCTCTTCTAACTTCCAGAAGGAAGATGGAAGATGCCAATCCTGCTTCAAATTGCTAAAAGAAAAGATTCTGAGAAGAGATGCGGGGAGAAAGTCCCATACCAATGGGTGTGGAATTGGGGTTACTCATACAAATATTTTTATTTTATGTGCACTCACCTTGTGCTCACCATATCCAGTACCTTCCGATACTTTTCTCAAACAAAGCCCTACTCTCTACAAAGTCATACCTCAGTTGCCCCATTGTAAAACGAAGGTAATTCTGAGTTATTGAAAGCTATGATATCAGGGCACCAGCTCTAGGAGTTTCTACCAAGCTGGAAAGGCTTTGAGTATGTTTGTAGCAACAGATCATGTCTGTTTTCTGAGAATCAGCCTACCTATATATGGAGAGGCTCCTCACCAGCAGGAGAACCTCTTGATGATGAATTCTTTATCTATGGTATCCCATAAAATTAAAAAAAAAAAACCAGGGCGGAGCCAAGATGGCGGAGTAGAAAGACTCACCTATGCTAGGTCCGAACCCACAGCCCATAGATTTCCTGTAAAAAGAACTCCAGACAAATTGTGGAACAGTGGAAGCCACGCAGCAACACAGTGAAGGAGATTTCCGTTGCAGAGAGCCCTGAAAAACCGACCGCAAAGGTACCCCGGACGGGAGCGGAGTCCTGTCCTGCCGAGAGCTCCCCTCCCCCGCCCTGGCCACACAGCACTGAGAGGAGCGAGCAGAGCCCAGCAGGCGGCAGGGACCTGAATCTCCGGCGACCACGAAGGTCCCTCCACCCACAGACACACAGGTCAGTGAGAGAGACGGGCTGAGAGGGGAACGGGGTATTTCCGGGACTCGGACCTCCTGGGAGGCTGCGGCCGCGGCAGAGGCAGCTACAGGCAGAGCAGGCTGGAGCTCCACCGCTGCTCCATTACAAAAGT
>CM053773.1:41044199-41088156 GCA_028658325.1 Potorous gilbertii
ACAAATGGGGAGAAAATTTTGGAACCCAAAATCTTGTGAAAATGAATGTAAAAAGTTAAATAAATTTAAAAAAATATAAAATAAAATAAAATAAAAAATTTAAAAAAAGGTTTTGAAAATTATAAACTCAATAATAAAAGCTGGCATTTATATAGCAAAAAAAAACAAAAAACAAAAAACACAATGGCCTATAATCCTGTTGCTGCCCTCTTCTACTTTTTCAATCAAGGTGACAAAGCAACAGAAAGGAAATCAGAAGATAAGGGTCACACAAGGTTTAAATCATTCAAATGTTCATTTAGAAGATAGTTACCCAAACTTGAGATATTTGTCCAATGAACAACGAGTGTATCACTAGAGTAAGCGAATTATGTCCACTCTGACATTCTTAATACAAACAAAACCAGAAGTCAAAATAAAGTTTCAGCTAAATGATTAGAAAGCACATAAATTCTGCTCTAAGAGACAAGTAAGTGAATTGATAGTTGTTTTTATTGTTCATTCCAAGACAACAAGAATTTCATGCAACATTTAGTGATCTTGTCCACAGAACTCATGGTATTTGCAAAAAAGTCCATCTTGAAAATAGTTGCAGTTTTCTGTGCCAACATCTACTGCAGAGGATGAAGAGGTTGAGAAATTCTACAAAGAACTTAGCAAGATTCTCCAAATTAGATCACCATACTGTGGAACTCTGGGACTGTTTCAATGAAAAGGTGGGGAACAGGTAAGAGCGATAAAGATTATGTTGGGAAAAAAATGGTTTGGGATTAAGAAACAAGAGACGTCAAAGGCCTGTAGCCTTATACCTAGAAATACTATGAAATGTAATCATCCCGATACAATGAGGGTGCCAACGACAAACAGAAAAGGTTTTGCTGAGTTAAATAAAAATGATGACACATTCCCTGTTGGATACAACATAAACTCCTTAACCTGGAATTTAAGAGGTTACAGAATGTGGCTTGAACATATATTTTCAAACTGATTTTATTGTACTTCCCTTCAGGTATCTTATGTTCCAGGCAAACTGGACTAATTTGTCTCCACCTTTCCTCCCCCCCAGTTTCATTATGTCTTCTCCCATCTCGCTGCAATCATGAAAACCTACTCCTATACCTAGAACATAGTGTGCCCTCATCTCTGCCTGTTGTAATTCTTGCCTGCCTTCAAGGTCCATTTAAGGCACTACCTCTTGTAATAAAAGTTTCCCTCAACTGAAAGTGAATTCTCCCTCTTTGAATTTTCCTAGAGAACTTCCTTTCTCTCCTTGTATTATCCTTATTTACATACTTGTTATCACTCCAACCATAAGTTCAAATAAAAGATGAAATCAGAAAAGATGTAAAATCATTAGTGAAGAAGAAATCAGCCAGATTTGTTGAGTATCTCCCATACTTTTCCATCCTTCAGTACAGTTTCTCTTTCCCTCACAATGTCAAATTTTGGGGAATACCATGCTAATTAGAGATATCTAAAAATGGAAGGAACTGACCTTGAAGATAGATGGTTCTCTGCAGCAACATCCTTCTCCTTGCACCTAAGGTCTTTTAAGCAAAGACCAGAGGACTGCTTTGGGAACATGTGGAAGGGAGAAGGGAGGGTCTTGTATGTATGCATGTCTGTATATGTGTGTGTGTGTGTGTGTGTGTGTGTGTGTGTATAACTAGATGACTTCTGAGTGTCTCTCTAACACTTAGATTCTGTGATTCAACTTTTACATTAACCCATATGAAATCAACCATGTTGTTCCTCCTCCTTTCTCTCCCCTTGCCCATCCGGCTGTATTGTATCTTTATGTAGGATCCCTATATGTTCCTTCAGCTCTCAGGTCAAGTGGCACCTACTAAAGCCAGATGCTTACCCACTCCCTCTCCTGTAATGACTAGTCCCTTCACCTCAGAAATTACCTTCTACAAGGTTTTGTCTTTATTTTATTATATTACTTTCCCTGAGTAGAATGTAAGCTACATAAGGGTAGGGATTATTTCATTTGTGTCTTTGTCCCCAACACCTAACACAATACCTGGTACATAGTAGACATTAAATAAATGAGTGCTGAATGTCAATGGATTAATTCCTCCACCCCTAAAAATCAGAGAAATACAATCAAATCAAACTAGTTAGCATAATAGCATGAAATATGAAAAATTTTGTGTTCTCATTTGAAGTGCAGCATTTATTACTGTTAATCCAGTGTACAAATTGGCAGCTTTCAGAATCTACTTCGATGTGTGTGTTTGATTAAGATGCTGCTATATATTTAAGAGCTGGCAAGAGTGTTGTGTCAGATTGTGATTGCTGTGGTAATTACCCATTTTAACGCATATTAGTGTAAACAGCTGTGCAAAATCCATACAAATGGTGGAACATAAGTAATATAGTTTAATTAAAAAATTACAAGGTTGATTTCTGAAGGTGGCTAAATATGGGTTGATAATTTTTCTGACAGAATCTTCTGCTCTCTCCATGGTGGTCTATAATAGTACAGGTATGAGTCTAGAGAGTACTGACTTTCAGAAAGATTAGGAAAAAAGGCTAAAGAAGTTGACAACTTGGGGCTCTGTATTGGATTTCCAATTACTGTGATGTTCCCCACAACATACAAATTACTTGTAATCCTTTTATATCTAGGACTTTCCATGTAACGTTATTCTCACCTTCCTATCAAGGCTGAAAGCCCTCCATATTTAAAGAAGGAATATTCACATCATAGCAAACCATAAACAAAGTCTCCAAGTGAGCTGGCCACTGCTACTCTTGCCTTCTGCTATATATAATAGTAACAGTAGCATTTTTATATCCCTTTAATATCAACAAAGCATATTGCTTTCCTACAACACCCCCTTCAAAGGTAAGTACTTGTATTGATCATAAAGCTAGAGTTTAGAGACTATTTAATTCAATCTTATTTTATAGATTAAAAAATTGGTGTCCAGAGAAATTAGAAGACTTACCCAAGATCTCACAGATAGCAACACAGAGTTAGAATCTGAACTTAGATCATAGACTCCAGAGCCAGGGTTCTTTCCATAGTTCCATGGTGTCAGTATTCTCATCTTGCAAAAGAAGAAACTGAGACCCTGAAAGGTCAGAGTGACCCAATAAAGTATCAGAACCAGGATTTAACCCTATGTTTCAAATCTGTTTTTTGCTATGTTATAATCAGGATTCCTTCAATGTATGTGCTGAACTAGGCAGGCTGCCAAGGTTCTTCATAATTCTCCAATTCTGTGACTCAAGTCTAAGTCAAGACTTTCCACTTAACTCTTTCCTTTATATAACATGACCTCAAGATGATGAGGAGAAGGGAGAAGAGGATGTGGTTGATCAAGAAGACTGTATATTGTTTTGGCAGTTTGGATCTGAACCAAAATTCATTATATTTTCCAACAGAGGTAGACTTCTAACCCTAGAATCTTTCAGGGTTGTTCGTGTTCTTTATGCTTCTTTTGAAAATTTCTACTCAGAGAAATCACATACATAGATTTCTCCTTAAAAAAAGATTTTTCCAAAAGCCCTTTCTCTTTTATCATTGCTAAATATCTGAGTACTCATCGGCGTATGAGTTAAATCTCAAGACTCCTTCTGGTGGATATGAGATCTGCTGTCGTGGGATAAGAAAGATATCTGCTACCAATGGCAGGGGAAAAAAATACACTTTCTAGGCCTCACATCTTTGTGCTCCTTACTATACATTTTAGAGACTACAACTAGCTTTCTTCTTTCTTTCATTGCCTTCTTTCATGGTGAGGGTGAGGAGAATGGAGAAAGGACTTAATTGGCCATTTGGAGTGTCATATGGCTCTGGTCCTACATTTCATAGGGTACCAGTTCTTTGAAATTTGCCTAACTGTGGTGCCTTCACCATACCTTTGGCATTCCTGATATCAACAAGCTAAGTGTGCCAATGGCTGAATTCTACACAATAGAGTGGTTACATCTGGAGTTTATTCCATAGAGATTGGATCTCTGGGTACCTTTTTCGGGTACTAAACAGTTGCATGACCTCTTCTGCATACAACTTCTTTCCCAGAAGCAGGAGCAATGATAAAAAGGGGCACAGAAGACTGCCACACAACATACAGTAACTTGTGAGACAGCTGGAGAGAGGTCTGAAGCTTGTAGTACATGCAGATGTGGCCATCTGTCCCCATGCTCAGAATCAAATGCTTGTGGAAGGACAAGTAGTAGCGCATAGCATAGATAAAGAGAAGGTATACTGGGCAGATGCTCCAAAGAGTAGGGAGCTGGATATCCAAGTGTGTACCACCAACTCCACTGACACAAGCCATCTGAAGGAGAAGCTTCCTTCCTTGCCCATGATTAATAGACTGGAACAACTGGAAAAATCTCAGTGTGTGTGTGTGTGTGTGTGTGTGTGTGTGTGTGTGTGTGTGTGTGAGAGAGAGAGAGAGAGAGAGAGAGAGAGAGAGAGAGAGAGATTTATTAAGTATATGTTTATCAACACAAGACTGAAATATACTTTGTATGTTTTATTCTGGGGAAATTTTAGCTCAAAAACAAATATGCCAATAACTTCTTTGCAGGGTGTATTTAGCATTAATACAGAAATCCTAAAAATCCATTTGCATGCCAAGCATACAACAAAAGAGACTAAATTGAATTACTCCTTTCCAGAGCTCCCTGACTCATGGTCCAAAGAAAAGCCTCAACTATCTAAGAAGCCAAAGAGAGACACCTATGATAGCTTGGGGAGGGGGAGGGAAAGAGGAGAGGAAGTGGAGAAAAGGACAAAAGAGGGGGAAGGGATGAAAAAATAGTATTTCACTGCTATTGTCATAGCTCCTAAGTGATGCTGGAGTCCAGAGAAGTACTTGCATATACCATTGTTGAATTCTTCATGCACACCTCTATATGTCACTTTTAGTCATGTCTCCTTGTGATTTCTATCCCAGCACCCCTAGTTAATGAATATCCTCCATACCTTCACCATCTTGCAATAGCACTATAGGGAACTGAGGCAAAATATGCTTATGTTATTCATATGCTTATGACTCTGTAGCCTGGACACAGGCATGATCTTTGGGTTCTTCCTTCCTTTCTGTCCCCTCCACCATCAATTCTAGGTCAAGAAAAGGGTATACTCAAAGCCTCTTATGCTAAGACCATAGTTTACACAAGATTCTGTTGAGATGGGAGAGGGCAGCTGGGAGAGAGGCAATTGCAAAAGTCAAATGGAACCAGAGAATGACATGCCATTATGCAGACAGCTATCTCTACAATGCAATCATACTGCCTTAGTACCTCCACCTCTTACCGTTACAATTCTAGGTTCCTTCACATAATCCCCAATAAGCTCGTGGTATCCAGCAAGGTCATTCAGGCTGGATGCATATGTAGATGTCATGTGATCAATACCACTCCTCTGAAAAATCAGGAACAGTCTAGACAGCCCTCAAACTAGTACATGGAGTAGGGGACTGCAAAGGGCACATTGATCAGAAAGCAAAAAAGGTCAATGGTTTAATCAGTATGGTCTGGGGACCTCTCCACTGAAACAGATAGGTAAATCCTAAGATACACAAGTAAACCAATTTAAATGCTACCTCCAGTTACACAAGTCACAACCCATCCATGCTGGTTGGTACTGTGTGATTCTTATACGTGTCCCATAATTATTGTCCACAGGATGTCCTCCTCCAACCTCACAGTTTTCCCAAATCCAGCCTTTGTTTTAGGAGGAAGCTTGGGATCATTAGAGGAGTCCTACTCTTTTTCTTGCTCTCTTTCTCTTGTTCAACTCTAGTTTCATCATTTCATCACTGGTTTTTACTGTCTATCCCGGATAGATAAGCTCTATAGTTTTGTTTTGCCTCTCCCTGTACCCTCCACCCCAACACTAGACTACATGCCATAATCTCGGCAGTGGATGTAATTGATTCACTATTCATTTCCCATGGGGATCATCAGGCCAAATTCCTTTGAGTGGTTATATATCTCCAAGAAACTTTTGCAATGTTCCTAAGCATCCAAAGACAAGAGAACCTCACCATCCATGGAAAATCTCTCTTCAACCTGAACTTTGAGCTAGATCTCCCCTATTACGATGGAAAACATGTCTGGAAAGCACATATTACCATTTTATACCTTGTCTAGGGACGGAGGAGGGGCATAAGGTGGCAGTCTTTTAAAAGGGTCCTTTCTGTTGATATATCTTTTAAGAAATTTTGAATAATTTTTATGAATGGATAGGAGACACTTTATTATAAAAAGAGACTTTAAAGTAGTATTATACTCTACCATAGCACATTGTTTTCATAATAAAAAATAGCAATCTCAGTGATATTATATATATATATATATTTATAGAGAGAGAGAGAGAAATGTAGGAAGAGAAGATATATACATATATATATATATATCTTTCAATCAATTGCAACATGATCCAGGTGTGATCCATTGATAAATATCACTTGTTCTTCTAGTACCTCCATCTAGGGTACCCTTGATTTGTGTATTGATGAGTCTTATAATTATCTTTTGTTTATTTAGAAAAATAGGCATATAAGTTGGTGGTTATTAATGATCTTCTAGTCACTTTTTTGGGGGTATCAATAAGGTGTGAGACTTTTCCTTTGCTATCATCCTGCCTTCTATGTCTAGCATTTGTTAACAATTGCTCTATATAAAGATGTATCCTCTATATACACTTTGTCCAGTCTATTTCTCCTGTTTTTTTTCTCTTTAATGCCATTTCTATTTCCCCTATAAGCACATCTAGGATCTATAAGCCTCCAAACATATGACTCTTCAAGAACTCTACTGTTCTTGATGATTAAAATGGCTACAATATTCTTTGTAGATGATTTCTTTTATTTTTTGTCTTCCTTCCATTTTCATCCTTAGGTGCCCTTAGCATGATATGCTTAGTTGGATATTTTGCTTCTTTAAGTTGGTGTTGCCCTCTCCCGATTTTCTCTGCTTTATGAAATGAAATTGCTGATTGTCATCCTTCTTAAACAGGTTTTACAAGCAAGTTTATAGTCTAGATCCACATTAATTTTGGCCATCATCTCTGTCTACTTAGCAAGTAAATTGTTTTTGACTGAGGTGTATAGTTTGCTTCCTGTTATCACACTATCAGTTACACTTCTGTATAAAATGATTGTAATTGATGCTGATATCATTTCTTTTGTCCATTTCCCATTTTCATTATCAGTTCTTTATTTAAATAACTCATAATTGAGTAGTTTAAATCATATGCCATCTGTTTTATTTTTTCATTATTATTTTAAATTTTTTCCTAATTTTTATTTTTTGCTTTTTCAAGTCAGTGGTCTGACTATACACACATACACACACATGCATGCACATATATGTATGTATATATACAATAATATGTATATACAAACACCACATATATACATAGGCATAGATGTATATATATGGATATATACCTATATATTGCAGTTGTCCTCACCACTCTTCTTCCAGTATATATTGTATACAGAGCATTGAGACTTTGCACTAAAACCTCAGGCTTAGTGATTGCTGAACGTGGGCTGAACAGGACTGTTGGTGGAAACAACCATTTCCATACCTTCCATCTTCTGATACCAAGCACACTGTTTGGATCCAAAGTAGCACCTCCTCCAGGGTAAAATTTTCCCTTGGCTAGAGAATATACATGGTTATTTGTCCTTTAGGGGAGGAGGAGGAGGAGTGGGGAAGTAAGAACAGAGGTGGTCTTAGATGATGGATGTCTAACCTTAGTACCTATTGACATAGCAGACATACTATATTTTTTTTAGCTTTTACTCAGAAATATTTACTTCAGAAAGTATGATCACAAATATATAAACTTACTCCCCAAATATATAGGAGGCATAGTCCTCTTCCCCATCCTGTACCATCTCATTTTCTGGGGAGAGGCAAGAGACTTGGTTCATAACTTAACTCAATTGTGCTTAGTGCATATTCCTAAATCGAGTCCAACCCTCCTTGGATGTGAGTCTTGGGCAGTTAGTTTCTCAGGGCTTCCATATAAGGCTGGCTGGCAGTAACATCCCACCTGCAATCCTGGCTCCAAGATCTCCATGGCTCAAAATTCCAATCCCCTAGGGATCAACACTATGATATTTCTTAAGAAATCTGATGCTTTTCCCACTTCATCATTTGTTAGTATCTCTAACATCCTCCCATTTGCTTTCTATTTCTTTTTTTTCTAATTTACTTCTCTGAAATTGTGTTTTCCCCTAGCAGAAATCAAAGTCCTTGAAGGTAAGAACCATTTTATTCTTTGTATTCCCAGTACCTAGTACTGTGCTTGACTGCATAAGCATGTAATAAAGGCTGTTTGCTTAATTGATATTAAACACTTAATAAGTGAGTGTTGATTTGAATCAACTTTTTCTAAAAGATAAAATGCTAGGCCAGTATTACTCATGATGGAACTATTAACTTTATTCTGGCAACTCTGGTTAGGTCATTAAACTTTTTTTACACAAATGCATTGCACACCAGTAGAACCAGGGGTCATAGAATTGCATTCCTTCTATATATTATTCCTGCTTTTATCCCTTCCCATTTCTATCCCTTAGCATCAATATGATCATTGCAACAGCTAGCTGTGCTTCTCTGGGGGCACATTCAATAGATTTTTGATGGTAAATCATATGAACAAAAAAGAATAACTCTAAATAAAGGACTCCCACAGGGTATGTGGCATGTGTTGCTTATGTGGCTGGCCTCAGATCAAATGCACAATACTTACCGAAAAATAAACCAATGTCTTCAGTAGCAGTTGCTGCTATAGTACAAAAATGTGCCTCATATGAATATATTAGTGACTAGTGCTGTTAAGCTGTAGACAAAGTATGCCCTCAATTATGTATAAATCAAATAGAGCTGGACCCCAAAAGGTAGCTCCCAACTCTAAATCTCAAATTTGATAATTTCATGAACTTCAGAGAGCATTTAATTCCATTCCCTGGCAATCAGAAGCTAGGCTGCTCTTGTGATTTTAAATAGATATTATCTAGCCTGATCTCAAAAATCACCAGGAGTAATAGGATGCTATTCTACCTTCTCTTTTGGGCAACCTGCCTCAGTATAAGTTCTTTATGTCAAACTATAATATTGCTTGATATGGTTTGTCTGTAATCTTTAATCTTGGGCTCAGTAGGAACTGAAAAGCCAGTGGTCAACAGCTTTCCAACCCTATGACTTCAGGAAGGATCATAGAATTTAGAGTTGCAAAAGACACAAGAGATCATCCTGTTCAAATTTGCAAATGAGGAATTTGCGATACAGAAGTTGAATGACTTGCCCAATGTCATGTGGGTAGAAGTTAGATCCAGCATTGTTCTGAATCAAAGTGTGATACACAAATTAGAAATGTAGCAAGTATTTAGTAAATATTTGTATATTTAATGTATACATATATAATGAGATAAGTGAAGTTAAAAAGTATTATGTGAAGTCTAAGCAGAAAAAGGGTACTAGTGACTGGAGACCATGGAGAGCTCTGTCAAAAAGATTTTGAATTGGGTTTTGCAGTATAAATAGAATGTCAACAGACTAGAGGGACAGGTGTAGAGGTAGAAGTGTACTACAAGTAAGCAGATAGTGGAAAGAGTGGGGTCAGAGGCATGCAGGTAGGGAAAGATAGGGTATTTATAGGAGATTGTAAACAGTTGGGTTTGGAAGATACAGAGAGTACAGAGTTACAGAGAGAAGGCTCCGGGATGAAAAATGTAAGACACTTCTATTAAAGCATCCTAAGACTGTACTTAAACAAGCAACTTGGAGCAGTAGATTGAAATGTATCAAATATATGAGCATTTATTAAGTGCCTTCTGTGTGCCAGGCATTATGCTAAACACTGAGGTTAAAAAGGCAAACACAGTCCCTTGCCCTCAAGGAGCTCATGATTTAATGCAAACCTACAAATAATGATGGATAAATTATATAGCTATAGAATAAATCAGAGATCATCACAGAGAGAAGGAATCAACATTAAGAAGGATCATGAAATGCTTCTTGTAGAAGGTGGGATTCTAACTGGGACTTAAAGGAAGGCAGAAAATCCAGGATGCAAAAATTCCAGGAATAAGGGGCAGCCAGGAAAATTGGGCAGTCTTCATATGGAGCATCATGTGCAAGGAAAGTTAGGAAGGATCCAGGTGTTATGGAGCATCATGTGTAAGGAAAGTTAGGAAGGATCCAGGTGTTAAAGGACTCTAAAATCAAAACAGAAGATTTTATATTTGATCCTAGAGGTAATATGGAGCCAGGGGAGGTTACTGAATTAGGAAAGAGAAGACCTAGTTAAACCTGTGCTTTAGGAATGTCACTTTGATATCTGAGTAGAGGATAAACTGGAGAGGGAAAAGACTAGAGATAAGGAGATCAACCAGAAGGCTATGACAATAGTCTAGGCATGAGGAAATGATGGCCTGAACCAGGCGGCAGTGTCAGAGAGAAAGGGGCTTGTGGAACAATATTTCAGAGTGAGTAGGTCACAGGGATGGTAGACTGTTCCAAGGTAAAAACCATAACAAAACAAAACAAAAAACCAGATGTTTAGGGAAATGCTAGAATGAGCCAGCAGTAGAGTGGGCATATTTTTAAATTCCAGAAAGGTAAGAACTGGACTAGGAGAGAATGTGACAAGCGTGTATCTCATCTAGAACTTCTTAAACCGTGGGTCAAGGACCCCCCTCTCCAAAATTTGACAACAGTAAAAGGTTTCTGAAGGCATAACAATAAAAAAATTAATTAAAAATCAAACGTAATGAATCCAAGGTATTTATGGTATCTCTTTCCTGTGTTGCATCACACAACTTCACTACAGCCTTGGTTCTGAACACACAGCACACTTTTCACTGTGTTTGCCATACGCACCCATGTAGTGCCAACAAATGCTGCCAAAATGCAAAAAGGGGTTGAGAGTGGAAAAAGTTTAAGAAACCCTGATCTATACCATCTTCTAAGTTAATGACAACAAATCTTGAAGAGGGATTGTGGAAATGTTGAAGGAAATGTGAAAGGAAATGTTGAAGATCAAGATGAATTCTTTAGGGTTTATACTGAGAATGAGATAAGGTAAGTTCTAATATACTCACAGCTGACAGAGTTTTAAAAATAGGTGTGGTAAGAAGAGAATTAGGAGAGCTCTTATACCTGGATTAAAGGAAGAGGAATGGGCATGCAGTCAATGAAATCATTTACTGAGCATTTACTGTGGAAATGTACTCTACTTGACTCAAAGTCGAATTCTGCAAATACAGAAAGTCAACCTTACTTTATATCCTTAGCTTCCTTCTTTGTCTATAGATAAATTCTCCCTTGGCAATTCCATGTGCTCCTCTGGCTTCCACTCCCACCTATACCCAGATGATTCCTTAATCCATTGCTCCAACCTTGGCCTCTCTTCTGAGCTCCAAGCCCTCACCCTTTAGAAACTCCTACCTGGATCTCCAACCAGCAGCTCATACTGAACCTAGGGGCAGCTAGGTGGTACAATGGATAGAGCACCAGTGCAGGAGTCAGGAGGACCTGACTTCAAATTTCACCTCAGACACTTGACACTCACTAGCTGTGTGATCTTGGGCAAGTCACTTATCCCCAGTTGCCTCATCCTGGGTCATCTTCAGTCATCCTGATGAATATCTGGTCACTGGATTCAGATGGCTCTGGAGGAGAAGTGAGGCTGGTGATCTGCACAGACAGTCCTCCCTCACTCAAAACAAAGTCAAGTGCAAATTGTGACATCATTTCTCTGATGGCATGGTCTTCTTCAGCAATGAAGGATGAACACACACATACTGAACCTATCCAGGAATGAGTTCATTCTTCCTTCCTCCAAACCTGCTTCCTCTTTCACTGTTGATATTTCTGTTGGTGGCACCACCATTCATCGCTCTCCTTTACTTGGATTTATCTTGGGATTTTATTGGGGTTAACTCGAATTCTTCTTTATCTTTCCCTTCTCATATGCAATTCATTATCCTGTCCTGGTGATCCCCATCCTGTATCTGTTTTCTCCTCTCTGTATCAACTGCCACCCCTCTAGTACATGACCTATGACTATCCATCAGGAAGATTTCCATGGTTCTCTTTTGACCTCTACTCTTTTCCCCACTCCAATACAACCTGTACACCATAGTCAGTTTTGTAATGGAAAAATCTAGCTACTTCCCCCTCCCCACCACCACCACCCAAACTCTGGCAAAATAAAACAATTGCTCCTTATCACATACTAAGTTAACTTCAAATTCCTTTTTGCCTGACATTCGGGGCCCTCCAAATCTGGTGCCTGGCTAATTCTCCAGCTTTGTTTTATATTAAACCTCTCTGTGCATTTTATGTGCCAGCCAAACTTGACTGCTTCCTCTCCCCAATATATATTCTGGTCTTTTCTGTCTCTGCTTTGGTTGATTCCTGAAAAGTTCTCTGTTCTCCTCTATGGTTCCTATCCTTTGCTGCGAAGCCTTCCTGGTGCCTCCCCTTTGGTAACAGCCAGGCCCCTTTTCAACCCCAGTGTTTAGCATAATGCCTGTCACACAGAAGGCACTTAATAAATGCTTATTGATTTGACTACAAGACCATTTCAATCTACTGCCCAAAGTTGCTTGTTTAAGTACAGTCTTAGGATGCTTTAATGGAAGTGTCATACATTTTTGTACAGGGACAAACGAGACAGCTAGAGACCATACCCAGAGGGAGCCAAAGCACTCAGCTATGAACAACCTGACTCCAAACGTCTTCACCTAAGACATTTTCTGCCCTGTTGCCATAGACATATCCCAAAGTCTCTTTCTGCCTTTTTGCTCAGAGAACTGTATTCTAGTCAAGTCCAATCAAGTCAGCAAGCATTTATAAGTGCCCACCATGTGCCAGGCACTGTGCTAAATCATGATGATAAAAAGAAAGTCTACCTCTGTAAAAGGCATGCCAGTTAAATGCTCTATTGTCTTACCATCTTAGTGACTTTCCAAAGCAAAATACTCATCCTAGTCCACCAAGCCCCTATGTGAACGTTTTTGTCCCTGAAGACAGGAACTTTCTTCTTATTGTATTTGTATCCCTAGCACCATACACTGTGTGGCAAGCCCTTAATAAATGCTTTTGCATTCATGTATTTAACAAAATTTTAATCCACATAGTATGTAATAAGGAAGATTTAATTCCCTACAAGCCTTTGCTAACATTAGGCAATATTCCTTAAATGACAATTCTGGCAGGATGAGAGCATTTGCACCAAGCCTGGTGTATCAGTAAGCACCCCAACATACACAGAGGGGCCTCTTACCACAAGTTCTTAGATCTGTATTCGTAAAGGAAAAGGCAACTTTCAAGGGGTTAGCAATCACTTTGACCAAGTACATGTATCATTCACCTAGTTGACAAAGGGAATCAACACCTTGAACCTCAAAGGAAATACAGAGAAATTAAAAGTCAACAGATAGGCTTCCAAAGTGTCTGACCATTAACATACATCTTTACTACAAAGGGAACATCTGGGTTTTCAAAGCCAGGGGGCTCCTTAGAGGCTTCCAGAGTCCTTGTCTGGCCAAATAAACACTTCCAGTCAATAAACCCCAAAATAAAACTGTATCTCAGAGTCTTTATACACATTTTAGAGGCAGAGGGCATCACATTCCTTGGGAACCAGTACCTCATTAACAACAGGCATGAACCTTCTTACAGATCCTCCCAGGCCCAACAATGGGTGGAAGGATCCTCCTCAGCGACATTCAAATAGAGGCATTATACTTCTTGACCATACTGAAACAAAAACAGCAAAAAAATCCTATTTACCTGGCATTACACCTGGAAAAATGCTGGGCATGATTTCTCAAAAGAAAGAACATGGGATGATTCAAATGAGAGAAATGGGAAAAAGGAGGAGAGAGTGGCAGCTATCCCTTGACCTCTACATTCTGTTTTGATCTTGATTATGATGGAGAGAAGCTGCCCTCAGTGAATGTTTGATAGCTTCCTAAGCTGCCACCATACCCTGAAGCTAAGATTCCCTGGGTCCCCTATGTTTCTGTGGCTGCTGCTGCTACTGATGAGAAAAGCCAGTTTATTCCAAAAATTCTTTTTGCTATGCAGAGGAAGAGATATGATTTAGATGAAGATAGAGAGATTATTAAGTATCAGTAACGCTGCTTTTTAATACCTAGCAATGAATGAATGGTTACATGTAATTATTGCTACATAATACACAAGGTTACTCTGGGAAATGGTAGGCATCTTCTACTTTTTCATTCTTTTTGATTTGCCTTGCATTGATTGGCCTTTTTTTCTTACTATGGTGTGTATGTTCCTCCAGATAGTGGGAATTCAGATGGAAAATGGGGGCTCATGAGCAATAGAATGTAGAACCAAACAGGTTCTAAATGTAAATGCCTGGCAACATTTAGAATACTACATATAATCTAGTTACCTATGTTTTTGTCTAATTCCCCTTACAATACTGTAAAGTCTCATATAAAGCAAAGACTTTATCTTACCTAATTCTTCCCTTGCCCTGAACAGAGTGTTGTAAATATAGTAGGCACTTATATATTTGTCAAATTAATGTACCTTTGCCTCCTAGGAGCTTATTTCATCCTAATACTGTGAAAAATCCTTAAGAAATATAATAATATTAATTTTGTTCCATAAAGCTCAAAGGACTTCAATATTTTATTCTCACATCATCTCTGAAGGCATAAAGGGCAAGCACTGTCAATCATATTTAACAGGCAAGGAAACAGAGAGGCATTAGTGCTGAATGGACTATCCAAAGTCACATAGTTGGTGGAAAAACCCAGGTCTCCTGACTTGTGTGTTGCACCTGAATCCTCAGACTTTTCCTGCCTCCAGACTTTCATTGAGATCATGGAAATTAGAGACAGTAAAGTCTTAAGATTCTGGTTAGAACATCCCCTTGCTGTAAGGGTCTCTTCACTCTAAGACATTTTCCACTGCACTACAAATGCATGTTATTACCCCTAATAAACTCACCACTACTTGCCAACTTTTATGAAGTGATAAAGCCTTTATCTGAAACACCTCCCTTGCTTTTTAGTTAGGAGCAAAAGAAAACATGCTTACTCTAGTAAACATATCTCCTGTAACTTGGCAAGTGAAAAATTGTCCCCTTTTCCCCTCCCCCCACCCATTTTCCCATGCAGCTTTTAGAGAACTGTGTCCAAGAATATTGCTATAAAAAAACCCCACCATCATCTAAAAATTATTAAAATCTCTGTGGGAATTCATGATTAATTTTAAGGCCTGGCAGATTAAAATACATTATTATGTACACTCTAGTGCATCCTTTCAGATATTTTCAGAATCTGATTTTGCTCTCTTGATACACACCAATGATTCTACATGTATCTAGTAGATTGCAAGGAATAGATTAGCATTAAAGAGGCAGTATTGTGTTGTTAGGTTGTTATGTGTAACTTGTGCTCATACATTAAGAAAAATGTACCTGGCATTCCCTTGGACATGGCCAGGCCCCTTCAAAGAAGAGAATTGTTAATACTTGGTAATAGTACAATTGTGGAAACATTTCTGAAATCCTGACCTTTAGTGTGTTGGCTGATGTTTTCATTCAGTTGCCTGACAAACCTCAGCAGCTTGCTAGCAAATGGAATATAGGCATTTATTTCCAGAAGCTGTCAAACTTCCAACTTCCTAATCATGAAAGAACTGTCCTTTTAGCATTTTTTGAGGAGGCTACCAGGGAGATGTGTACAAGTTACCTATATTCTCTGTTTGTTAAGGGCAAGCAGTCAAATAAAATCAAATAAAGAAAGAAAAACACAAACCTATCAGGTTTTGCTTCTGGGCCATGCCAAATATACCAAGATTAAAATATCATGAGGAGCCTTGGTGATGACTTGTAGTTTCATTGAGGGTTGGCCTCTTCTCTCCTCAGTGACCTTGAATAAGACATATGATGGCCTATGTCTAGACTCAAATCTCTGTTGAATAAGGATCACACAGCTTACCTCCCCCATTCACAATAGTGGGATTTCAATAATTCATAAATGGACCAGGCTAACACAAAAAAGTACAAAACTTTCCATCATTACTCCCAAAGGTCTCATTTTCAGATTCCTATGCTGTGCTTTGCCTATAACAAATGCTCAACAAATACTTGTTAAGTTTTTCTTTAATAGTATTATGCTTTAAAAATTAGGAATGGGAAGGTGAGTGATGTTAAGAAAATCTGGGAAGGTATGTATATGTGAGATGGGGAGATATTGGGTATATTTCATTAAAGGGGTTTAGATTCCTGCACTAGTTAATGGTTGAGATAATTCAACAGAAAATTGTCCAGAAAAACCCTAAAAATATTTTCATTTGTGAAATGATTCAGTCTCTCCTACAAAATGATGAAGTAGATGTTTGTCTTTGATGGAACACCCACACTCTGGGAACATAAACATTCCCAGACCTCCTTATCATAACCTGCCTTCTCGTTGCTATTTTTTTTTTGAAGAGCAGTATTTCACTCTTTTTCTATTCTCCTTTCTTTCTAACCTTATCTTTTTCTTGTGATGACTTCCCTTTGTCCTCCAATTCTCCTTCCTGAGTTGGGAAGGGAAGGATACATAGGAGAGAGAGAAGCAGCAAAATATATGGGAAAGTAGTTGATATAAGGTCTTGGTTTTTATTCTGTTTTCACCACAATTATACCCTCTAAATGAACTTCAGTGCTAGAGAAATTGGAAAATTCATTCTATTCGTAAGAGATTGCATCATCTTAGGAGAGTGAGATCAGATCTTCTTGATTCCAGGACCAGTGCTCTTCCCACTGTACCACCTATAAAGAAAAACTAGTGAATGAACAATATCAGAAGCATAGTAAGTGCTTAATAAATTATTGATTTGAGGTAGTTATTTTGATCAGAAATAAAACCATACTTTTTTCTTTCTGAATATTTATTTTGTGTCATAGTGGAGAAAGAACTAAAGTGTTGTGGTACAATGTAAAGAGCCCTGGATTAAGAGTCAGAAGGCTTCTAAGTGACACAAGTCAATTCAAATTTCTGAGCTTCAGTTTCCTCTCTTGTAAAATGAAGGAGTGGAATGGAAGTAGATAGTTTCTTAAATTATCTAGTAGGTCTAAGAGCCATGATTCTTCAAATTGGGAAAGAATCCTCATGAGCTAGTGTTTCTCCAGGTGATTGCAGCATGTTTAGTCATTAGCATTCTTTGTGGAGTTGGGGAAAAGGATAGAAAGAAGGTTAAGTGGAGATGGAAACTGGGGATGAATGAAGTAGCCACTTTACAAATCGCAGGCATTTGATGGAAGTGTGTTGTTCATATATCACACACACATTCCTTTTCTTATTGTAATCTGGGTTTCCAGCCAAGCCTGAAACTTTTTGTATGAAACTCTCTAACTGGTGGAAAGGATGTTGATGTAGTACTGCTTAACTGGATAAGGGGTAGAGTTGGTGTGAGAGTTTTGGAGAAGAGCAATGTTCTTCATTCCTTTGAGAGAGAAGACACTCATGATTCCAGACTCATTCTCAGACAAATACCAGAGAGTAGAAAGAAAAAGTCTTGCAGAGATGTAAGGAAGCTCCTCAACATGTCCCTTATTTTTAGATTGCATCTCAAGGGACTTGAGGGAACATTCCATTTGGTGAGATCAGAGCTTCTCCCTTGGTTGAGTGAGCATTGCTTCTCCAAAGAATTTATTCACTCGTGTATTTTCTGGTGTATTTTAATCTCCAACTTCTGTTTGCTTGGATAGATGATGGCTTCATTTGTTATTCACTAATGGCAATGATCTTTTGTGTAACCAGTATTTTATGGGAAAGACCCAATACCACTTGGTATTAGCTTAGGGTATCCTCCTCATTTAAGGGATATTTAAGGGATAGTGACCAAGAAAGCTAGCAGCTCCTTTCTAAATCCATTATTCTCCTAGGTGTAACAGTAAGCACCTCAGCTTACCCAGAAGGACCTGCTGCACAGGTTCTTGGATTTGCTTTTCTAAAGGAAAGAAACTTTTGAGGGGTCAACAGTCTTCTTTAATTAGATTCACCAAGAGAGGAAATATAAGCAGAGAAACAGACTGTCTTATCATAAACAACATATACAGATCAACAGGCAGATAGTCATGTTTCTTTCCCCTTATCCTGTTCCCCACAAGACAGGAATCAAGGTCTACTATGAAATCAGTTGGGCACAAATCTAATTTGGGCACAAGTAGATTTAAAATATCCCAGGAAGACATACATTCATAATCTACATTGACAATTACGTTACAATAGTTATTGATTTTTGAAGGTGAGAGGAGATCTGCTTTTAAATGCAGAAGAACTTAGAAAAGTAATCCTTAGCCACCTGGATTGAGAAGAAATTGAAGAGATAGAAAAATAAGACACTGGTCTTGACCCAAGGGACCATAGCAGCAAAGGTTTCTGTTGGAATGGAAGGCAACTGGAAAAGAAAAGAAAACTATGTAGCTACAACAAGGGAAGCCACAAGATTCTCCCTGCTTCAGTGCCTTCTTGTCATCTCTATTACCAGGATGGTCTCCAGATCAATTACATGGAAATAGAATAAAGAATGACAACTTTGCAAAGGGAAGAATTTTTCCTGTCCGTGGCAAATGGACGCTGAGGAAGTGGGTGGTGATTCTGACAAAGTGGCAGGTGCTGATGTTGTAGAAAGTAGGGCACTGGATAGGGATTTTCCCTTTTTTTTTTTTTTTGAGAGCAGGTGTACAAATTAAGTCATTGCCCCTAGTGTGTAACCGCACCCTTCTAAATGCACAACCAAAGGAATCAGCAAAGTAGAAGGGTGTCTTCAAGTGCAGTTCTCTCAATGTTCACAATAGTTGCTTTTTTAGTTAATTTTTATTTTTTCTATTAACAAGTATTTATTTTCTCTCTCCACCCTCTCCCCATCCTTAATAAAAAGGAAAAATCAAAACAAAACCATTGTAGCAAATATGCACAGTCAAGAAAAACAAAGCCCCACATTGTCCTTGTCCATGTTATTCGTGTCTCATTCTGCATAATTTAGTCCGTCATCTCTATTTGGAATGATGCCCCCAAAGTTACTGGTCATATACTTTGTCAGCAGTCTTGGACCTATGACTCAAAGAGATCAAAGAAAGAAGAAAAGGACCACAATTGCTTATTAAACGAGAATTGCTGTGATTAATAATAGTTGAACCATAGAAAAGACACTCATGCCTCTGAGATGGAAAAAATGGTAATTTCCTTAGGTTACCACATGCTCTGTCTCCTCAGTGGGCTTCACCTTGAACAAATGGCAGCATGATGCACCAGAGAAGGATGGACTTAGAAGCACAAAATATGGTTACAAATCCTAAGTGACATTTCTTACTTGTGTGACCTTGAATGTAAGGGAATTGCCAATCCCCAGCCTCTTGGACGGCATTCACTGGTCACGACTCAGGTAAACTGAGGGGAGACGGGTAAGGCATGAACAAGATGGCACTGGGAGGAAGGGTTCCGCCCCTGTTTTGCTCAAGGCTATTTTCCTGGGCTTTTCTGATAACAAAGAAGCCAAAAATGTTTTTCTTTCTTGGGGCTATGTGTCCACCCTGGGCAGTCCTGGCTTAAGGTAAATTACTTCTTTATAAGGGCAAACTACTAGCTGATAGGTTCAATTAGGGCACTGGGGTCAGAGAAGAGATAAAAGCATGGCTCACTGCTTGAATAAACGGAGTTCTTACTATCTTGTCTCCTGCCTCAGTCATTGCTGACAGCTAAACTCCATCAGGGCCTACAGGCCTCTGCTGGTCAGACAAGCCTGTGGGCCCGAGAGATCAGGCCCAGACTCCCGGGGTCCCTAACACTTGAACAAGTAACTTACCCTCTGTATCTCAGTTCCTCATCAAGTTTGGCTTCCATGTCCTCTATAATTTGAACCTACGATTGTATGACACTACAAGTTCTTGTCTATTGGGCACATTTACACATTTTGAAAGAGTTAGTGTTTGTTTCCCCATGGAGTACTTTGTCCACAAAAGGAACACTGTTTTCTTAACATTGAAGGTACACTGATCAGCTTCACAACTATCTACGGTCCCTAAGGTGGCAAGAACAAGCTTCCAACACATCTAATTTCATTTTCTAAACCAAGGGAGGATTGATCAAATGCACAGCTGCAATTCATGGTTTCATTAGTCTTTTGTATCTTTTCCCCCCAATTTGAGCACTTTGTATTCTGGTTTCAGCAGGTGCTCCTCTTCTCAAGGCCTGAGGGGATTGGTAGTGGGGGGGGAGGATGAGGGAGAAATCAGCTCCTCTCATCTGGGTCCAGTTGCCATCCACCTCCATGCCCTACAGAAGAAAGGTCTTTCATCATGTGAGCTGATGACATTTTGGAGAAATGTAATACCCAAACTTGGTCCATCTGGTTCTAGGGGTTTCTTTGAATAAGTTAATGCTGTCTCAGTAACCACTTTTCCATCCGCATCTCTACACCTTCTTAATTTCATTTCTCCTGTGTTACAGTTGCTTTCTTCTTGACTCAGTTCCTTCTTTTTCTTTGGACAATTTCTCTACCAATTGAAGTAAATATCCAAAGAAAGACAATGCTATGTTCAACCTCACCTTGCCAACTCTCTCATAGATTGATATTGATGATGGTGATGATGATGAGACAACAATTAACATTTATATAGTACTTTAAGATTTGCAAAGCACCTTAAAAATATTATCTCATTTCATCCTCAGAACAATCATGGGAAGTATGTGCTATTGTCATCCTCAGTTTACAGATGAGAAAGTTGAGATGGAAAGTTATTATGTGCAAGTATCTGAGACTAGATTTGAACTCAGGCCCTCCTCATTCCAGCATCGTACCACCTAACAGTTTTGGTTTTTCTGAGAATAACCTCTCAGAATAGGATTGTTCCTGAAGTACACTTGGAAATGATTGCAGCAGACAGAGCTGGCTAGAGGTCCACTTGGAAGAAGTCAAGTGCAATATCTGAGATAGCCTAGGATTAGTGCTTACAATATTTTTCCCATGAGACTTGTAATACCTTGGTACTGTAGAATTAGCAATTTCCTTGCTTCCCCTTTGCATAAATGGTTGGATTTCCCCCACTAAAAAAGCACTGTCTTTTTTTGTTTGTTTCTAGTCTTTCCTAGGTCACTCTTCTCACCTCTTATGTTACATCTAGGAAGATGCTTTCCAGATGGATCTCACCAAATAGAGAAAAGAATGACTTCAACATGGCTCCTATTTTGCAATATGAACATAAAGTAGGCTTGATTTTTTGCCCTGACATGTGGATTGGAGGGTTCTTCATGACAAAGCGTAGTACCCAGGATATGGACTACAAGTCCATTGTCCCAATTTGATGAAAGGCACCATATAGCTTGCCCACTCTCAGAGGTGATAAACCCAAGGGCAAGAGAGAACAAGTAATAAGGTGTTCTTGTCATGCAGCTCAAGATTTTTAAAACACATTAACTGTAATTTTTAGATAGTCAGAATTTAGTGAACCATTAAAAGTGACCCAGTTCACTGAACCAAACTGAACTGAACAGATGGAATTCCACCCTCCCTATGCTTGAGTGAATCCATGAACAATACAGTCTTCTTTTTAAATTCCCTCCTCTGGGCTGCTTACCTCACTTATGCAAACATGTGGGAGATCTATAGTTACTCTTGTATAGAGCTATTCTGTTTTTGTAACTAGAAGCTTGGAGGCTTAAACCCAGACTTTGTGGCTGTTCACACTTTGTCAGATTGTGTAATTTGCTATTTATTTTTTCTGTCATTTTTATCATAACCAATTGTGTTATTGGGTTGGAGACCAACTCACTTCTTCTCCTACTTTGACTCCAGGTCAAAATATTATTCACTAGTGATAAGAAAATAGTTATTGTAGATGATTCTTCTCCCCACCCCCAATCCTGGTTCTTATTTTTCCTTTCCTGTTCTCAGACCTGCCTGGCACATTCAATTAGAGATATGTGGGCAAATACCACTTCTGTTCTCTATCCATTCCGGTTAAATGCTGAATGTTTCCAATAAATCAAAGGAAAGCCTTCCTCCATGTTAGGGTACGGATAGGATAGAAATATGGTGGTGTGGCTTAGGTTTTTAGAAATCCTAAAGTGTGTGTGAAGACCTAGAGGAAACAATAGCAGAAATATGAAAATGCAGGGACTCCCCTCAGCCTCTAGGCATTGAGAATACAGAGAGAATATCTCACAGAAAGAGATGCATAAAAGGTTAAAAATGTGGCAAAATAAGAATAAAACCCAGAGACCAAAACAGAGCCATCTGTATCTACACAGACTTTAGAAAAATAGAGATTAGAGAGGTTTCATTATGCTGGCTGTCACGTGACTGGGGAAGCTGTAAAACAAACTGTGTTACGGTCTCGGGATGAGGTCTTAGAAGTGGAACCACAATGGGTGCATTTGTTTATTTAGTCTGTATCAGCTTTAAGTGTTAATTAACAGAGTGCACAGTATTATTGCTATGTCTAGTGAGCAGGGGACCAAAAATATCCTATCACCGCCCCCCCATACATCCAATAGGGCACCACCTTATATGGCACTCAGGACTCAGTACCAGGCCTGGAAATGGAAGCTTTATTGTCTAACTGGGGCATGGCCCTGGATTTGGAATGACCAGTCAATTAACCTCTGGGAGTCTCAGCTCACTCATCTGCAGGATGGGAATGCTAACACTATTCATAATAACCCCAAGGTAGATCAGTACTCAGCATATACTAGAAACTAGGTCACCAACAGCCCAAGTGAAAGTGCTCATTCAAGCTTCCTTCTCATCTTCCCTGTCATTCCACCTTCAGCCAATCCCAGGCTCCCAAACTTCTCTCCGTTTCTCTCATATCCCCCTTCTATGCAAAAAGGTGCTCTAGCAACAGGGCCAAAAAATAGATTGGTATATTTTCATTCTAACTTGTTTCTGCCATAGGATTTTGACCCTATTGAAAGCAGAGTTCTTCTTCCTCCTTGGTTAAATCTCATCAGCCGTCTATACAAGGAACCAAATGCCACTCTCATTGATGACTGTTGCCTTATCACTAGAGTTATACAGTTGATAGTAACTTAGTCTCAGTGCAGGAAAGGAGAAAATACTCTTGTTATAGTTATGTTTTTCAATGTTCATTTTAATGACTTAATAACAAGAATTTTAGTAACAACCAAATTCCCAACAAGACCTAGATGTGATTTCCCCTTTCAAGGTAAAAACAAGTTTGGAAAGATGTCTTTTTAACACATTTGGCATTCAATGTGGTGAGGCAGATTTGTTTGGGTTTTTTTTTGGTATAACAATTTATTCATCCTTTCAGCTCCACCCCACCCCATCAAACTGGTAAAGCAGACAGAGTCAGGCAGGTACTCAACAAAACCACAGAGAGAAAGAAAGACAGAGACAGAGAGAGACAGAGAGGCAGAGATAGATTGGGAGGGCAAAGACATTTTCATTTCTCTTATCTTACCACTTTTAAATGATCATGATTGCAGTATCCCAGATATCATCTGGAATTTCTTCATCATTCTTTAGCTTCAAGATGAGAGCATGGAGCCATAGTGTGAATTCCTCTCCATCCGACTTGAAGATTTCAGCAGGGATCCCATCAACTCCAGATGCCTTGTTGTTTTTCAGCTGCTTGATGGTTTTCCTCACCTCGTAAAAGAGTTGGAGGGATTCTGAGCTTGCCTCTGTCTAGGAGTTTTAAGGTGGAGTTGAAAACACTTTCACTGATAAAAGAGACATCCTTGCCATTGAGGTCTTTGAAATGTTCCTGCCAGTGTATATGTTGATATCTTTCTCTGTTTTTATTCCTCTCTTTCTCTATGTTTCTGTCTCTTTATATATCTGTCTGTCTCTCTCAAGCAATATCCTGAAACCCTCAGCTTCCAAGGTCATTGTGGCAGCTTTGAGAAAGCTTTGATGGCCCTAAAACATCTACGCAGATTGCAGGTGTTTAGGTTTACATTACATTGACACTCTACCATATGGACGTTATACAGCAGGTCTTCAATAAAAGTACTTTCTTGGTATACAGATGTTTCCATTTCCATCACCTGCTTGACGTCATTTCTCCAGATTCTAGGAGATAAAGAGTACTGGAATGCCATGAAAAACATGGCCATGGTAGCTGACAAGTCCCTGCATTAGTTCATTAGTAGGATGTAATAGAATCAGGGCCCTTGGGATAAAAAACAAAAGGAGTATATTATTTCCAGGGTGATTGAATGCTAAAAGTGTGAAGATGTTTATTAATTCAAAAAGGAGTCCCTTGATCCAGCATAGCAGTTTGTTCTTTAGAGCAAAACCAGTTTCATGATGCCAACAGTCCAGATGATAGTTCTGAAAAACTGCACACTTGGAATGCCCCAATTCAATGAGGAGGCTCATTTACAGCAATAACTGTGAATTTTTCATTCCTGAAACCATTATTTATTAAGGGGTCTAGTAGGTGCCAGGGACTGAGGTAGTCCCTGGGATATAAAGACAAAAAAAATTAAAGTTTCTATCCTCAAGGAGCTTACATTCTATTGCAGGAAATAAAATGTGTGCAGGAAAATATATATAAAAATATATAATAATTTCCAAAGAGAAAATGAAGTGGCCACTGATAAATAACTAGGGAAATTTAGAAAGACTTCTTACAGAAGCCTTGAATGGAATAAGAGATTTTGAGAGGTAGAAGTGAGAAGGAAGAACATTTCAGGCTTGTATAAAGTCAAAGAGGCAAGAGGCTGGAATGGGGCATAGGGGGAAAAAAAGAAGTCCATTTTTACTAGAATAAAGTGGGAGATAGAGTCTCGTGGAACCTGTCTACAAGATCAGTTGGAACCAGTTTTCAAAAGGAGTTAAATGCCAAGTACAAGGGTTTATTTTGTTGTAGATACAATAAGGAATAAGGAGACCTTGAAGATTCTTGAGAAGAGAAGACAAGGTAAGACCTTCACTTTAGGAATACCAGTTGGACCACTGGGTAAAGGATAATTAAATAGGGAAAAGTCTTGAGACCTATTAAGAGGCTGCTGCAATAGGCCAGAGGAGATGAGCAGAGAACAGGAACACGGCAGGTGACTAGTAAAGAAAAGGGATGATGATGTCCTGAACAAAGAACTTGTAAGACCAGGCAATTGACTCGATGTGAGGGAGGAAAAAACCAGAAGAATCAAGAATGATTCAGAGGTTGAGAATCTGGGTTTTTGGAGAGATAGTGGTGCCATCAACAGAAATAGAGAAGTGAGGAGGAAGAGTTTTATGAGTTTCTTATTACTAATGCTCTCTTTACTTTACTAGTTCTGATGCCAGATAGTATTTGGGTCTTCTGCTACTGGAGTTGTCCATTTATCCAGAACTCAAAGTTGATTGCTTATGTTGATTTTAAGTTTTTAAAGTTTTGAATTCCAGAAGAGATGCCATAGAGCACAGTTATACAGTCAAGAAAAAAAAATGAGATAGACTATACTTAATAAAATTAAGAAGAACTAGCATTTAAATAGCACTTTACAACTTGGGATGCACTTTACAAATAGTATCCTATCTTATCCTCAAAACTATCCCTAGGAGGCTGACTATCGGACAGTGAAGTGAAGAAGACCTAAGTCCAAATCCAGCCTCAGATACTTACTAGCTGTGTAACTCTAGACAGTATCCTAATCCCTGTCTGCCTTAGTTTCCTTATCCGTAAAATGAGAAATATTACTAATAATAATACCTATCTTTCAAGGTTGTTGTAAAATGTATAAAATGAGATGTTATTTTAAATTGTTATATAAATGCTAGGTTTTAGTAGATCCCTATAACTTTCTAAATCAAAATACCCCATTTTCTGGTCATCACTTTCCTATTTTTGGTGTCTATCCCTATTAGAATATAAATTCATTGAGAGAAAGACTTTGTTTTTGTTTTTTGCCTCTAACACTTAGCACAATGCTTGGCACATAGTAAGCAAATACATAAGAAATGCTTCTTTATTCATTTTTTCCCTTTCATTATTTAAAGGCACGGACGATAAAGGAAGGCTACCGTAATAGGGGAAAGGTGATAAAGATCAGAATGAAGGAGGTGGCAAGGCGAGCAAATATATTCCAGAGATGTGATGAAGGCAGAATGACTGGAACTTGGCAATTAATTAGATTTGAGGCTGGGAGAATGAATGAAAAGAAAAAGACAAAATTGATTCCTCTGTTTTGAGGTTGGGTAATCCAGAAGGTGCTGAAACTGAGAAGTGGGAGCAGAAACAGAGCCAGGGGGAAAGATAATGAGTTTAGTTTGGGATGTGTTGAACTCTGTTTCCAAAGAATATCCAGGTAGAGATGACTGGCAAGAGCTGTATGTTTCTCCAGATCATTGAACTTATGGGAATGGATGAAATCACTGAGAGGGAGGGTAGCAAGAAAAAAAGAGGACCTAAAACGGACCCTTGAGGGAATAGTGTTATGGAAGCCAACGAAGGACAGCATATCCAAGAAAGGATGACTGACAAAACACCAAAATGCAAAAAGGTCAAGGAAAATAGAGAATAAGATCTGCTGGTTTTCTGAGAGGAGAGCATAGGCTGTTGTACAGAGCTTGATCCAAGAAAAAGTTTTCAAACAACTGTTATAAGGATCATGATAGAGAATCAAAAATAAACATTAGAACTGCTGCAAAGCATTGAGCATCTATTTAAGTTAGATAACATTAGTTTGCAGCAAACATAGTCATCATGATTTTGTTACTTCTAAAAGTATCTAACAACTTAGGAATGGGAACAGAGAAAGCAGGTGATGGGAGTGAAACATGGTTGAAGATCAATATCAAATGAAAAACAGAAGAAAAAAGTAGCAAGAGATTCAGATAGGACCGTACCTTGTTGAGTTAGTCAAATACAATATGAATACTCTGAAGGAAAGGAAAGTGAGACCAGATGTGAAGAGAATGGTATATAGTGATCCCTGCCACATCACAACTTTCCCTATGGCAGTTTTTATATATTTCAGGTTGGCATTAAAGAAATGGGAATTTGTGGGGGAGTTTTGTGGAAGCCTTGGATGACACATGAAGGTCAGCAGATGACAAAAAAAAATTGTAAAAGAAACTCAGAAATGCAGAAAATATGTGTATATTATTGTATAGTATCAACATGTTTTATCTTTCAATACCATGATAATTCAGACTTCTCTGTTATGAAGGAGAGGGTCAAAAAAATTTACACAGATTTTCCAGATTGTGGAGCTGTCATATCCCTAAATCCCACAATATGGAAGGGATAGCTGTACTGGAAAACCAGGATCAGTTTGCTATCTTCTTGACCTGAACTCTGCAAGCTCCTAATCTGGGTTTGAGTCTGAGCAACACAACTATGGATTTTTCCTTCGTTGAAGACGCAGTAGACTACTGCTGGACAGAATTGCCATCGGTTATCTGGAAGGCTTTATAGGTTCAGAGCCAGGGAACTGTAGTCTCCTTTGTTCTAAACTCCCTGCCCAATTATTCTGAGGTATGTTTCACTCTGACCTGGGAGGGGCAAGATCCAAGATGTTGTTCCACTCCCACATCAGAACTACACAGCTGCTGCTGCTCACTTCTTTTCTGGTTGGTTGTCTAGCACATGACCTCCAAGCTCCTTTTATTGAGCATCCATTACTCTGTGAAGGCTCTCTCCTTGATTTGCACTAGTTCTGGGGTATGAGTAACAAAGCTATCATGGGGCATGTGTTCTTGCTCCCTCACTACACACCACTCTGTGCTGAATCAGAGACCTCTTTTTGTCCTACTGTATAGCCACAGACTCAGCTCAGTCCCCACACACTGAAAAGTTTTGAAAAGTGTTCTTCCGCTAGACCTCATCCGCAGTGTCCAAATACCTTACAGTCTATCACCCTATGCTGACTTTGGCTGGGAAAAATAAATTGTTTTTGTTTTGAATTCCTGATCAGTAGTCAATCTGGTGCATTTCTAGAACACGGTGCAGTAGTTATATGGAGGAACTGAGTAGTACCGCCTTCTCCTATTATACCAATCTGTGTGCCCATTTCATTTTTAGCAGAATTAGTCTTATCAAAAACTCTCCAAAGAGAGTTCTTATGATTATACCTAAAATCTGGGGTTAATATAAAGTCCAGATTAGCAATGAAGGTATAGCATCATCATGCTGATCAAGTGCATAAATGTTCTTCCTAGGTTGATTTGACAACAGCAGAACCAATAAAAGCATCACTGGTAGAGCCAGATGTTGTTGTTTTTGGCTACACCTCTTGAGGATTCACCAGAGACACAAAAAATAAATATTCTTTGGTCATGGCAGAAGCTGATGCAGAGATATCTAGTATTTTACTCTCTGTCACAATCCAAGGACAGCCTCATAAAAGGCTGTCTAGTTGTTGTGAGTGTGTGAGTGAGTGTGTGTGTGTGTTTAATTCCTTTTGAGTACCTGCTAGTGTTTTGATACTTTTTAGCTACCACATCTGTATGCTACGGTGACTTTCAGAGCAGGGTTATGGCAGAATATTTGTGCAGCAATAAAATACCATCATGCTGAAGACTTGCTTTTTTCTTGTCCGTTCTGTAATACCAGACTAACATCCCTAGCTAGCATCAAATCATGGTCAGGAAGCAATCTCTGCCCCTCTCTACTCCATTCCTTTAGATGGCAGACTAGTCCTTCCTTTACTTTAGTTGACTCCACACACACCCCCAACAACAATAATAGCTAACATTTTATATATCACTATAAAGTTGCAAAAGGAGTTTAAGTTCATTTCTTTATTTGCCCCTTACAACAACCCTATGAAGTGGGTGCTATCATTATCTCCATTTTAAAGATGAGGGAACTGAGGCAGAGAGCAGTTAAGTGACTTGCCCAAGATCACAGAGATAGTGAGCATCTAAGGCAGAACCTGAACCAGGACCTTTCTGACTCCATGGAAAGGGAAGGAGTGGGAAGAGGGAGAGGGGAAGAGAGGGAGGGAAAGGGAGAGGGGGAAAGAGAGGGAGGGAAGGGAAGGGAGAGGGAAGGAGGGGAGGGAGGGGGAGAGGAGGAGAGGGAAGGAGGGGGAGAGAAAGAGAGAGAGCTTCACCAACTGACAGAGAGAGAGAGAGAGAGAGAGAGAGAGAGAGGTGAAATTTTAAAAAGTGAAAAAATTTAGAGCTGAAAGGACCTTAGCTGGCTCCTATTCCAACCCCTACATTCTTCAAATAAGGAAACCAAATTGTAGAAAGATCAAATGGTTTGCCCAAAGTCACAAGGCTAAGGTCATAGGGTAAGGTTTCCAGTTCTCCAGCTCACTTTCCACCACCACTACCACCACCACCATCACCACTTCAATCCCAATACCCTGGATTGGGAGAGATAGCTGAATTGAGAGGAAAAGCATATAACAGTTGGAAAAAGGAGTGCTAGACCCATCGATCAGGCAACAAGCATTTATTAAGCACCTACTATGTACAAAGAAAGCAAAAACCAATTCCTACTCTCAAGAAGCTCTGTCTTCTGGGGGAGAAAACATGTAAACATCTATGTACAAACAATCTACATACTACAGAAATTGGAAATACTGAACAGAAGGAAAACACTAGAATTAAGAGGAATCGGGAAAGGCTTCCTATAGAAAGTGGGATTTTAGCTAATATTTTAGAGTTAGAGAGAAGGGGAGAAAGGCATCAGATAGAAGAGATCACTATATGAGTATATGCAGATGCATATTTATCTTCTATTATTGTTCATTTTTTTGTATACATTCAAACCAAGCTGGTTTACTTGACAAAAGTCTATTAATTAGTTATTTGGACCTCGGAACACATTTTCTCATAGAAATAATATTCTAATGTTCCCAGACTAGGTCACAAAAACTTGTAACATAGATGAATGATAATATTAAGAGTACTCTACAACCTGAACACCATTTTATAATATTACTTTTCTATGAAATTCATTCTGAGTTCCAAATCAGGGTACTAGTAATACATTTTTCAATGCATTTCCAGAAGTGGGAACCAAGGCTCCCCTTCCCTAGGCACTTTCCTTCCCTAACTGGGCCAATACAATGGAACTTAGATCACCAAGTCTAACAAGAATAGAGAGAGAATAGAGAACCCAAAAACTATGGATAGCCTTAGCTTTATTGGAGAAGTGGCTGAATCTCCAGTGTCCCTAGCAAGAATGGGAAGAGAAGGAAACGTCTTCTAGTAGACATAGGAGGGAACTTTAGTTGCTTATTGGGTGAACTGTTTTCCACAATAAATATGTCAGATTTGAGGCAAAATGCCTTCCACACTCAGAGAAAGAACTATGGAATTGGATTGCATAATGAAGCAGACCATTTTCTCTTGTGTTATGTTTTGTTTTGTTTTATGGTTTCTCCCACTCATTTTAATTCTTCTATGCAACATAACTAAGGTGAAAATGTATTTATTAAAAATGTATGTGAAGAAACTATATAAGATTGCATGCTGGGGAGGGAGTGGGGAAGGAGGGGAAAAACTCTAAAATATATGGAAGTGATTATAGAAAACTGAAAACAAATAAAATAATTTTTAAAAATAAATAAATAAATATAAGTCAGAGACTTCCTTTATATAGAGGATGGTTCATATAGATGTAGGTGTTATAAGTTTTATGTCCCCTTCTGGGTATGCCACTGTAAATGTACTAGACTGACTGTAAGGTTCCTGAAGACAAGGAACATATCTCAATGATTTTTTTTCTTGCTGCACAATATAGCATAATACCTTTCACATTATATGTCATAAGATCATAGGATTTGAGCTAGGATCACTCTTAAAACCCCATTAGTCTACAAAGGAAACTCTTTTAATAAATGTTTACTAAATTGTATCTAATCTCAGCAAGAGTACTCAATTCAACAAGTATTATTAAGACTCTGCTATACTCCAGGAACAGTTTCAAGCACTGGGGATACGAAGGAAAAAAATGAAACTACCCCTGCCCTCAATGAGCTTGTGTTCCACTGAGGGGAAATAACATTTACCTGGAATGTTAAATACAAAAATAGATATAAAGCAAGAAAGTGTAAGTATACAGAAATGTATTGTGGCTGATAGAGGCATAGGGCTGAGGTGTAGGCAGAAAGAAAAGTGGGTCAATACAGAAAAAGAATTAATGTAAGTAGAAAATCATAGGGAAATAGGTTTCCAAGCTGCAAGGGATATTAGAGACCATCTCGTCAAATTACCCCTCCCCCTTGCTTAAGAGATGATAAAATGGAGTCCTGGGGAGGTTAAATAACTTACCCTAAGTCACACAGCCAATTAGGAACAGACAATCAAGAACTAGTAATGAGGTCTGCTGATTTTTAGAGCAATGTTCTTTCCTCTAGACTACAAGAAAGACAATTCTTTAATCCCCTTATTTCTTCATCTCTATGAGGTATAGAACATCAAAGGAACTTGCCCCTTGATATCAATACTGTCAGAAGATACAAGAGGCAGGGCTGTTGACTCTCCAATTATTATTTTGGTTGGAATATAGTGTTTTGCTTGTCTGCCCTCATTTCTTATCCAATGACACCTGATATCCCCTTATATTACTATTAATGCCAGTCCATCAAAAGCATTACAGCATGAAACTAGAAAAATACATTCTTAGCCCCTTATCCCCCAGAGGTGGCCTCTCCCAGTCAAAGAGCAAAATAGATCAAAGGGCCACAGTTGAAAACTGTGCACCATAATGACTGTTCTGAGTAAATAGAAGACACTAGGGGCTGTCAGAAATGTTTCTTTCACCTGAGCTAAACTGGGTTTTAACAATTGTTTTTTAAGTACACCTGATGATCGTTAACTGGGAGACTGACATACATATCTTCCAGAACAAATACTGTGTTGGTACAAGTGTAGGCTCATGGGATAAATCATGGTGGTAAAACAGATCGCTGTTGTTGACAAGAGCTAAAAATGTTTCCCTGCCACAGCTTTCATCAACAACCATCAGTAAACTACAATAGCCAGTCTCAGGGTCCATCACTGTCAGAAGATGTGTAACCTGGATGTAGGAAATCTCTTTCTCAAGAGGAGACTACACTAGGGAGAGGGAGGAGGAAGGAGACCTTACTCCCTGCAAGGAAAAGCTAGACAGGCAAAAACATGAGGAATGACCCTGGTTTACCATACATATATAGAAGAAATCAAATCAAAGTGACAGTCATTCCTCGAGCACCTGTTCTGTTCAATGTACTGAGGGGGAGACAAAGTATAATCCAGTATGCTTCTGGACCTCTGGAAGGTTACCCTCTAGTTTGGGCAGAAAAGATATCCACACATGACAGTAATGAAAAACTTAAATAAAAATTCAAGATAAAAGAAACGTGAGATGAACTGAGTAATTGCCAAGGGAATACAATGACAGTAACTGTTGTTAAGGTTGAGGAAGGGGCACCCTGGTAATTCTGATCTGGAGTGGTAGGAATATTTTGACAGCCTGGTGTAATGAACAGAATAGCAGGCTTGGAATCATTAAGACCTGGGTTCATGTGCCACCTCAGACACTGACTAGTTGTGTGAGCCTGAGCAAATCCCCCAGTTGCTTAACCTCTCTGTACTTCAGTCCCCTTACCTGTAAAATGATGGTGTTGGATTTGATGGCCTCCAAACATCCTTTCAGTTCTAAACCTATGATCCTAGAAGTCATTTGAACTAGACATGTTCTAAAGGGGTGGGGAGATGAGAGGTGGGGAATTTCAGCTGTAACATAGGACCAAAAGAACAGGATCCATATTGGTTAATTGGTCTATTTTCTCCATTAGCTCTGTACCTTCTCTAGGAGGCTCGGTTCCACTATTCCAGAAGCATCCGCCTTTTTCACCCACATCCAAGGAGACGCTTCGAATATTGCCTTCCCGCCATTTTTACCCTCTTTTCCATCTTATGTTTGTTTGGGTGCCATGTTTCACCTTCCACAGCTTCTAGAACAAGACCTGAGCATCCTCTGCCCTCAGTGAGAGCACTGCATTTGAAGCACTATCCCCTTTGGAGTTCCCCCGCCCCTCTGGTGCATCTTTGACAGTGTCATGCTCATGCCTTTTGTCCCCGTGAACACTGCTTTAGCATAAAAGATTTCTGTCCCTTTGTGATGTCTCTGAGTTCCCAGTACACTCAGCAGCAGCCTGCTGCTTCCCTAAACGGTGATCCATCCCCTGAATTTGTAATCCCTCTGTATTTTATCACTGATTGTGAAGAGTTTTGTGATGCAAAAGACACCATTGAAAATGATTTGGGGATGAATCTGGCTTATGTGCTCACGGGAGGGTTTCCTTTCCTTTTCTACCTTATGCAGAAGAGAAACTAAGACCCCGCCAAGAAGCACCTCTCTCTCTCAGGTCTATTTTCATATGAACGCGGGGGCCTAGCACAAAGGAAGCACACCTCTGGGGTGTGACCAAAGACAGCAAACTACTTTCCCCAAGGTTTGGGGTGTGACAAAAACCCAAAGTAGGTTTTGCAAAGCCAAGCACTTTTCTCCTCGTCTTCAACAACCATGTGCACAGCAAGGGGATTTTGGTCCATTATGTTTCTGATTCATTTGCACTTAACTCATCAAGATGTTGTTTTGTATGAGCTGTTTGATGTCCGAAGCACCTTATGAGCCTTTTTATAACCCTGTTATCTCAGAAGCTGCGAATGCTGCTTAGCCAAGAATAAACAGAACTGGAAGGTTCGAGCTCAGTTCAAAGCTAGAGCCCCTCAGGTTGGAATTGGCCAGATAGGCTGGCTTTTCTGAGCTGGTGTTGCTTTTAATTGGGGAGAAAGGCAGAGAAAACAAATTCAGTGCATCCGAGGAAAGGAGGACGGAAAAGGGGATAAAAAAATTTTTAAAATTTTAAAAAAACTATCCCTGATTCATTAAAGCTTCATGTAGGGCCTGCTAAATGTTGTAATGAGATGACATTGATTAGTCCTGGAAAAAGACTGTCACCTTTTCTACCAAGCCTGTTTATGAAAGGTACAAGGGTAGCAGACTGCGGGTGGGGGTTAGAGAGAGGGATGCAGGGTGTGGGGAGAGGAAGGAGCAACATTCCCTTTTTGTTTTTTTTTTTATTGGGAGGGGGCTGTTCCTCAGATGAATGAACTCATACGTACTAGCTAACTTTGCTGGAGTTTGGGAGTTGTATTTAAAACAGATTTTATCCTACAGTGATATTAATTTGATAGGATCCCTGATCTGTAAACCATTGGTTATCTTGGTCTCTCCTGATAAGAAAAAAAAAGTGGCGAGGATTTCCAGTTGGTGAGCACATTTGGGCAGAATCTTTCACACGTCACAAATTGCAGATGGGAGGCAGTGATCTCGAACATGCAGTCACATTGCGTGACCATCTGACACCTTCCATTTAGAAAAATAATACTTTCCTCCCAGCATACGCTCCCTGCTGCAACCAGCACCAAAAATTATGCCTAGGAGAGCTGTTCCTCCTAGACCAGGGTCTTAAATATTTCTTAGGCTGCTTTTAAAAGATTCATACTGCAGCAGCACCTAGCCTGCTACCCGACTCGCCCACAGAAAAATCCTGAAACCGCCGCCCAGGCTTCCTCCAAGATGCTGCTGATAACAAAAAAACAGCCACAAAGAACAAAAGGGGCTGGGGCTGGGGGTGGGGGAGCGGGAAGGAGACAGAAAATTAAACCCGGCACGTTGGCTAGGTGATTTATCCCCGTCCTCGGCGCGATGCGAGAATATCCATGTTCAATGCAATGGACTTCTTTGTGGGCGCGTATCTAACCTGTATCCCAGGGGGCAGGGAATTTCGCAGTCCCCAGGAGGGGGACTGAAGCCCCCCGGATTGTACAGCGCACTCCCTTCTGTGCCCGCGTCCTCGACGCGCCCCCCACTTACTCATTTCCTAGTGGGGGTTTGGGGGGGAGGAGGAGCGAGCGCCTAGATTCCTTGGCTATCCATTTAATGACCCCTGGCAGTAGGCATGACAGCGGCTTCCCATAGCCATGTGCAATCAGGGATTTTCTAACCAGCATCTTTGAAGCTCTTTCCCAAAGATGTCAATAAATCCCACCTCAAAATAACATCTTCTGCATCCTTCATACACCCCATTCCCCGTAATGTTCCCCAGCACACACATAGGACTCCCTCCTGGTTCCTGAGGTGTGCCAGAACCAGTAAAAGTGTCCTCTTTTGGAAGGGAAACAAGCCGGGCTGCTTACAGCAGTTGGGAGAGCACCAAGGCTGGAGTTAAGCAGCTGCTGCCCCACGGGAGCCGCCCGAAAACAGCTTTCTTAAAGGCTGGAGGAGGGGGGCTGATTTCCTCAGTGAAAGCCGAACAAAGGTGTCCTGGGGGCCAGAGCAGCGAAGAGCCACCTGCTTGGCAACGAGAAGAAAAGAACTTAGAACTTCTTCCAGTTTCACACTACCCAAGGTTTGTGGGGATTTCCCCAAAGTAGCAGGTGAGTGGCTGAAGGCTGTAAACATCAGGATCTCCTCAAAATGTAGCAAACTCAATCCGAGCTGCTCTTCAGATCCAAATAGAACACCTGTGGTATACAGTCAATACAGAATACAGTCCATATAGCTCATTCCTACCGTTTGATTGACAAAGTCCTTTTAGCCCTTGGTGTTACCAATGAGATTAATCATTACCCAAACTGACACTGTGCTACCCTAAATACAAGGCATGGAGTGAACAATAAAAAGAAGAAATGAAAAAGGAATGGGAGGTGGGAAGGGAGGAGATTTAAAAAATGGAACGGAAGAGAATGTGCACATTTGGGAATTGTAGAGTGCTACCAACATTCCCTCCTCGCCCCCCCGCATTGCATTGTACCCCTCGAGTAAAGAACTAGGAACTACAAAAAACGTTGAGGCAGCCAACAATCAGAACACCAATCTTTCCCTGAGGTAGAGGATGGTCACTGCCGAGGTGAGCAGGAGTGGTTGTCCCCAAGATGAGCCTAGTGTCAGTTTCGTGGTGACATGAACTATTGTTTCCCTGGGCTCTTTAAGGAGATGAGATCTAAAAATTTTCAAGCTGGAAGATACTTTACAGGTCATCTGGTTCAACGTCTTCATTTTACAGGTGAGGAAAATGAGGTCTAGAAAGGTGAATTCACTTGTGAAGGCTAAGATAATACATTTGATCTGAGCTTCACATATTTAAAACATCAGATACCTTCTTTAAGTTAAAAGAACAAAAGGAGAAGGCATCTTTTTTATCTTTCCTACAGTGTATCTGCAAGAACATTCCTATGGTGAAATGTTTATGAATTTGGTATTTTTCTTCCCATAACCTTTCTTTGCTCCTCCCACTGTCTTTGTCCTCTGTTTCTGTCTCTCCCTGTTTCTCTATGTCTCCGTGGACATATATGCATATAAACATCTAATTAAGTATTTTGTATGATATTACCTGTTCTAATTCCCCCAGTCAATATAGCTCATACCCACCATTTGACTGACAAATCTCCTTTTTGCCTTTCGTGTTACCAATGAAAGTAATCCATACTGAAATTGACACTGTTCACGCTACCCTACCCTAAATACAAGGCAAGGAGGGAGGAGAAGAGATTTTTAAAAATGGAAAGAAAGGGAATGTGTACATTTGGGAATTGTAGAGTGCTACCAACATTTTCCTCAGGCACTATTCATGTTACCTATTACTTTTCCATAGGAACTGTAATGTCCTTATTCACAAGGCAACCAAGGGCATTGTTATCTAGATATCCAAAGAAATACAAATATAAACAGATATAAATTAAGAAATGAATTTATTTTGATCTGAATGTTCAAAATAACTAAGGAAGCAGAGCTTGTAACCTCTATTTCTTAGCCACAGTGTCCAAATGTATCAGATGTTTCTCAGTCTTTCCGTAGGTACTTCATTTCCTATTGCCTTGCCTTTACTCAAGGCTCTCCCATGTCTGCAATGCTCTCTCTCTTCCACCCCCATCTTTCTGAGCCACTGCGCCCCATTCAAAGCTCAACTCATGTGCCATCTTTTGTGATGCCTTTCTTGACCCCTCCCAGCTACTTGCTTGTCCCTCTACATTGCCTTTCACTTATTGTCCATTTATCTTTCATAGATATATACATGTTGTCTCCTCAAGTAGACTACAAGCTTCTTGAGGACAGGAACTGTTTCATTTTTGTCAGTGTGCCCAATGCCTGGAATATAGGAGGTAATAAATATTCATTGATCAATTGACATTGTTTATCGAGACCTAATATAGGAGGTAGGATGAGTGCAATTACTATGTCTTTGGTTCCCCCCAATTAGGATTAGAATGATACCTTTTCCAATGAAAACCATACAGTAAAGATGGAACATCTTGTATTTGTTTGAACCTGTAGTTCTACTTGCTCATACAACAGAAAATAACTTCAGGGGACAGTTTTCTTTTCATGAAATCAAACACCCTCAATTGAGAGATATGGAAGGAAAGTAAGTGTTCAGTGCATACCTAGTACAATGCATTCCAGAAATAAAACAGTAGTATAATATGGGAAAGTCCGAGGTTGAATTCAATTCAACAGCTATCTGTTAAACTCTTTCAATGTGCAAGGCATTCTGTTTGGTACTAGAGATACAGAGACAGAAATAAATGAACAGTACTTGACTTAAAAGAGCTTACATTCTTTGTCTCTAATACTGGTAGAATTCTCTGATAGTGATGAAGTTAGAGATGGGGCCTGCCTTAGGTGAGTCTGATACTTCCAGTTCAAGATTGGAATAGGAACTGGACCTAGAATTTTATTGGTATAGGGAGCTTCTGTGTAAGGAAAGTCCCTTTACCAATGCCAGCCAATACCTTCTCTGTGATAGATAGATAGATAGATATTAATATAGATCTTTCTATATAGATATAAAAATAGATATGTCTATATATTTCTAGATATAGACATCCTAATGTCTGAATGTATACAGAGAAATATATACTCTATAACATATAAATATCAATAAAATATATCATAAATATAAATGCAATATATAAATATATAAGTAATATAGTAAAATATATAAATATATTTATTTTTATATTATGCATAATAAATAAATTTATATTCAAGATATGTAATATATTAATATAATAAAAAATAAGCTTATAGTTTGTGAATATAGTAAACAAATTCTCTTAAAGAATTTTCTAGAGATCTAATACAATAGTACTCCCATACTGGGTTACACAACTAGAACATATCAGTTGATTGGTAAACTGCCTCTCAGATAACAGTAATAAAAAGAAGTTTGCTTAGCCATAACACAGAAAGAGTATTTAGCAGGACTATTGTACATTTCAGTTAAGCACAACCTCTTCCTCCTCTCTGTACAGATTTGTTTGACCATGGTGCAATGCCAATGGCTATAGCCTTATCCTCCTGAACTAATCAAGTTCCTGGTCAGCTTCGTTATTTTTCATGGAAAACAAAATGAACAAAAAAAAAAAATAAGCATACCTACCTACATGGAAGACATTGTTCCTACCACAGAATCAATAGGTATATTTGAAAGTGGAATATGAGAGAGAGAGAGAGAGAGAGAGAGAAAGGGAGGGAGAGGGAGGGAGAAAGAGAGAGAGAGAGTAAGTGATTTTATTAAGTTCTATGTGCCAAATGTGTTAAGCATTGGCCAAACCAATCCAGGAAATCACAACTGTCCTACCCTCTGAGTTTACTTTTTTTAATTCATTAATTTATGGAATAAAACAAGCATTTCTATAACATAGTATAATAAAAAAGATGATTGTACATTAAACTGCAAATCTACTTGCTATTTCATGTATATATACATATACATAAATGTACATATATGTGTGTGTATGTGTAATACTTACCTTCTAATGGGAAAAAGCAAACACAACTGTCTTACCCTAGAGCTTACATTCTAATGGGATAAGACAGTATGTATCCATATATAAACATATATAGGTATGTATAATTACATACATAATCTATACATACATGAATGCATATACACAGACACATACACATATAATGTGTGTGTGTGCCTGAAAGAAGGGAGAGGTGAAGGGTACCTGTTGGGAGTAATTCAGCAAGTAAAGAGAAGAGTCTAGAGACAGCTGAAAGGAAAATACAGTTATGTCTAGGATGTTTCCAAAACTAGTGGTCCTAAAGAGAGAGAGTTACTAATGAGGAAAAGAAGTCCCTGAGGCAAAAGTTTTCGAGGAAGGCATTTCAGCCACAGAAGGAGGGAGAGTCCAAAGAGGGGTTAAGGTGAATTGAAATATTGACAAATTTGCAATCTTTTTCAAAAGTAATTAAAATATATCTAGACTAACCATTCATCAATTTTATTTATTTTACAAAAGACAGATCATTTTGTATGACTTTCATTGGTTTAGATCTCCAGAACTAGTCACTGTTTATGGTACCCAGCTCAGCATTATGAATTCAGTCCTTTCCTTCAGTATCTTCAAAGGAAACTTAACACAAAATTATTCAGATAAATAGTGGAGGAATGTGATGGTTCAGAACCTTTCTCTCTCCCTTAGAAGTAGTAAAGAGGAAAGAACAACGGTGCCGTCATCTTTCTGAGACTTACATGATGACAAATATGTCTTTTTAAAATAGACAAATTGGTCAACTCTCTTTTTTTTATTTTGAAATCATATTAAACATATTTCTACATTTGTTATGTTTTAAATAAGAGTCAGAACAAACAGGAGAAACCACAAGAAAGGGAGGAAAAGAGAGAAAATAGTATGCTTCAATCTGTATTCAGAGTTCATGTTTTTTTCTCTGGATGTGTGGATAGCATTTTCTATCATGAGTCTTTTGGAATTATCTTGGATCAATGTATTGCTGAGAGGAGCTAAGTCTATCAAAGTTGTCATCTTACAATGATGTTTCTGTATACAATGTTCTCCTGGTTCTGCTCAGATCACTCAGCATCAGTTCCTGTAAGTCTTTACCAATTTTTCTGAAATCCACCTGCTCATCATTTCTCATAGAACAATACTATTCCATTACATTCATGTACCACAACTTGTTCAGCCATTCCCCAGTCAATGAGTATCCTCTCAGTTTCCAATTCTTTGCCACCACAAAAAAGAGCTACCATGAATATTTTTGTACACGTGGCTCATTCTCACCTTTTTTGTTATCTCTTTGGGATAAGGACTTAGTAATGGTATCCTGGTTCAAAGGGATATTCACATTTTTATATCCTTTTGGACATAGTTCCAAATTGCTCTCTAGAATTGTTGAATCAGTTCATAACTCCATCAGCAATGCATTGTGTTGTAATTTTCCCGCATCTTCTCTAACATTTATCATATTCCTTTTCTGTCATATTAGTCAATCTGATAGGTGTGAGGTGGTACCTCAGAGTTGCTTTAATTTGCATTTCTCTAATCAATAGTGATTTAGAGCATTTTTATTGATCAGTTTTCTTTCCCTTGCTTAACTCTTCCCCCAAAATTATTTGTTTCTGCTAGTAATTGGTTATTAAAGGTTGTGAGACTCAAAAGTCAATCACTCAGTTCAACAACAAAAAAATTATCTTCATTCAATGTCACTATTTCCGGGAACCCAGACAAAAGTAAGATTTTGTTTTCTCAATGCCAATATACACTTGTATATGTAGGTGTACTGTAACAAAGAGTTTTCAAATTCTACTATGAACACTACTATAATATCTGCATTGTGAATGCCCCCCACGCTCTGTACTAGAGTTATATGGTACAGGCAAGCATTGATGAATTGCAATCTTCATCATTGGAGAGGATATGCATCTTGACGATGTCCATTGCAAATCCGTTGCAATATTGGAGTCATAAGATTATGATTTAGAGCTGGAAGGAATCTTTAAAGTCATCTATTGCAACTCCTTTCATTTTAAATAAAAGGAAACTGAAGCCCAGAGAGGATAAGCAACTTGACAAAGGTTATAGAGAGTGAACAACAGAGCCGTTATTTGAAACTAGGTTCCCTAAGTCCTGAGGCTGATTCCCACAGTGTTATTCTGTGGAGCTTTTGAGGGAGGGAAAGAAGAAGGGAGGAAGAGAGAGAGATGCTCTTTAGACCCTATTTATTTTATGTTGGATTGAATATCAGCTATGACTACAGAGGTAACTAGTTAGCTAGACTTTCCCTCTAAATCCATGCATAGATGTGCTTTTAGCCTCAGCCTTGCTGCTCCCCAGGAAAAATTCACCATATTCAATTGAGAGACATGTGTTTTAGAAGCAGGGTGGCAGGTAGTACATTGATGGTAGGGAACATGTAATGGTCCATATTCTTACTGTTTCAGATGCTTTGGGATCAACCTTCCCAATGGCCAAAACTATTTTCTTCAGAAAAAGCAATCTTTATGAGACTCATGTAGGCACTGGAAATACTGAAGTTACTAGTTCAGCTTTGTCAGGCTCTAAGTAGGTTATGAAAGCTAGGGGAACGGCCAAGTATTCAAAGCATATTTTGCTACCACTCACAAGAGTTCCATTTCCACGTCTATAGTCCCTTTATCTGACTAGAATCTGTTGTTGTTCCATATTTTTCAGTTCTTATAGCCCATTACATCATTCATTATTTCTGTGATGCCCAGTTCATCTCCTTTTCATCTGTGTCCTAACCTTTTACCCTGCACTGCCTACATGCTTCCTTTTATATCTCAACCACCTGATGAAACCCCTTGTCCCGTCATCTTATTGCAAAGCACATGTTGTTAAGTCCCAACCCTGGTTTACTCCCATGATCAATCTCCTTCATTCTTATTCACCTATTGCTGAAGGAAATCATGATACCCTGAGCATTAGGTCCACGATAAATTTCTGTTATTGTGAAGGTGGAGTTCAAATCACCCCAAGATGAATGAATAAGGTCCGGACACACACCTAAGTTGTGTAACAGAAAGTATGTTCAGATTGGAGGAGAGATTTGATCATGCCGTTTAGTGCATATAAAACCTGTGAGCTAGTTGGTATCTTGGAATTATGGATTCAAGAAAGCAGCAAACCAAAAGAATGTTCTAGAGTTAGACAAACCTCTGAGAAGAAACATGTTTTGAGGAGAGGGGAAGAGAGACCCTTCATTTTAGCCTTAACCTTGGCCTTCTCTCCACTCCACACGCATGTTGATTGAAGAAGGACCTTATGAAGGATCTTTGATACTTCTGGAGGATTTTAAATTTCCCATCCTCCTGTTATTGCTCTACAACATCCCCCAGAATTGCTGATGAGGGGTTATGTGTTCGTTGGGAATCTAGGACAGACTAGGCACAAATTCAAGACTAAACAAAGAGTCTAATGGGAAAAAAAATACATCATGCCTAAGGGGAAGTATCTGAGGGCTCTAGAAAAAGGACTTTCATGGACTACAAGCTAGGCCCCTTTGTCACACATTTTCTAAGCTTTATGCTCATTCACCCCTGCAATTCTCATATGCTCATGGGAGAAAATATCACAGGCTTTGGGAAAGACATTTCTATCTAGTATTTTTATTATTTTACCTTAATAAATACCTTTTTCCAAAAATAAATTAAACCTAGCAAATTAGTATCAACTGATAAACATAGCGAGACTCCTAGCAGTAGGGTAGAAACCCACCCCTAACTCTTCAAAACTACCCCTAGAGACAAGAAAGGACTTAATAGCTGGACTCTGGGAACCAAAGTGCAAGTGGAACTTGGGATAGTCATCTCACTTGTGTTTCATCATCTAATTTCAACTGTGCTATCATTTGAAGTTAATAAGCTTTTTCAGGCACTCATTGTGTTAAGCATTGAGGATCCAAAGAAAGCCCTAATAATAGGACAGCAACCAGGCTTCCCTTTAGAAGTAGCTGGCTGGTGCAGTGACTTGAGTTCTGGACCCAGAATCAGGAAGACCTTCGCTCAAATCTAGTCTCAGATATTTATAAGCTGTGTGACCCTGGGCAAATCACTTAACCTCTATTTGTCTTAATTTCCTCAATTACATAATGTGCATAATATTAGCACCTACTTTCCAAGGTTGTGATGAGCATCAAATGAGATAATATTTACAAAGTGTTTAGCAGAGTGCCTAGCACATAGTAAGTGTTTAACTACTTATTTCAATACTTCTTTTCCTTCCCTCCTTCCCTCAAGGAGCTTGAATTTTAACAGAAAAGACACGATGCATGTATCCATATCACACACATACACATGCACATTTTACAATATAATGTTAATTGGAGGTCATCTCAGAAGGAAGTTAATAGCATTGAGGGAGACCAGGAAAGGCATCACCATTGCAAGTTCATTACTCTGTTCCCCCAAAATCAATCTGTTATTCCACTTTCCACAAGGAATGTCCCCAACTTCTTTGTCTTTCTTCAAGTCTTCTATATCATCTCCTCCCCTAACTCCTCAGCTGAGAACTTTGTCTCATTTATCACTGAAAAAACTGAGGCCATTAGCCAAGCCAGTTCCCCTTCTCTTTGCCTTCTCATCTCACATCACTCAGGACATCTTCCCCTCATCTCCTTCATTCCCATCTCACATGAAGAGGCGGGCTCTTCTTGCCAAGACCAATCCCTTTACATGAACTCTTGATGCGTGTACTCTTCCTATCTTCTCCAACAGATTGCATCAACTATCATTCCTATTCTCTCCCTTATATTCCTTAAAAACGGTTTCAAACTCTTCTTTATAATTCAACATCCATCTTTATTCCTGTGTGGTTAAGCCCAGATTTGTGGGGTAAGTCACTCTGTGCTGCATCCTGAGCTCCAGGGCTCTTCAGAACATATTATCCCATGACTTTCTCCTTTTTCTAGTCGGTGTTTGCATTACTTGAATGTCCTTTCCTTGTATTTAAGGTCTTTATCTTCATGTCTTGAAGAACTTGTTGTTTTTGAATTGAAGTGTTAAATTTTACCACTGTAAATATTGGAGTTTGTAGCCTTGGCTTTTTTCTGGAGGTTATCTATGAATTCTTTCTTTTCTTTTTTTTCTTTTTATTTATTTATTTGTTATTTTATTTTTTTAATATAAATTTATTTATTTAACTTTTTACATTCATTTTCACAAAATTTTGGGTTCCAAAAATTTCTCCCCATTTG
>CM053773.1:41088656-41115335 GCA_028658325.1 Potorous gilbertii
AGATTCAAATGCTGCTTCCCAGCCTCAGGGCTTTTGGCAGCAGGTCTGGCTGCTATTCAATGGGAGCTTAAGTTCTGGTGCTCAGGTGGGGGCAGGGCTGCCTCCCAGGCTCAGTTCCCTCAAGGGGTTTATGCAGAGACCTTCTATAATGGAGCTCCTGCTGAGCTCCTGCCTACTCTGGGAGCCTCTGGCTGCCTGCTGCCTCTGCTGCTGCCTCCTGAGGGGGCCTGAGTTATGGAGACACCCCGCTCCCCTCTCAGCCCATCTCTCTCACTGACCTGTGCATCTGTGGGTGGAGGGACCTTTGTGGCCACTGGAGATTCTCGCCCTAAAGCCTGCTTGGATCTGCTCGCTCCTCTCAGTGCTGTGTGGCCAGGGCAGGGCAGGGCTGGGCTCTGCTCCCGTCTGATGCGCGACGGACCTTTGGGATCGGTTTTTCAGGGCTCTCTGAAACGGAAATCTCCTTCACCCCATTGCTGCATGGCTCCACTGTTCCAGAAGTTGTTGGGAGTTCTTTTTATAGAAAATTATGGGCTGTGGCTTCGGAGCTAGCATATGTGAGTCTTTCTACTCTGCCATCTTGGCTCCGCCCCCTATGAATTCTTTCAATTGGAATTTAATTTTCTACATTCAGAAGTTCTGGGCAGTTTTTTTTCTATTGTTTCCTTCATTGTGACATTAATTTTTTTTTGACCTATTGTATTCTTCTGGGAGATATATGATCCTTAGGATGTTCTCCACATCCTGTCTTTGTGATCAATATTTTTTGCTTGCATAAGTAACAAATTTTCTTTTGATGCTATTGTTTTTCACTTCACATCTTCTAGATTGTCTTTCACTTTTGAGTATTTGCATTCACAATCTATTATTCCCTTCTTTATTTCTTTGGTGACACTTGCCAATGCAGATTCAAGTTTTTTCTTTTTTATTCTGCCCATTATTTTTGCTGAGCAGACCATAAATTCTGCTCTCATGATTCTCAATTCTTTTTTAAAACACTCGGAAACAGCATGGGATGGTTTTATTCATAGTCTGGACTTGTTTACTAGATCTAGAGGCTATATTTTCTTCTGTTACTATTTTTCCTATTGATTTATCCATTTATCTTCAAGGTCTTTGAGCTTTCCTCTTCCTGAAACCTTTTGTAATTTCATTCCTTTTTCTCTCCTTATTTCCTTATCACTCACTTTCTGACTCCGACTCTTTTTCCTTGGGGGCTGAATCTCAAAGTATCTTAGCCTCCTCCTTCACTGGACAAGTCATGATTCACCAGCTCAGGTCCCTGCCCAAACTGAGTTGTTGGATACTTTGCTCTTTCCCTCAAGATTGGTAGAGTGCTACCTAGCCTCACATATACACAGTGTCCTGTACTAGTGAGCAGTCCCACGCCCTCTGTCCCTCAGTTTTCTAACCTGGCACCAACAGGTTAGAGCTTTGCAGCACTGGTGTTTCAGGGTTGTAGCCCCATCAAGCTTTTCCTCCTGAAGGGCTGTGGTCAAGGTGTCCATCTATGCCTGAGCAAAGTTCTGAAGCCTAGAGACAGGGTCTCAATGGCACCAGACAGGGAAGGGGGGATGAAGTTGTAAACATGTTGGGTCCTTGAGTATCCTAATGTGACCTCAGTGCTAGTATCACAAAAGGTAGAGCAGGAGTACTGAGTCACCTCAGGGTCTTCTTGTTGTTCAGTGTTCAACTCTCTATAATTCCATTTGGGGTTTTCTTGGCAAAGATCCTGGAGTGGTTTGCCATTTTTTTCCAACTCACTTTGCAGATGAGGAAACTGTGGCAAACAGAGTTAAATGACTTGCCAGGGGTCACACAACCAGTAAATATCTGTTACCAAATTTGAACTCAGGAAGATAAATCTTCCTGACTCTAGACGATTTCAATGAGCATCAGTAAGCATTCATAGTTTTGTTTTACCTTCTTTTTGGGCTCTGGTGTTCTAGGCCATTGAGAAAGCAAAAGTTGACTTATCTTTGGAGAGGTTTCAGAGATCATGATGAACAGGGAAAATGTCTAGTATTCCATTTTTTCTCATGTGACCTGGCTCTTTCCCATAAGATCATCAGTTTCTTTTAATGTACTGACTCTACTACCTTCAAATACAGGTTTTTTCCTTTCCTGTAAAATCCTCATTTGATCCTACCCTCTATGTTGACCATGATTCTACATCTTTTCTCCCCTCCCTGGCCCCTTTCTACCTTTCCAGTCTTAAACTTTATTCCCCCAATTCTCTACATCTGCTTTATTTTCTCTTCCTTGCATTCTATACTGTCTCCCATCTTCATGCCTTTCTACTCACTATCCTCCATGCTTGAAATGTTCTCCTGCCTCATCTCTGCGTCTGAGTTCCCCAAGATTCCTTCATAACGCAGCTGAAATCCAACATTCTGAAGGAGACCTTTCCCAGAACCCACAGGTACTGGAACCTTTCCCTCTGAGATTACTTTCCATGTATTCTTTATATATCTTATATGTACCTAGTTACTTATAATTGCATACCCCATTAGTATGTGAATATCTTGAAAGCAGGGACTGTTTTTGTCTTTATTTGTATCCCCATCACTTAACGCAATGCCTAATACATATGATGGTATGTTTTCTTACTAACAAGGTGTCCATTATTTTTTGCCCTATTTCTCCCTTTCTCTCTATTTCCACTGCTACCACCCTAATCCAGTCCTTCAGTAACTCAGACTAGCAGGAGTTACTCTCTAGCCAGGAGTCCTGCTCCCACTCTCTCCTACACATCAGTCCTTCATGTACGCTACTGCCAGATTCATCTTCCTTAAAGACTATTTTCATCCTGTCACTCCCTCGCTCCAGAAACTTACAATGGTTCACTATAACATATTGTCCTCCACCTAAATTGTTCTAACTTTCAAAGCCTTTCATAATGTGATCTATAAAAACTTATTAGCTGTTTCTCTCTAATATGAATTCTCCTTTTACAACAGGCTGTTCCTTCTGTCCCTCGCACAAAACTTGCTTGTTTTCCCCTCTATGTCATGCTATTCTCTTCCCTGCCCTAAAATACACTTTTCTCATACTTTCCATTCAACTACATCCTAGCCATCACTCAAGACCTAAAGTCCAACCTCCACTCTAAAATTTCCTTGACAAGGCCATTCTGTGTTAATACCTCCCTCCTTTAATGTCCCTTGTGTTTGCTGTTGAGCCATTTTAGTCATTTCAGACTCCTTATGACCCCATTTGGGATTTTCTTGGCAAAGATAGTAGAATGGTTTGCCATTGCCTTCTCCAGATCATTTTACAGATGAGGAAACTGAGGCAAACAGAGATAAGTGACTTGCCAAGGTCATGCAGTTAATAAGTGTCTGAGGTCAGATTTGAACTTAGGTCTTCCTGACTCTAGGTGCAGCTGTCTATCCCTTCTGCCATTTAACTGTCTCTTCTGTTTACAAAATGCAATAACCTTATCTTTATGACTTTATCATTGTTCTATTTTTGTTTGTGCTGCCTAATCTAGTGCTTTACAATATGATTTGTGAGTTTGTAACACTGTTATATAAACTGCTGTGTTGATCACTGTTTCACAAATGTATATTTTATCTTCCCAGTGAAAGATAGAAGCAGAAAAGGAAGAAGAATGAAACTCATGATTTCATTAGTATGTAAAATTCCTAGAAAGGAAAACCACCTCCATCGATGCAGGCTGGCACTTTACAGTCTTAGAGCAAGCACTGAGAGGTTGACTTGCTCAGAGTCAGTCACACAGCTAGTATATTAGCAGAGGCCAGTACTTGAACCCAGGTCAGCCTGATTCAGACCATTTCTCTATTCGTTATACTATTACTGCCAATGAGGTATATTATATACATATATATATGCATAAATATTCCTAATTAGGATTCTATATAGGTACAGCTAGGTGAATAAAGTGTCAGACCTGGAGTCAGGAAGACCTGAGTTCAAATCCAGCCCCAGACACTTACTAGCTGTGTGACCCTGGACCAGTTATTTAATCCAGTTTGCCTCAGTTTCCTCATCTGTAAAATGATCTGGAGAAGGAAATGGCACATCACTTTAATATCTTTGCCAAGAAAACCTCAAAATGGAGTCACAAAGAGTTGGACATGGCTACAAATGACTAAACACAAACAAATAGCCTTTCATCTTGGTTTGTGTATCAGCAAGCACCAGGCCATGAATGTGTACATGTTTATCAAATATAGTGTGATGCAGTTGCTAAAGATGACAGCATAGAGAAGAAGAAGGATCATGGATCCAGCTGCTTGACTAGGCACAATTTTGCATTCTGTTGCCCCCAACATGACTTTTTCTCACTGATGCCAAAAAGGATTCAAATGCTTCCTAGAGCAGCCTCCCCCTTCCTTACTCATCGACCTTTCTCAGACTGCAAGTACTTTTGGCTCATAGCTAATTCTAATTCGCAGGTACATGTGTTGCTGCTGGGCATGTTGTTTTATAACATTTTGCATTTTTATATCACTTTACTTTTGTGATTCTCTCTATAATCATCAAGAGGTAGAATGTTTTCAGTATATTTTGTGTCAATGCCTTCCCTAGAGCATTAGGAATCATGAGTATTGGGCCTGGAAAAGACTCATTTCATCATGGTCATTCTGCTGCTAAATAAGATGATAGGTTCCGCTCTTAAGTGGCCTATAGAATGGACAGGGCAGCATTCATTTGTGGGTCACATCTAAAATGAAAACTGCACTGTCAGAATAAGAGCATTTTTCCTTCATAGGTGTTATTTTCTTTAGGTGTTATTTTCTTTACCTATTACTGCCTTGTTTTGCAGATTATGTGGTTTTTTGTATATTTTTAGCAAAAACCATCATTTCATGTCACTAATTTTGAGTCATTGTCTCCTTTCGGCTTGCAAACTCCAATACCAAGCCAAAGAAAGAAAGTAACTATTTCAGTAAGTATACAGATGTTAGCATGAGGAAAGTTGTTCTAGTCTTATTTAATGAACACAGACTAAGTTTTCGGTGTTTCCAAATGGGTAGGCCAACTGCCCTCTCAGTGTCAATATATAACAAAGAAAGATTTTTATGTTTGACTATAAACAATGTAAGCCAGCCCTATTCTTTGTATCTATTTCATGTTTTGTTTTATTTTTGAACTTACAGACAAATTATAACTCACATTCTTACACAGAGTTTCTCATGTGAACTCTAGAAAGTCATTTGCTGCCTTGCATATACTAACTAGGTGCTTAATGAATGTTGGCAAACAAGAGGAGAAGAGAGGAAAAGAGAAGAAAGAAGAGGAGAGGACAGGAAAGGAGAGGACAGGAGAGGAGAGGAAAGGGGAAGGAAGAAAAGAGAAAGAAAGGGAATGGGATGTGAAAGAAGGAAGAGGAGAAGAAAAAGAAAGAAAAGGAAGGGATTTCTCTCTGAAGTTCCATTTTCATAAGGGTTCGGTCAGGCTGGGGTGTCCATAGTGGAATCTTCTTATAATTGTCTCTAAAGCAAAGATTAGCCTTTTTCCTTTCTCTCTGGTTGAACATAGACCTTTATATCAATGGTCTACAAATGTTTTAATCAATCACCCTATCAATTAAAAAATAAACATTTATCCTCAATATACATATATGTAATTATTTACAAATTATATGTACCATTAATTAACAAAAATTAAGCATATATCTTCCTTATAGGAATGTGCATTTATAAATTATATACTATTGTATTAATACATATATACATACTAAGTTAATTTAAAATAGTAAGATGAAGATAAAATAAATATTTTTAGGTATTTTCAATTGTATTTATTAATGTTACAGTTTTTTTTCTTGCCTAAGCCAGGGGCCTTAGAGGGTATGCTTTTCTGCTATGATGGGGGCAGGAGGAAAGAAGACACGGTGAGGAAGCAGTAGTGGGGGATTGGGTCTGGCAAGAGGTAACTATTTGCCTTGTTGTTTGCCTGAATTTGCTACAGTGGAGTTGGAAGAAGGGAGGATAGGGTGGGGAAGGAATGTCTGCCTTCCTGCCTGCCTCCTCACCTGCCTTCCTGGGGAACATCATGTAAAACTAACTGCCCAATGCAGAGGAAGGAGAGTATCAGATTCAGGCAGTGGCTGTAGCATTCTACATAATTCTTCTCATTTCTGATATTTTCACGTACCCAAAGGGATCAAGTTGCATACTATCTGGTCTGGGTACATTCCATGGTGGAGACCACTGCTTGATACATGTTGAACCCCAGAGTCTTTCTGGAGACCATTATCATGACATCCCCAGAATTGGTAATACCACCAACAACTTGCCTCCATAAGTTTCAGCTACTAGATCATTGGAAATTAGGGTCATTCCGGTTCATTTCAAAGTGTTTTCCAATGCCTGTTAATCTCTGGATACAGTTTCCATGTCCAATAGGTAGCCAGTGAACTAAAAGGAATAGGAAGAAACCTAGAGGGATAGGAAGTATAGAAGGAAGGGAAATTTTACACTTCAAGCTTTAGATTGTGTCAGTCCTAGATAGGTCATAGTGACTCTTGATTTCATAGTTATTCTAGGGTTGAACATGATGTGAGGAAAATACATAATATCCCAAAACAATTTTTGTTAAAAAAAAATGACTTTTAAAATATTTTCCATCCTAGCACTGGGATTTAATTTGAATTGTTTGAAAAAATAACTCCCCATATATCTCTATTAAGATACCGCTATGTAGGCACTGTACCATGCTATGTCACGGGAATTATTGCTTTCATTTAATTCCTTTATATTGAAAAATATAACGAATTTCTCCAACTAAACTCTAGGTATTCAAGTTAAGCAATTCTCAACTACTACTCAACTTATACTTACAAGTTTATAGGTTGAGTCCTCAAGAGAGTGACTATTCCTATGTTCTGAGGGCTCTCTGGAGCCAAATTCCTAAAACCATAGCTCTTGAGTCCCTATCAGCGAGCTAACTTTGAATAGTCAGACATTAAATACAGTTAACCCAAAGTGGAACCATTCATTGAATTCCCAGTTTCTCCCTTTAATCTACAAGAGAATAGCTTCTTTGCTGCCAGGGTTCATGGCCCTTGAAACTACTCCTTCCCTTGAAAGCTTCCTCTCTATGTCTGTTTATTCTAAGACAGCATGTCCCTCTTCTGGATACAGTGACTCATACTGGGCATCCAGCTCTGCTGTAAGATGCCATGGCTCTTGGCAGTAAAGGACAAAAGAGAGATCTCTCCACATTTTGGTAGAACTTTTGGAGTTACACTCTACAAAACCACTCCCTTCTTCAAAGGATTCTAGCGATAGCAGGTTTAGCTTAGTAAATGCTGCCAAAGGAACTGCCAGTTTTCAGCCAGACAATATCAATTTCCCCTTCCATTTCAATTGGAGAAAAATGTTCACATTTCTACTGGGTTAGCAGGGAATAGATATGTCATTGCATTTCTTTAATATATTAATACCAATATTAATTCTGTCATCTGCCCCTTACTTTCAGCAATATATGAAATGAGCTGAAAAGGAAGGGGGAACCAAATCCTCCCACTATAGAAATTATTCCAGATTTGCTTGTACTAAGTTTGCCTCTGGCAAGAGTGGAATTCACATCTCCTCCTCTTGAGATCTCTTCATTTGTCCTGGGAGCTTTGACCTTGGATCATCTATTACTGTGACAGGAAGCTTCTGAGTTACAACAAATTGCTAGTGCTCATATGGTTCTCTGATGTTCTGTGACCAGGATCTATTTGGGTCACCTCACTTAATGGTTACATCTAGAATATAGGGGGAGGAAAGAGTTGAGAATGTGGCATCATGTCTTAATATTATTGTGAAAGCTTTTTCTACATTTTCTTTCCTGAACCCCTGGAAATTTTTTGACACTTAAGATACCTTCTCCCACATTATAAAAGGTGTTCAGAAAACCTGACTACCAAACTAAAGATAACTGTGGAAAGGCTCACATAGCAAGAATTTTTCTTTATATACCTAAAACCTCACCTTAGAACTGGAGCCAGAGAAGCAAATCTCTTTTTTTCTTTCTTTCCTCACTTTCCATTTTTACACATTTTGTAAATAAAATGATTTGCTCTGCTGTTAAGTGGCCTATAGCATGCATAGGCAGTATTCATTTGTGGGTTGCATGTTAAATGAAAGCTGCACCATCAGAAATTCTCCTTCATAGGGATTATATTCTTTATCACTGCCTTGTCTTGCAAATTATGGGGGGCTTGTTTTTAGTTAAAACAATCATTTCATGCAACTAATTTTGAGTCATTCTCTCCTTTGGCTTGTATACATGTACATACACTTATGTATATATGTATATTTTCTGTATATATGTGTCTATGTATATGTGTGTACATATATATCTTTCCTTTGTTTTCTAAGCAGACCAGTGACATCATGGGATGATATCTTGACATGTGCATTAACTGGACATGTGAGATAGAATCACACAAAGTCATCAGCCTCACTCTTTCTTTTCCTGAGTCATTGAAGTCCAGTAGCAGGATAAAAATCGAGACAGTTGGTAATGGCCCAGGATGCAGTGGATGACTTTGGCATCTTAAACATATGACTAAGCTCTAAGTGTTCCATAGCTCCTGCTTCAGTCACCTTTATGGCCACTGGAACAAATTGTTCTTATCTGCCCATTCTACAAGAGGAAATCTCCACATACTTGTGGTAGGCATCCCCCAACTCATGAATAAGTTTGAGACCTGTCGGTTACCCTCAACCTGGTTAAGCCCATCTGCCAACAGTTTGCTGGTATATAGTCACTGTGTGTGCTACAGCTTCTTGGAGCCACAGGTTGGGTGAATCAAGCGGACGTGAAAGGTGGATGGGCAGCCTTGGAAAACGATTGACAAGCCCTTTCACCAGAGGTGTTAGTCTTCCTGGTATACCCCATATACCACATATGTATATATATATATAAATAGATAGATAGATACATAGATATAGATATGGAAAGATAGATCTATATATGTGTATGTCTATAAATTATATAATGTATCTATTGTATAATATATAATATACATATATGTATGTGTGTATATATGTATATGTGGATATGTACATGCACACATACATAAAATCCTACTGTTTCCTTTTAGAAATTTGTGGTACTTTAAAGAGGAGGGTAACATATACTTTATTTTTTTAAAAAAAAGCCTTAATAGTCACAAGGACTCATACCATACCAAGAGTGAAAAACAAAGAATTCCTAATAAAAAGGGGGAGGGGTTTAGAGTCAAGAAAGTGGATTAACAGGAAACAGAACATTGAGTTCCCTCCATAAAACTCCTCCAAGCAGACCTAGAAAATACACGAGATCGAATCTTCATAGGGAAATACAGAAAAGTCATTGAGTCATTTGTCCAGCCTAGTTAAGCATAGGGAACAGGATAGTCTGTGGATACTGGAGTTGGAGTTAGGGCAGGAAAACATCATACTCCAGTACCCAGGGTTAGGCTGTGTACCAGGTCAATAGATGGTCCTAGAGTCTAGGATTAATCTAGGTCTAATAGACCCATATGGGATGCCTCCAGACCTGAGTTGGGGCACCACAATGGTAACAGGTGCCATCTGGCATCTTTGTTGCCCACTATCCAGTTCCAAATCATAAACACAAGGGGTACTGAGTAGGGGTTTTATATACAGGGAGAGTACCAGTTAGTCACCTTCCTCTCCTTTGACTGTGCTGGGGTCCCCACTGCCATGGTGGGAGGTAGAGGGTTCTGTGCTAATTATCTGGGAGTGGGGTAGGGAGGTAGGGATGATACTTCAACGATATGAAGGCATGGGGTTAGGGCAGATTTGGAATCCCAATCCTAACTTCCTCAGCAATAAAGGACCCATTTGCTTAAAAAAAAGGTGATAAGTTAGGAAGGGCCTGAGTATTGTCCCAATGTATCAAGAAAGTAGGAAGTTCAGAAGCAAGTAGAAGCAATGTGGCTCAAACTTTAGGAGCAGAGCAGGGTTTCAGTTCCATCATCTATTCCAGCCTGCAGGGGAACAACCAGGGTACAAAACTGGGAGCAAAGAAGAGCCTACAATTCTATCACTACTCTGAATCAACAGAACTTTCCAACTGGCTGATGGGGCAAAATCTAACAACATTCTACTCTTGCATAGCCCTAAACCTAGGGCAGAAACTTGCAGAGCTCAGATGGAGGGGGCAGCAATCAGATTTCACCCTGGATGAAACCGCTCTTCATTCTCTGAAAGTTTGCAGGTCCCTGGCCTGTCCCTCAGATTCTGGAATAACACAACACTCAATATCCTAAGAAAGCACCAACAGGACCAGTCCATACACCTAGTCTGAGCATCCCTCCAGATGTGACAGTAGTCAGTCCTGTTATCATTTGAAGTCAAGAAGTAGGCTGGAAAAATGAGTAAAAAAAATAAAAGAATCCCTCCATACTGAGTACACAAATTCAGAAGTGAATGACTCAAAACATCTATAAGCAAAGCACTGAAGAAAAACACAGCTTAGGAACAAACTCATCTAGAATTCCTGGAAGAGATAAACAAGAATTTAAAAGGAGAGATTAAAAAGTATCAGTAAAATGAGAATTCTTGAAGGAAAAATTGGAAAAGAAAAAAGAGCTATGAAAGAAAGAATTGTAAAAAGAATTAACATGACAAGTACAAAATCATAGTCAAACTCCCTGAAAATATGAATTGACCAAATTGAAGCCAATGACTCTAAGGAACAACAAGAAATATTAAACCAAAGTCAAAAAGCAGAAGAAAAATAACAGAATATATAAGTCTATGCATCATATTTCAAGAAATGGAAAAGAAAACTGGCTAGGTCTCAGAACCAGAAGGCAAAGTAAAAGAAAAAAAAAGAATCTACCGGTCATCTCTTGGAAGAACCCCCCCCCCCAATGAAAACTCCCAGAAATATCATAGCCAAACCCCAAACTTCCACATCAAAGAAAAAATACTGTAAGCAGACAGAAAGAAAGAATTAAAGTATCAAGAAACCACAGTCAGGATCACCTGTGATTTAGCAGCCATGACTACAAAGTAGCAGAGGACTTGGATACAATAATCCAGAAGGTAAAGGAAACGAGCTTACAGCTAAGAATAACTTACTCAGCAAACCTGAGTGTAATGGCAAAAGAGGGGAAAAATATCTGGAATTTTAGTGAAATAGAGGACTTGCAAGCATTTCTGATGAAAAGACCAGATCTGTGGAGAATCTCTGAGGTTCAGCTGTGACAAGAAACATAGAAAGATTAACATAAATGAATAATGATAGCTTATATTCAAATATGGGAAGATGATAGATCTGTCCTTCCTGATCCCCTATGACCCGATCATGAGGGATCATAGAGGGGATTTAACTAGACACAGCCTGGGAATGGTTCTCTTATGTAGTGATTATGTTAAGAGAAGAATACAAAAAGAGAGAAAGAGGAATGCATTGGAGTTGAGCGAAGGGAAAGGAAGGTTAAAGAAAATTATTTCACATAATGCAGGTGAACAAGAAGATATCTACAAAAGCAGGGAAATGGTGGTTGGAAGATTAGCTGACATTTCTACCTTACTGTTATCTGAACTGGTTAAAATTTCTTTTAACTAAGAGGGGGTGGGGCAGAGACAGGAGACGGGGAGGGGGGGGTGGAGTCAGGAGACAGAGAGAGAGAGGAGAGAAGAGAGAGACAGAGAGGAAAGAAAGAGAGTTGGGTACAGAAATACATTTCACTCAACAAGGAGATAGAAAGGAAAAGGTAGAAAGGACAAGAGGGAATTAGATTGAGGAAGGGATCAGTCCTAAGCACAAAAATTTTTAAGGATTTATAGCTCTTTTTGAGGTGTCAAGGAAAGGGAATCTGAGAGAGCACCCATAAGTTACGTAATGAATGAACAAGTTATGATGCTACTATACTATAAAAAATTATGGAGATTATTTCAGAGAAATTTGGGAAGATGTGAATGAACTGATTCAGAGTGAAATGACTAGAACCAGAAGAAAAGTTTATACGATGTCAGGTACATGGTAAAGGCAAACAACTTTGAAAGAATTAGGAACTCACTGTCATAATGACCAAACATGATTCCAGAAGACTCAATGAAGCATCCTATCCACTTCCTGATAGACAAGGGAAGGACACAAAGTAAAAAATATTCTTTTGGACATGGCCAATGTAGAAATTTATTCTATTTGACTATACATCTTGTAAATGGTTTTTTTTTCTTTAGTTCTCAACTGAGTCGGGGGAATTGGGGTGAGAGTGAGAAGGTAGATTTGATTGCGATAACAAAGATACATATATGTGTATATACATATATATTTAAAAGAGGAATAGTCACATCTTATGTATAATTTAATGGTTTTTGAATGTTAATTTTTAATGAAAGTTTCTCTTTTATAAGCATGTTTATAAGATGTGAGTTGTATCTATGTGTGTATGTATATTTATTTATATTTGTACCAGACTTTGATTTCAACAGTGTAAGAAGTTCTTTATGAGTGAGTCCTGGTACCAATGCAGATTGGCACTGGTTACAGTTTTAGAGAGTTGCCTAGGGACATTGAGAGCTTAAGTAGCTTATTTAGGGTCACATAGCAAGTATAAATTAGAGGTGAGCCTTGAACTTGAGTCTCCCTGACACTGAATCCAGTTTTCTATCTGTCTTTCCAAACTGCCTTTTAACCTTCTTTTCTGGTGGATGGTTTGATTTTCAAGCTAGTATTTTTTAAAAAGTGTCTCAGAATGAGTTTAGATATCCAGGAGCAGAGACCCTGGTAGATGCTGCTTCACATTCCACACTCCACATCTGAATTCAGGTTTCATGTAAGAGTTTCATTGTTCAGTTTCTTTCAATGCCCAAAATTCCAGAAATATTGAGAGAGGGGGTGGTCTGCTTCATCCATGAGTTGGGAGGTAGGATAATGGTTCCCAGGCTACCTATCATTGAATTGAATTCCCGAGATATTTTTTACCCTGGCTTTTCATCAAACAACCCTGTGTGAGGTATGCCAGTCAGACCCAGAGCCTCTTCCCCACTGCCCATCTTTAGCACTGCATGGCTCTTCATTGCTTAAGGATAAACAGGCTGGAGATACATATGGTTAACATTTCTTGTTTGAACTGGTGCAGGGAGAAGTTGTTTAGCATCTGCAGGTCTCACATGGTGTCCCGGGCAGTAAAGGAATAAGTGAGGTTGCTTCAGACAGCATGGAGTCGACAATTCGTGAATTTGCCTAAGAAATCATAGACAATTAAATTAACATGGATTTAATGCAAAGCGTTAGAAAAGAGACATTAGAATAGGACCCCCATTTCAACACAAGATCACTAAGTTTACCTTTATTATAGGAGATAATAAAAGCCAGAGGATGAAGAATAATCATACTAAAACAACAAAGCATAAAAACAATTTATATTTACATACTTCTTTTCCACCAATAGGATGCCAAAGCACAAAAGAGAACACTTACAGGAAAACCTGTTTGCAAAAGGAACAATGCTTTATGATCAGTCAGTATATAATTTAAGATTATAGAGTGCCCAAAAAGACTAGAGATAAAGTGAATTGGGGACATGCTGAGGTGAAGGAAGTTGGGATCCTGCTTCAAGTGTTCCAGTTCTCCCTTCTTCTATACTTTCATACATGACCATCAGAAAGATTGCCTTTGAACTCATTCATTGTAATTTCCATGTAGCCATAATGGAAGCAAACCATTAAAAGGGAACTGACTTACTGAACCAAATCGTCATAGTGGGGAGGAATTCAGTCCCCTGTACGCTTGAACAGCTTGGGCAATACACACCTTCTTTCCCTCTCATCTCTAGGGCTGCCCAGTGCCCTGAGTTAATTCATTTTATTCAACACACCACTATATGCTCTCACTGGGTAGCTTTTCACACAAATGAGCTGAGATTCAAACTGTGGTTATGAGATTAAAACTTGTTTTGTTCTAACTTTTAAGAATTTTTAGTGAACAGATGTTGACTCCAGCTGTTTTTGTCAGTAATCTACAGGTAAAAATGGTCCTAAGTAGGTGGTGTCCTTACTTGATGGCATCACAAAACAGATAATCCTAAGTAAAAAATGGCTTATGAATGGGAAATCTCTTGGAGTGAGGGGAAGGGAGGATTTTATTTTTTAAAGGGTAGACAGACTGTCACAAAATTGCCACTATCGTAGAATAAAACTTGAACCACAAGAAAGTTTAAATTTATTATTGCCCATTTGCTCTTTGGGCTTTCAAATGGTGATAAAGAATTCCATGACGAATTCCAGGCTAGATCTCTAACTCTGCATCCCTTTGGACAAGTTGCTGGGTTTTCTTCCTCTGTTGGTAGAGGACTTCCAATAAATATTTTCCAAGTTTACTTTTGACTTTACCGTTCTCCGATGCCATCATGTTTGCAGGTTCCTTATAATTTTTGGTTTATCTTATTAATCCATTTATTTATTGTCTTGCTGAGTTAAAACCTTGCCTATAATCACCACCATTACATGTGTGTGGTACAAATAGGAGGGAAAGACAATTAAAATGTCAGTGCCCAACATAAGGAGGAGAGGAGGAAGCATATGAAAGAGCTAGAGTTATAACCTGAATGAAACAAACATGCACAACTATACCTCCTGGGCCCCATGGAAGTTTATGTTACTTAATCTCAAATGGGTCCTCACTACTACATGGCAATCTTTTTATGCTTTTCAAACTGATTATCACATTCTCCAAAGCAGCTGTTTCAGACTTTCCTCAAACCTCTTCCCATAGCCCTTTCAGCAGAAGGTCTCATCTCTTTACTGTACCAGGAAAAGAGACATCCTTTTGGTGATCTCCTTGTTCTCCAATATTCAAATCCTCAAAACCTCTGGACTCCCCACATCCCCTTCTTAGCCTCAGGCCCCAGGCCTGATAAATAGATAAGCAGTCTTCCTGAATCTGTCCTCTCATACATTTTGTGAAAACTTGTCCCCCTGATCAACCCCCCATACACACTTTCATACTCATATTTTCTTTTTCTCATTACCTATTAGTCACATCTCTACTATTTACATATATGCTTGACCAAGTCTCCCCCAGTCTTTAAAACTATGTGATTTAAACTTTAAATATTTTTTTCATTTAATCCTATCATCCCCTCAAGCTGTTGTCCTATATTACACCTGTGTTTTAATTCCTCTATACTTGTTTCTTCACTTTCTTTCCTACTCACAGTCTGGCTTCTAATCTAACCAAGGTCAGTCTTCATCCTTCTGGATAAATCATCAATATTAGACATCTAATCCACCTAATCTAACCTGACTACCTAATCCACCTGGAAACTTTCTCTTCTCTGAGGTTTGGTAATATTGTTCTCCTGTGGCTCTCCTGCTAACTGTCTAAGGCATCTCATGGTCCTTTGCTGATTTATGACCCACCATAGATATCCTCCAGGTCTTTGATCTGGGCTCTCTTATCTACATTCTTTCTCACTTTGTAAACTCATCATATCATAGATATTCAGGGCGAATCTCTCCATTCCAATATGATCAGTCCCAAATAGTAATGAGGTCCAATCCCACAGTATCAGCTACTTGTTGAATCTTATAGGCATCAGGTAAGAAAAAAATTGCTATTCCAATTCAGGCTGGCAATTTATTTGCAAATTATAGTTTTAGAGAGCTGCTGAGGGCACTGAGAAATTGAAGGTCTTCCCAGGGTCTTGTAGGTAGTGTGTATCTGAGATGAGGCTTAAACCCAGATCTTCCTATCTACCTCTCAAGCCTGTATGCTAGATCTAATCCTTATCCCTCTTTTTTTCCCCATAAACCCATCCATCCAAGTCACTCTGAGGGACAGGTGGGAGGTAGCATTTGCAAATGTGTCAAATTACTGCTACCACCTCAGTCATTGCCTCCCCTTAGATATTTAGGAAAATAATTCAGGACCCTGAACTCAGGAGTACTGGGAATGGCTATACCCCTCAGGACAAAGGTCCTGCTCGGCTGTCACAGCCATCACTAAGGGGAGCGATCTCTTTGGAGAAGAGGCTCACTTTCCTAGCTATTACCAATGCCAGCCATTGGCCAAATGTTACTGATGGGTAAGCAATCCCAAGAACCCTCGGAATGACCATGTCCCCGCCAGAGCACTGATCCTCTTTCCATCCCAGCTTCAGCTCCTCCCAGCCTTCATCTCAAGAGATGAGACGTAGGAAAGGCTTCTACAAGTATTTAAGTCACTCTTTCTTCAACAACCACAACCACTGAAGACTGCCCCCCCAAAAAAAGTCTACCAGACCAAAGTCATTGGCAGTATCGAATGCTTCCACATCAGAATGGGTGTGATTACTGGAAACAGCTGTACCCTAAAGACCGTGAGGCCTTTCCATCAGACTTATGCCTGAAACTTCTTATATATGTTTTCTCCTTCATTAGAATGTGAGATCCTGGACAGCAGGCTTATCACAGGTTTTATATTTGTATTCTCAGTACTTTGCACATAGTAAGCATTCAGTAAATGTCTTTTTCATTCATTCATTCATTTTCCAAATTTTCCATCTCTGTGGAGGATGCAACCATCTTCCTAGTTACCAGGGTTTGCTACCTCAGTTCGCTCTCCCTTATCTTTCACATACAATCAATTAAGTTTTACTGATTCTTCCTAAAAATCATTTTTCATATTTACCACATCACTTCATTTACTTCTCTACTACAGTTCTAATCCTTATCACTTTGGGGATCAGGCCCACCTGGGATTCAGTTTCCCCATCTGTTAAGGGGTTAGACTAAAGGGCTTCTGAGGTTCTTTCCAGCTCTAAATCTAGGATTTATATCTATGACCTCTCGCTTGGTCTATTTCAATGACCTCTTAATTGGATATCTGACTTGTAGACTCTACCCTCTCCAATCTATCTTCCACGCATCAAGAAAAGTAAATTTCCTAAAGCATATTGCACTCAGTCACATCCTTATTCAAGAGACTTCAGTGGTCCCCACTTGTCTTAAGGATGAAGTATAAACTCCTCATCCAGTTTCAGCCAGTTTCCAATTTTTTTTTCAAACTACTCTTATTTACACACTCACTTCCATCCAAATTGTCCTCCTTGCTGTTCCTTGTACTAGAATTCTACCAAGTGCCCCTCTGTCCTTGCATAAACTGTCCCCTATGCTTGAAATATGTTCCCTTTTCATCAATACTTCTTAAAATACCTAGCTTCCCTTAATAGAAAGGTTCTCCTTATACCACATTGTATCAGTAAGCACCATGACGTACAAAGGGAGACCTGCTACCACAGGTTCTTAGATCTGCATTCATAAAAGGAAAGACAACTTTTGAGGGGTTCACAATCACTTTAATCAAGCACAGGTATCAGAGAAAATCAAAATTTCAGAGAAAATATAGAGAAATCAAAAGTCAACACATATGCTTCCAAAAGGTCTGACCATTACATACATACAGTTACCAGAGAGGGAAGCATCAACTTCTGGGTCTTTAGCTGGGGGGTGGGGAAGGATGGGCTCCTTAGCTTCCCAGAGTCTCTCTGGCCAAAGAAACACTTCCAATTAATAAGACCCAAAGTAAAACCTCACTGTTAAGAGTATTTATACACTCAGAGTCAGAGAGCATAACCCAGTGCTTCAGTAGAAAAAACAAAAGGTACTTGGGAGCCTCCTACAAAACAACTCCCCTAATCAAGCTTCCCACAGTGGGCAGGCCCATCAATGGGTGGAAGAGATTTCTTCTAATCACATTATTCAGTCAGAGGCACTTTTAAGAAAACAAAAACAGCAAAAGATCCTAATTTGATTGCCTTTACATCCATCCTTTCAAAAATACCACTATGCTCCCACTCACTCAGGCTCAAAATTCTAGATATCATGCTTGATTATTCACTCCTTCTCACTCCCCCCTCCCCCACCATATATAACTAGTTGCCAAGTCTTATTGATTCTACCATCATAATATCATGCCTTTCTCTCCTTGGACCCTGCCACCATCCTGGCTCAGACCCTCATCACCTTACTTCTGTACTATTGCTATAGTTTTCTGGTCTCTCTACATCCAATCTCTCTCCTATCTAGTTCATCCTATACTCAAATATTAAATATTTTATATTTCATTAAATATTAGATATAAAGTATTTGATTCAATATTAAAATGATATTCTTCTAGTTCATGTCTATGTCTCACACACACACGCTCAATAACTTTCAGTAGCTCCCTAATACCTTCAGCATCAAATATGAAATTCGTTCTATCTCTGCAATCTTTTATTTTGTCTGTCTCCTCTTTCCCCCCCATATCACAAATACCCTAATTCAGATCCCCAACACTTCATGCTTAGAGTGTCACAGGAACCCTCAGATTGGTATCCACACATCAAATTTCTCCTCCCTTCAACTCATGTTCCATGGACCTGTCAACCTGATATCCCTAAAGCATTGAGATGATCATGTTGCTACCTTAATCAATAAACTCTCCTGGCTCCCTTTTGCTTCAAGAATAAAATACAAACTCCTCTGGGTGACATTTAAAGCCCTTCAGAATCTGTCCCAGCTTCCCTTTCTGAGCTCATTCTGGATTTTTCCATCTCTGTGTTCTCTAAGTTCTCTGTGTTCTAGCCAAATTGGACATTCCCCAATTTCCCTTTCTAAGCCCTTTCTGGACTTTTCCATCTCTGTGTTCTCCATGTTCTCTGTGTTCTAGCCAAATTGGGCATTCCATACCTTTGGATTCCATCAGACATCACCATACCTTTGTCTGAATTGTTCTCTCTCCTTGGCTCTGACTCATGGAAACTCCAATTTCTTTCAAGCACTAGCTCCCACAAGATACCTTTCTTGATTCCCTAAGTTATTAGTGCCTCCTCCATAAAATTATTTAATACATACTTTGTGTTCACTGGTTTGTCAGTAGGTTGAGCACCACCACCAGCAGCAGAACATGTAAGCTCTTTGAGGACAGGGACTGTTTCAAAATTGATTTCGTATCCCCAGTGTAAGTAAGTGAAAAGGATGGGATGGTAGTGAAAAGGAGAGACTTTTCTAGCAAAACCTGAGCATGTTTTAGGCAGATGGGAAAGAGCCAGTGGTGAGGGAGAGATTGATGATGCATGAGAGAAAGGTAATGACTTCTCGAGCAGGTAGGAGGGAATGAGATCAAGGGCACAGGTAGAGGAATTAACCTTAAAGAGAAGTAATGAGAAGTCACATTTATGTTGTACTCAAAGCTTTATAAAAGCTTCTTCATATTTAATCTACATGATAGGTATTTCAAAGATTACTCTTCCATTTTGTAGGTAAGGAACCAGAGAAACAGAAAGGAATGCAATAAGCATTTAGTAAGAACCAGGCACTCTGCTAAGCACTTTAAAAACATTATTTCATTTCATTCTCACAACTCTGAGCTAAGTACTATTACTATCTCCATTCTACAGTTGAAGAGACTGAGGCAGATGAGGGTTGAGTGACTTGCTTAGGAAGTATCTGAGGTGAGATTTAAACTCCAGGCCCAGTACTTTATCCATTGTACCTTCTAGCTGCCTTAAAGGTTAAATGCCTTGACTAAAGAAACACAACTGACATGTCAAAGCTAAGATTCAAATTCCGATCTCTCTTGATTCCCAGTTCAGTATTCTTCCCTTTGTACCATGTTACCTGTTCTGCCAGCACTCAGTCAAAGGTGTGGCACGTACAAGGTACTTTTAATAAATGTTTGTTATTGGCTTCTGTGTCTATAGAGAAGGCAGAAAGATAGAGGGCAAGGGCACTAAGAAGGTTTGGAGAATAGAAGAATGAAAGGGGTTCATGCTGGTGGTTCTAATTTTCTGGTTATAAGCGGTAGAAGACTGCTCCTAATCTGCAAGTATGGGGTGAATTGGCTTTGAACAAGGAAAAGAGAAGGTTTGGAACAAGGACTGTGGAAAATAATATTAGGAGTCATTATCAAGTAGCCTCAAGAGCTAAGTAAGATTATGTACCATGGATTTATTGTGGGGGAAATCAGCTCGATTTCCTTATTTCTCCCAGCAGCAGCAGCATCCCTGAAGATAGAGTGGAAAAAAGGCATGCAATGCTTACTCAGGGATAAGAATTTGCAAGAAGAGGACATCCAGATCTAAAGAGGACAAGGAACAGATGGAACGAGACATTCTAGGGTAATAGTTATTGAGACATTCATATGACAGCTACCAGAGCAGGGATGGGTATAGAGGCACAGAGTAGGGCATTTGGACTAGAATATTATGGATAATTCAAGGATTGAAGGTCAAGAAACAGGTAAAGAGTATTGTGAGGATCCCCGGGGAAGAGGGTGATTTTGCCCAAATCATGTGTAGATCACAAGAGCCTTGATGTGGTGCCATCTCATACTTCCATCAAATTCATGTCTCATAAGACAGCTGACACAAAAGACCAAGTCATGGCATCCTTCAAGATCCTGTCTGAGAACATAAACTCCCTCCCTTTGAATGAATACATGGGGAGCTCCCATTTAATCCAACAGCCTCCTATATTGTCTCAGTTGCTGTGTCTGGTAGTTTGGACTCCATGTCTTTCCATAGAGTCTTTTGGTGAAAGTGACCTTTAATCTACCCCCCAGCCCTCTGCTCCATGCCCTGCCCTATTCTATCCTCCATGACCACAATATTCCTTTCCTTCTGGAGCAACTGGAAGGACAGGATGTTGTAGTCAGTAGAATTTCAAAGTTCTGGGCTTAGTTCCCAGAGTTGGTATAATTTTGAGAGAGGACAAGATCTGAAGAATCACATCACTATATGGCTAAAGTGGTGATTGAAAAAGGAGGTCTATAGGGATGAGGCATTTGAAGAATTAAGAAGCCAGATTTTCAGAAAATTAATCAATATGAATATTGCAGTTCCCAAAGATGATGTCAGGGAATGGATTAGGAAGGAAGACAGCCATTTAAATACTAAACTCATTGAAAATACTGAGAGAGTGAATGCCTTGGAGACTGATGAATGATAGCAGGAGTTCTTGACCTGTGTGTGTGAAAGACCCCCTTTGGAAGTCTGAGGATATCTCTGAATCCCTTCACAGAATAATTTTTTTAAATTTATAAGGCAGTTATAAAATACAGTTACCAAAATCGCTTTTAAAAACAAGTTTACCTTAGGTTAAAAACCTCTGAGTGAGAGCAAAAAAAAAAAATGGGGAGAGGATTGAACAAATAGAATGACTGGACCTTGAAAAAAGAAAAATCATAGAGAGATGGTGGTACAGAAGTGTTTTAACAGTAGGAAAAGGAAATAACAAATACATCTACCACTCATCTTGGCTCTGTGAGTAAAGGATTGCAAGGATATAGTGCCCCCAGGAAAAGCTCAGTTTACCTTAACACAAGGAAATAGAAGGAATGGATGCTGGTTTAAAATGTCAGTGTGGTATGGAAGTTCAGGAACCATATCTAGAGTAGAGGTTCCAAAAGACATGGTAGAGCAGACGAAGTGAAACAGTCAGTCAACAAACATTTTTAGGTATCTACTATGTGCCACTTGCTGTGCCAAGTTATTGTGAAAATGGAGAAAAATATAGTGAACTGGGTAAGTGTTTAAGAGGAAACTATGGGCATAATGCTTACACCTTAAATGCTGACACTGAAAAGTAATATTGGAGAAATTCAGTAGGATGTAGATGGTGAGGAGATAGAGGAATGAATGCTAGGTTGAGTGGAACTAAAGCATGGAGAATTGCTAGAGTTCATCCTTCCAGATAAATTTAGAATTTAGAGGCAGATATAATGAGATGGGATTTAGAACCTTGGAGTTTTGTGGAGTGTGCTTACCCAAAACATCTCCTCCTCAGGTATCTCAATGAGGGAAGAGGGCCAAGAGTAGTCATAACTTGACCTCCAATGTTCCAGACTCAATGGAGGGGAGGTGCTCAAGGAATGTCAGGGCTCTAGTAAGCCTCTTCTTGAGGGCAGCTAGGTGGTACAGTAGATAGAGCATTGGGCCTAGAGTGAGGAAAACCTGAGTTCAAATTTGGCCTCAGATACTTACTAGCTATGTGACCGTAGGCAAGTCACTTACCTCAGTTTCCTCATCTGTCAAATGAGCTGGAGAAGGAAAGGGTGAACCACTCCAATATCTTTGCCAAGAAAATCTCAAATGGTGTCACAAAGAGTCAGATGCAAGAAACAATTAAATAACAACAACAGAATACCTCTTCTCAAGGTGTTGAGGGGTTAGAGCCTCAGATCTCCCTGCCTTCTAGGCTTTAAAACTCCAGGTTGGGGTAGGGAAGAAGACAGGTAAATGTTCAACCTCCTCCAGGTTTCTCATCCCTTCAGCATCATAGTCATGGAAATATTCTAGGCCTTTACAAATGTATTCATACCCTTTACAAATAAGATCCTATGTCATCAACCTTAAAAAATAAAAACCATTAACATAATTTTTGCCACCATTAAAATCTTAGGCAGAATGGAAAGGGTGATGCATAAGACATTATAGATTTTAGCAAGGGTTAATATCCAGTCAACCCTTTATCATATACTCTTCCTGTTTTGTATTCTTTAATTGTTATCTAACTGCCTCATGGGTGAAACTCCAATCATCCTAACACACTTTAAGTGCCTGATTTGTAGGAATCATCATAATACCACTTTTCTTCTTGTTGGTCATTTGTTGTAGTCGTGTCCAACTCTTCATGACTTCATTTGCGTTTTGTTGTTTGACAAAGGTACTGGAGTTGCCACTTCCTTCTCCCGCTCACTTTACAAATGAGCAAACAAGGTTAAGTGACTCAGCCAGGGTCATACAGCTAGTAAATTTCTTAGGCCAGATTTGAACTCAGGTTTTCCTGATTCTAGGAATGGCCATTTATGCACTGTGAAACCTGACTGCCTTTTGAATTATAACATTACTTCTCTTATGAGGGGCGGCTAGGTGGTACGGTGGATAGAGCACCAGTACAGGAGTCAAGAGGAGCTGAGTTCAAATCTCACCTGAGATACAAGACACTCACTAGCTGTGTGACCTTGGGCAAGTCACTTAACCCCAACTGCCTCATCCTGGGTCATCTGCAGTCATCCTGATGAATATCTGGTCACTAGATTCAGATGGCTCTGGAGGAGAAGTAAGGCTAGTGCACAGGCCTCCCTCACTCAAAACAAAGTCAAGTGCAAGTCATGTCATTATTTCTCTGCTGGCATGGTCTTCTTTGGCAATGAAGGACAAACACACGCGCGCACAGATACACACACACACACTCTTTTGTAATACATCATAATCGTGCTATAGTCTTCCATAGAGCCTTGTGCAAGGCTGGACTTAATAAATATTTGCTGAAATGAATTTAATCAAATCATCAGTGTGGGGATGAAGATGTTCTAATATAACTCTAACCCCTTTTCTCCAGCCTACTCCTTACCTCCTTATTTCACTCCTTGTTAATCAAGCCAGTACTTTTCACTTTTTGTTACATCAAAAATATACACAGTGAATTCTATTTGTCTTGTTGTGCCAATTGAAATGTTCTATTTGTCAATCAGAGGGAGAAAAGAATAAGTGAATTAATTCAATTTTTAATAATGTAATTTATTCTAAAAGTGTTCTACATGATTACCTAACAAACATCAGAGATTAATGAATAAAATCATGATGACAGAATTTAAAAATACATAATACTTTCATGTCCTTTTCTTTGGTGGTGATGTTATCCCTCAATACTAACATAATTATCTGTTTTATTGATAAACAGCTGGTTTATTTCCATGCTTTTAAAGGAAAGCACTATCCTTATTCTATTAATCTATATCTAAAATCAGACAAAATGAAGTCATATATACATATATGTGTAATATATATTCTATATGTATACATAGGATATATAATGTACATGTGTGTGTATATTTCATTCAGAAAATATCTAGTATCACCTCATATATCAGGTCAAAGAAAGAAAAGCTGGGGGAGGAGCCAAGATGGCGGAGTGGAAAGAAGTACATACACTTAGCTCTAACCCTACAGCCCATAAAATACCTGTAAAGAAGAACTCTCAACAAATTCTAGAGTAGCAGAAGCCACAGAATAACAGAGTGGAGGAGATTTCTGTTCCAGAGAGACCTGAAAAACCAACAGGAAAGGTCTGTCTTGCACCTGACATGGAGCAGGGCCCAGCCCTGCCTTGGCCACACAGCACAGAGAGGAGCAGTTCCGAGCAGGCTTCAGGGATGGAATCTCCAGCAGCAGGGCTGGTCCCTCAACCCACAGGCTCTGGCCAAGAGGGGAATGAGGTGTCCCCATAACTCGGGCCTCCTCAGGTAGCAGCAGTAGAGGCAGCAGTGGACAGGGTTTCCCAAAGCACGCAGGGGCTTGGATCCATTGTTGAAGGTCTCCACATAAACCCCCTGAGGGAATTGATCCCCCTGTGGTGGCCCTGCCCCCAGCTGAGCTGCTGAACTTAATCCCACACTGAATAGCCGCCCTGCACCTGCCGAAAACCCCTAAGGCTTGGGAGCAACTCATTTGAATCTCAACCCCCAAGTGCTGACTTGGTGGAACTGGCAGCAAGGTGGTTGTGGAGAGGAAACTCAGAAGTCAAGTAAATGACTGGGATAATGCCTAAAAAAAAAATAAGACCATAGAAGGTTACTTTCTTGGGGAACAGGTGTCTCCCCCCATCCTTTCTGATGAGGAAGAACAAGGCATACTGTCAGAGGAACTAAAGGCCCTTGCCTCCAAAGGGAACTTAAATTGGGCTCAGGCAATAGAAGACTTTAAAAAACAAGTTAGCAGCTTACTAAAGGAGAACCAAAAAAATGCTGAGGAAAATAACAGCTTTAAAAATAGGCTAAATCAGTTGGAAAAAGAGATCCAAAAAGCCAACGAGGAGAAGGAGGTTTTAAAAAGCAGAATTAGCCAAATGGAGAAGGTTCAAAAGCTCACTGAACAAAATAATTCATTGAAAGAGAGAATTGAGTTCAGGGAAATGAATGACTTTGAGTTAAACCAGGAAATTAGTAAACAAAACTAAAAATTTGATAAAATAGAAGATAAGGTGAAACAATTCATTGGAAAAACAACTGACCTGGAAAATAGATCCTGGAGAAATAATTTAAAAATTATTGGACTACCTGAAAGCCATGATCAAAAAAAGAGCTTAGACATTATCTTCCATGAAATTATCAGAGAAAACTGCCCTCATGTTACAGAATCAGAGGGCAAAATGGATACCTTAAGAATTCATCATTCACCTCCTGAAAGAAACCCTGAACAGAGAAATTCCTAGGAATATTGTGGCCAAATTTCAGAGTTCCCAGATCAAAGAGAAAATACTGCAAGCAGCTAGAAAGAAACAATTTGAGTACTGTAGAAATACAATCAGGATAACACAGGATCTAGCAGCTTCAATATTAAGGGATCAAAGGGCTTGGAGTAGGATATTTCAGAAGTCAAAGGAACTGGGATTGAAACCAAGAATCACCTACTCAGCAAATCTGAATATAATACTTCAAGGGAAAAAATGGTCATTCAGTGATATAGATGACTTTCAAGATTTCATTTTGAGGAAAAGACCAAATCTATATTTAAAAATTTGACTTCCCAAGACAAAAATCAAGAGAAGCATAAAAAAGTAAACAGAAAAGAAAAATCATAAAAGACTCTCTAAAGCTGAACTGTTTACATTACTACATGGAAAGAAAATATTTTTAACTCTTGAATCTTTTCTCAGTATTTGGGTAGATTGAGAGATTGTACATACACACACACACACATTCACACACACACAAATACACATAGATAGATATAGAGTACGGGGTGTATTATATCAGAAGAGATGATATCCACACATACAAAAATAAAATAAAATTAAAATTAAGGGTGAAGGAGGAAAATTCCAGGAAGAGAAAGGGAGTAATGGAATGGGGCAGACTATAACTCATAAAAAAGATAAGAAAAATCTTATTCAATGGAGGAGATAAGGGAGAAGGGCAGAGGGGGAAAAATAAAGCTACTCTCCCCACATGTGGCTGAAGAAGGGAATAAAATGCTCACTAAATTTGATATGAAAATTTATATCACACCACAGGAAAGCAGGAGAGGAGGCGACAAATGGAGCAAGGGGAATGTTAGAAGGGAGGGCAAATGGGAGAAGGGAATCACTAGAAATAAACAGCTTTAAAAATAGGCTAACTCAGTTGGAAAAAGAGGTCCAAAAAGCCAATGAGGAGAAAGAGGTTTTAAAAAGCAAAATTAGCCAAACAGAAAAGGTAGAAGGTCACTTGTAGGGGGAAAAATAAGGGGGGATAGGGTAGGTCAAAGGGCAATATAATTAGTATTACACAACATTATTATTATGGAAGTCTTTTACAAAACAACACATATTTAGTCTGTATTGAATTGCTTGCCTTCTCAGTGGGGCTGGGGAGGGAGGGGGGAGGGAGAGAAGTTGGAATTCAAAGTATTAGAAATGAATCTTGAGAATTATTATTGCATATAATTGGGAAATAAGAACTACAAGGATAGGGGTATGGAAATTTATCTTGCCCTGCAAGAAAAGAGAGAAGATGGGGATAAGAGATGAGTGGGGTGTGATGGAGGGGAGGGTACATTGAGGGAAGGAGTAATCAGAATGCAAGGTATTAGGAAGCAGGGGGAGGGGAGTGATGGGGAGAAAAATTGAACATGTTACAAAATGAGGTAAAAGCATTTAGTATTAAAACAATAGACTGAATTAATTACTGAGAATAAATCAATGACATCTTTAGTTTAGAGAAAAGAATTTCAGTCTAAATTTC
>CM053773.1:41115835-41151691 GCA_028658325.1 Potorous gilbertii
AAAGCATTTAGTATTAAAACAATAGACTGAATTAATTACTGAGAATAAATCAATGACATCTTTAGTTTAGAGAAAAGAATTTCAGTCTAAATTTCCTAGAGGAAGGTAACCTTGGGTAAAATTTGGCATTGGTGGAAAAGTCAAGGTTTTAATGGTAAATTTGATTTTATGATTGCCATTTAATCAGGAACTAGAACATGTATAGAAAGGCATGTAAGCCACTTAAGACTTGCCTCAAAAGATGTTCCTTAGCCAAAGTGAAACTCTAATCATATTGGAAACCTGGTTATTGGAACTTGCCATTTTTAGATGCTGTGGGACTATTAAGTGACTGTTCTTCTGAGTCTAACTCCAGGTATAGGTAACAAGAAACATGATCTGGGCCTCTAATCCATGATGCCAGTAAGTTGGTGAGGTGCTGGTATGAACTGCATAGGTGATTTCAAGGGAAGAGTGGGAGAGTGGCTGTTCAGCATGGGCTGAGGTAGGATTCTCCTGACTCAGTTTCCCCACTGACACGTGGCAGACTTTAATCCTGACTGAATGGCAAGTGGACAATCTAATCCTGCCTGGAATTGACATCAAGATGGGGAGATATTGTATCCCTGCAATGTCCTTACTATTGGTGGCAATTTCCTACAGTCAAAAGGTTTGTAAGCTTAATACCAAATCTATTCAATTATAGATTATGGATAGGGGAACATCCGAGGTTGCCTAAAATTAAACTATTAGGCATAGGACTTTAGACCGACAGCAATAAGTTAGGATCCTTTAATTCTTAGTAATACTGTGGAGACAATTAGGTCAAGAGCTTGTGAAGTGAGCAACATAAATATTATTTGTGTCTCAGTTGGTTAATGTTTAAAAAAAAATTTTCTTTTGTGGTCCATATTGTAAATGCTTTAAAAAGAAGTATCACCTGACCAAAAGTTGGAATTTCTTTATCTGTTATAAACTGTGTTAAAAATAAATAATAAAAAGAAATCAATACAGTAAAAATAAATAAATGGATAAAAAGTATCTAAGTCCAAAAAATAACAAAAGAAAGAAAAACTATTTCAAGTTTGAGATACCTTGTGTGTCAGGACTCATTCAAAACTGTAACTTATGAGCCCCATCAATATATTCACTTCTGTCATCTAACCAGAGGATACATTATCTCAAAGCAAAAAACACTTAAATAGCAAATAAAATGACAAATAAAATTATTTCTGCCCCTACACCCTCTGCATCTAGGATATTTTGTTCCATTGAGGACAATTTATGTTTGCCCTTCGATTTTAAAGACGACCATGCAATCAGAGAAATGATGACATGAATTGCACTTGACTTTGTTTTGAGTGAGGGAGGACTGTGCAGGTCACCAGCCTCACTTCTCCTCCAGAAACATCTGGGTCTAGTGAACAGATATTCATCAGGGGACTGGAGATGACCCAGGATGCAATGGGAGACCTTGACCTTTTAGGCTAAGATCTTTTCAGGTACTCACTTAAAGTGAGGTAATGCCTATTTAGTGAATAGGCCTCTTTAAAAGTCAGAAGGATGGCCCCTTTAATAGAAAATAAAAGAATAAATAAATAAATCACGCTGGGAGGGGCAGGAGCCTCAGGGTTACTACTAGGAAGAAGGCACACTTGCAGAGAACATGCAGGAAGGCTTGTGTGAAACTCATACCTTTAAATTTACATAGCTTCTGTCTTCCTTTTGTGCTAGCATCATGTGGTTTTTTTGACCAGGAATTGTGCCACTGTGCTCCATCACATCATTTCTGCCAGTCTTCTCCACTGAATTTCATGTTTGCTAAGCTTATTTAGCCTCTTCAGGGTCATCTGCTACTTTCTGCTTCCATGAGCCAGTGTAGTGGCCTCTCCTTGGAAGGGAGGACTATGGCTATTATTATAACTAAGGAACTATTCAGTGCATAGCCTAAAGCTATGAGCCACCACACTCAACCAGGCATTCAAGTAAAGGAGAATGTCCCAGCCTAAGATCATCTATTCTTTTGACTGTGTTTTTATAATATTTATTCAGTCTTTGGTTCCAAACAACTACATGACATGGATTTTTTTTATCTCCTGTTAAGTCCCTGCTTGTGAATCTTTGCTCCCCAAACCCATTTCAGAGACCTTTCCTCCTCCTCGGGTCCCCCCAAATCTCACCTCACAGGAGCTCAATAGAAGTTAGAGCAACAAGTTTCCCAAAATCTCTGATTGGCACACAAATAAAACTCAGGGAAACTACAAAAATCTAGGTGACCCAGGCAGGGCCATTGGTTTCTACTGTTGTTTCACAGTTTCACGTTCTTGTTTCATTATTCATATCTACTACCAGCAACAAAAATCACTGATCTTTTATGCAACAGTCTATCTAGCACAAACCTCCTTGGTCTCCCTACATCCTTTTATTGAGCACATGTCATGCATATACCACTTGATTATGGGCAATACAAAAGAAGCCCTTTAGGAAAGTATGACCTAATATGGAAGGAAAGATAAGAAATTGCTAGAAAATATAAGAAAGTGCATGATAATGTTGTCAAATGTGTGCATATGCTAGCTGAAAAAACAAAATAAGGGAGGAATGATGACAACAGAGAAGCAATAAAATTAGAAGAAAATGCAAAGTCCACAGATAAGGATAAGTACTTTTCATTTCAGAAGAAATAGATTCTGAGGATGAGGCAGGAGGTTGGCTTGGAAGATTTTTAACTATGAGGAAGTCTGCATACATAAGCCTCAAAAAGAGAATTTAAAGGGTTGGAATGAGAGTCAAAGAAATAAAATTATTTCAAGAGTTTGAATCAGCTGCAGAAGGGGTTGTGTAAGGATAAGGGAAGATATATATCATCACAGAATCTCAGAGATGAAAAGGATATCAAGAAACATTGCCTTGACCAAATGTACCAGCTACAAAATACCCAACAAGTCAGTCAACTAACATTTATTGATTACATAAGTACTGAAGATATAAAGAAAGGCAGAAGGAAAGAAAGGGAGGGAGGAAGGAAGGAAGAGAGGAAGAAAGGAAGGAAGGAAGGAAGGAAGGAAGGAAGGAAGAAAGAAAATAGCTCTGCTCTCAAAAAGATCATAGTTCAATGGTAGAGACATGCAAATAACTACATACAATTCATATACAGGATAAATTGGTGATAATCTCAGAGGCACTAAGTTCAAAGGGGATCAGGAAAGACTTTTTACATAAGGCAAAACTTTAGCTGAGACTTGAGGGAAACCAGGAAGTGGAGATAAGGAGGGAAATATTCCAGGCCTGGTTTCATCCAGGCTCTACTTGAAGAATTCTAGTAAAGGTATTCAGACCTTAGTTCCTGAGCCAATTCACTCCACTATAGAGTAGCTCTAAGTGTTTAAATATATTCCCATAAGTACAGCAAGCCCACAAACTTCCTTACTGGAGTTTATATTCGTTACTCCTCGTTCTTCCCTCTAAGAACAAGCAGCTCCAATCTAACCCTTTTCCAACAAGACAGTATTTTAAATACTTTATAAGCCTTATCATGGCACTACTGTCCCCATGACCCCACCAAGTCATTTCTTCTTTAGACCAAACATCTCTAGTTTCTTTTCTTAAATAAAGAGCCTTCACAAACATCCTTGTAACCCTTCTCTGGACATTCTTCAGCTCATCACTGTCCTTCTGAAAACGTGATTCCAGGAGGTGAACATTCCAGAGGTGATCTAACCAGCACAAAGCATGGCAGCACAGAGATAGATGTCACTTCCCTTGTTAGGAATGCTTCACCTTCTAGGAATTGCCTAAAATGTGAAGGAGCCTGAGCCCATCTGATAATCTGTTGTTTTTAATATAAAGCTGACCTAAAATACTACAAATTTTCCCTCTGTCATCAAAGAAAAAAAATGATTTTGATTACTTCCTTTGAGTGAATGTGATAATGGCCAAATTCCTCTTTCCACAAGGAGAACACCTTAAAAAGGAACCAATAGAGCACTAGAAGCAGTTAATTGATCTCCAGCATGACTGGGATTTTCAGGCTGGTGTTAAGTTTAACAATCTTGAAAGGTGTTTTGGAGTTCAAATGCAAAATAAGTCCCTCCCTCAGAGGGAATTCTGTGAATTAGTCAGAGGCAGAGGCATTTACAGCTCACAGGTTTCCTCATTTGCTGGAGGGTATCGTTATCTTTATGGTTCTATATACAAAGAAAAGGCAAGTGGCCCAGGTCATTCCTCTTCCCTAGAAGAACTGAGCATGCATTGAGGAGGGAAGAGGGCTATGAAAATTTAAACAACTAGACAAGAAGGTGACAACACATACATATACACGTGCAAGCACGCATGTGCACACACACATACACACACACATGCTAAAAACACACATTGTCCATTTGGAAAACTGGAGACCTTTCCCTTAACACTGAAGACTAATTTATTAGAGTGGGGAAAAAATGTTCCTTTTGAGGGCAATCCATCCACACAACGTATTCCTTGTAAATTGTTGTTCATGAAGAGGAGAGAGAGACAGTGAGAGACAGAAAAAGAGATAGAGTCAAAAACAGAGAAAGAAGAGAAGAGGATCTATAATCTGAGCCTTCAAGACCACAGATAATGGGACTTATTGGTGAAGACCAATGTCCTGTACCTGAATGAGCAACAAGATAGAGTGGGACAGAAAAGAAATCTCTTCAGTCTCTTCACTCTTGTTTTTCTCTTTAGGCTCTTCTGGCTTCTGTCTTCAAGAGAGAAGATGGATGATGCCAAACTTACTTCATGTTGCTGAATGGAGAATAAGATTCCGAGAAGCCAACATGAGTGGAGCTGGGAGTCATCATGTTCCTATCCCCAGCTTGCTACACTAGATACTTGAGGGAATTTCTCCTTTGGGGAAAAGGTCTGGAACTTTCTCTCTCTTGGTTATGTTGAGTTACCTTCTAACCATTGGAAAAGCTCCTTCACCCTGTATTGTCTGGTATATATTTTCTTGTGTTTACTTTCTTTCTTTCATGTTTTGCTCTCAACTTGGCTCAAGGAGCTTCTTTGTTATTTACTATGTATATTCATTGTGGAACAAGTACTTGGTTGGAAATCAGTCAAGGTTGAATTTAAAACTTGGGGGTCCTCCTTTCTCCAATAAGAAATAGCAATAAGGAGTTAAGCTTGAACCTCAAAACTACATCCCCTAGGGTGAGTCTAATGATGTTTAAGGGAGAAAATAGATAAAATTCTAGCCTGGTACCCCCTCTCTCTGAGTAGAGCAGTTTCTTGCCTCAACCTCTGCCTTTCCTTCCTGGCAGAAACCAAAGTGTTCCTTGGAGAAATATGGGAGGAGGAAATGCTGGAGGTGTATCTACTTTTAATCTCTCTTTGAGCCAAATAGAGACAGTTTCACTGCATATTTATATAGATATAGGAATCCCTATATCTATATCAACATCCTATATCTATATCAACCTGCAGAGATATGCCATATCTATATAGATATATATACACATATATATACATACACATATATATTATTTTTATACATATAAATTACAAAAGAAAGTCTGAGATATTGCTTGACTCCTGTGAGAATCATTGGACTCAGCTAATGATGACTCAGCCAATCAGAATTCAACTAATTTTGTTATTGCTGTATTAAAATCATAATTTTAAACCTGGAAACTTAAAGCTGTGATAATGCCTTCTCCAGTTCCCTTATTTGACAAGGGAGGGAACCAAGTCCTGAGAGGTGAAAGTAATTCATTCAAAATTGCATATCTAGTTAATACTGGAACTACACCAGAAGTCCAGTCTTATGTCTTATAATCTACTGCTTTTTCCATTCGCTTGCATTGTCTCTCATTAGGTCATGGTTTCCTGGTTTGCATATTCAGCTTTTCATACAAAAACCTAAATCACTTCACAATAATGATAGTCCTTGACAAGATGATTTTTTTCATGACTTCAAGATTCCAGATTATAATTTGTCATGCCAGAGGAATCATAAAATCCCAAAATTTGGAAGTTGGAGGATACCCCAGTGAGCCTTCAGTACAATCTACACCTCAAACGAATCCCCACTAGAACAAATCTGACAAGTGTTCATCCTGCCTCTACTTAAAGACCTCCAATAAGGTGGAATCTGTCACTTCTCTGGAAGTAGTCAATCTCACTTTTGGACAGCTCTGTTAGGAAGATTTTCCTGAAAAAGCCCAGACAAGTTTCTTTGACATTTCCATTTGTTTTTTCTGGTTCTTTGCTCTGGCACCAGACAGAACAAGTCTAATCCCTTTTCAGGCAGTCAATAAACATTTATTAAGTGCCTACTATATTCCAGGTGATGTCCTCAATGCAGGCTTTTGTAACTATCATAATTGAACGGGAGTCATAGATTTGATACCACATTTGAATAACATTACTCTGGGGTTTAAGGTATTTAGGCTCTCCTACGAACAGAATTTTTGCTATGCAATAAGAATACATAAGTAATTATCTAAAACAAGGCCATCTAATTATAGCAAAGGGTTCCAATAACAGCACAAACCATGAAAGTGGAACTTAAGTGCTTTATTATCAGAATCATAAAACAGATATATAGTCTTTTATTGTATTACTGAAAATTCTTTATTTTGATAATACAGATTAGAGTGTGCTTCTCAGATTGTCATTTTTATGCTTGAAGATATGCCTGCTCCTTTGTCATATTGATATTAACGTTATTACATGATGTCATGCCATTGTTTCTAATGGACATTTTCATAAAATCTCCTATAATTTACACACAAAGGGCAATGATGAGGTTCCTGCTGTAATATTAATTGACCCATGTTGTACACCAAGAAAATGAATTTCATGTTTTACAAATATGTACGGGGCTCTAGGCAAATATTTCATACACTGTGTCTGGTGATCACCTCATAAAATGCTTTCCCACCATTGAAGAGCACGGACGCACACATATGTGTAACTTTGAAATAGATTGCCAGCAGAATGCCTTTGAAAAAAAAATCCCACTGCAGCTGAAGTATCATCAATTGCTGCATTTTTTCTACTGTATACTTTATGAATTGCCTCATCATAATTAACTCCAACCACTGGAATTAATTACTCCAGATGATTTGGAAATTGGTCTTCTCAATTCCTCTGGTGTTGGTTGAGATCATCCCTCAGGGTGGGGGAAGTGGATGGAATTCAGCAAAACCTATCACTGAAAAAACTCAACATTTTCAGATATTTTTTTTTTGGTCAGGAGTGAGAGTGGTGAGGCTGAGAGGCAATTTAGGCAAATTTATTCCTTTTATAAATTATAGGATGTTAGAGCTGGAAGGAAATTTGTAGGTCACAACCCCCTCATTTTTTCAGGTGAGAAAACTGAAATTCAAAGAAGTTAAATTTGCTGAAGTTCACACAGTTTAAGAGCCTGACCTAGGACCCATGTCTCTCGTCTCTCAGCCCAGTGATTTCTTTTCCCCCGCTAAACTTCACTACTTTCTTGGAAGAATTTCCCTGGAAAATTTTAAAACCAAAATCCTAGAACAGTAGGTCAGCCATTGTTTGAGAAAAATCTGCAAATGTTCTGAGCTCATTTCAATCTTATCCTAAATTTCTTACCATTATGCTTCTTTCCCCCTAAATGACATGAAATTATCGGGTGTTGAACGTAAGAACCTGTAGAAAGTACATTGAATACAGCCTCTTTCTATGTTAGGAACTCAATAGAGATAACCAGATTGGCAACAGTAAAATCCAGCAAAACAATTCGTTTCTTCTGTTTTGAGGGATGTGTAAATCCTTGGAAAGAAAAGTAAGGTATTCTCATCTTTGGACATTTTAGAATGGGAGTTCTTAAACTTTTTTTTGATACAGACCCCTTTGATAGTGTGGTGGAGTGCATGCATGCCCCTTCTCAGAATGATGAATTTAGATAGTTGAAGGAAATGCCCAATTTTAATTAGACAAAATAAAGATGTAATTTTTGTTCACATCAAAGTTCAAACACCCACTAAAATACGTTCACATTTATCTATCTACTGATCCCAGCTTATTAACACCTACTTTAGAGCTTTTTTCATCACTGAGTTTTTCAACTTGATACTTCCTCTCCAAGATTATTTTGTATTTGATTTCTTGTATCTACTTAGAAATGGGCACTTCATCTCTGTGGATAAGCTTCTTGAAGGTATGCACTGGTTTTCCTCTTGTCTTTGTATCTCCGGAGTGTAGCATATAGCCTGGTACAAAGTTAAGTGTCTCATAAATACTTCTTGATTGACTGATTGATTACATTATTGAAAGAAGAACCCTATTGTTAATCTGAGAAGTTTTCTGTCTTCTCAGGAAATACTAATTTCAAAAAACCTATAGCCTGAGTGAAGTCAAAGGTGACCTAACTGGAATGCTGTTTGGAAACCAATACTGAGGATCAGATCTAAGAAGGACCCAAAGTATGTCATATGTGTGCAAGAACAAAAAAAATTATATAAAATGTTGTTTCCTACTATAGACCTATTGATGTGCTGAAGGGTAGCATAAGTACTGATCTGGTGTGGTTGTTGTCCTTAGTCTTCTAAGAGGACCAAAATGAAATCACCATTGTAAAGTGAAATTTCAGTGTGTCTGACTGTAGCTGATCAGAACAATATGAGCTCAAAATGCTCTACCACAGGTTGGGCACAGAGAGTCCATGTGAATATTTGGGGTGAATATCCACAATTTGCACATCCTGCATTTACTTTGTGCTGTCTCAATTCTGCTTTGCTCAAGGAGCACAGCACCTTTTTTTATGTGGGCACGCCATGCTTCACAGTCCAGTGCCAGAGTCTCCCATGTTGCCCAATCAAATCCAAAGTTGGAACTTTGGATAAGTACTGATAACTGCTTCATGTCATTCCATTGCATAAAATCTGGAAAGTCTAGATGAGTTATTATAGCAGTATTATCTATTTTATAACTATTGAACAGAGATACTACTGTAACACAACAAATCTCTTATACAGAGGCCTTTATAAAGTACTTACAATAGGGACTCAGATGGCATCCTAAAGGTCTCATTTCATCAAGTTCAAAAATCACCTTTGTGATTCTTTCAAAACTGTGAAAACTCCCTATTTTGATGTACACCCTGCATTTGAGAAAACCATGTAATTAAAACATCCATGTTTGGGTCATAGAGCTCTGATAATTCTGAAGAATCCTCTCCTTAATCCGGAAAATTTGTTTTCTCCCTTGGATATCCTTAGAACATTTTCCCAACCACATTCCTTCTCATCCATTTCCTCTCCCATCAGAACAGCAACTCCATTTTTGGTCCTGCTGATTTGCTTTAATCAAATTACTCAGTGATAGAAAATACAAAGGGAAGAAAAATGAATTCTGTCCATTCTCTCTGGATGTTTTCCAAGCTGCTTTTTTGTCTCTGCTGCCCTCCTCCCTCAAGCCAGATCTTGGTGATATGACATTAACTGCTGCTGATGACTTTTCTTTGCAATAGAAAACTATCGGATTCTCTCAGTGTCCTCCTAAGTACAGTGGCAGTTTGTTTTGTTCAAGACAAAGTTGACCAGCACAACTTATGTTTGGCCTTATATTTATTTAGCAAAAACCAAAACAAACAAAAAGAACCCCAAAAACATTCTTTAACCTTTATACGCTATGTAACTCTCATAAATGAATAAAATATCAAGTTATTCTTCAGAACTATAGAGTTAAAATGTGGTATCTCATTTTTATGGCACTTTCTTCATAACTTCCTTTGAGGTTAGTACAGCAAAATTATTACCTCTATTTTGAAGAAAGACAATCAGACTTAGTCCAGTCTTCTTTCCATTATGCCCTTCAATACAGAAATACATATAAATTGGCTAAGACCGCTTAAGGTCATGCTGGTTTGTCCTAAGATGAATTGTTCAGAATTATTTAGAAATCATTCAGAAATTTTTTCCTTTGGCCTGAAGTTCCATAATTTTGTGCTTTCATTTCAGTCATGACACACAAATATCCTATGGCAATGCCAATTGTCTGTATGTGCAGATTGTAGGCAGTGTTCTTTTAAGAACCTAGATCGGTGATACGTGATCTATTATTTTATTGTTGTTGCTTTGATTATAAACTAGAAATTCATCATGGATATTTCCACATAAAAAGAAAGGAAGGAAATGTATATGAAAACCATATACCTATTGTACATTCTTTATTTTTAAATATGTTTGAAATTTATCATAGTGGCGCCAGCATTATATCTCATTGATATTTTTTTCTTTTTTTAACTATCACTCCCCCTACTTTCCCTCACAACTTCATTCCCCTCTCCCAATAAAAGACTTCTCTTGTAACAACTATAACAAGCAAAATATACCTGTATTTTATTGGCAATGTCACTTTCTGCATCTATAGCCCATCACCTCTCCACCAAGAGGGAGAAGCATGCATCATCATCAGTTTTCTAAAATTGTGATTGGACATTGCCTTGATAAGAGTTCTTAAATCTTTAAAAGTTGTTTTTCTTAAGAATGTTGTGGTCATTGTATAAATAGTTCCCCTGATTCTACTCACTTTACTCTGAATCAATTCAAACAAGTCTCCCCAGGTTTATCTGAATCTACCCCTTCCATCATTTCTGACAGCCCAATACTATTCCATTGCATTCATGTACCATATTTTGTCTATTCATTTAGTAAGAAGACAATTTTCTTTGGGAGTCATGGATGAATGTGTTGTTTTCTTAGACCATAAACTGAAAAGGATTCTAGAAGTTTTATAGTTTTGTGAGACTTCACTGCCTCCTAGAAACAAGAGTCCCTCAGACTACTGAAGTCCTTTCCAACTCGCAAATTCCATAATTCTGTGGGTCAGATTTACCTATTCAAAAAATGAAGGATTAATTTTACAAAATTTGTTCCCGTATTTTTGGTAGGCAGTGCTCATCAGAACTAGGGTATAGCTATGGACTGCTTGATTAAAGACATTAGGGCTAACTGGGATAACTCACACTTTCATTCCTCCTAAAGAAGAAGAGAATTCAGTTGACCTTGTTTCATAGAAGCCAATAGACTGAAATCCTAAAACCTGAATTTCATGGGGAACATTGGATTCCCAAAATAGCCTAATAAGAGGTAACTTTTGCTGACATAGCACTTTATACACATTACTTCATTTGACACTCACTCCCCCTAATAAACTACTTAGTGATAGCAAGTCCCATCATCTGAATTTAGCAGAAAAGGAATCAGGAGTTCAGAGTAGTTAAATGACTTGCCTAAGGTCCCCAGTGCTTCTGATCCTATGTTCAGGGTATATTCCTTTCACTAATCAGGAGTCAGGAACCCAGGGCCTTTAGGCTGCAGGTTCTCCACCCTTGTACTATACCATTCACTCATTATGGCTCTGAGACTCAGGCTGAGAGTGAATAAAATGAAAACTAACTTTCTTCATTTGGGTATCTTTTCTTTCTCATTTACTTAAACCTCCTCTCTCTATGTGTTTTTCTGTCTCTTTCCTTATTTCTCTTCCTCTTTTCCTCCCTCCCTCTCCTCTCTTCTTTCTTTCTTCCTCTCGATCTGTCTCTTCTTCTTTGTCTGTTCTCCTCTCCTCTCTCTCTCTCTCTATTTCTCTCCCTCCTCTCTCTTCTCTCTCCTCCTTGTTCTTCTTCTCCTCCTCTCTGTCACATACACACAATTTTCTATTTTCTGTTAAATGAAACAGGCATATCTCAGTTATATTCCTTGATTGGTTCTATGAAAACACAACATTAATCGAAATGTTACAGGGAGGGTTGGTTCCATAGGAACAATATTTAGGCACATACAATATGTAGTATAATGACAGGAAGCAGACTACCGCTCAGGGGGTTAACATCACCAGGGTTCAATTACTACATCAGAACATTGTCAGCCACGCGATTTTTGTCTTAGGCTGAATGACATTATTGAAGGATTTCACTACATTGTAGTCACATTGTGTGATCATGTTTAGCAAACGTAAAACTGTATGTTCTGTGTCTGAGTTCCATCCACCTACTTTACATGTCATGCACAAGAAGAAGTCCCTGGTAATTTGAATAACCTTACATAGTTGACCCCCATTGGAGAAGTTAAGGAAAAGGGGATAAATGAGAGAGATTCTATCAAGCCTGAAGACACCTTCGAAAGTGTTGCCATAAAAATACTAGGTAGCATTCATATAGTACATTAAGATTTACAAATACTTTGCATATATTATCTTATAGTTCCTCACAACAACTCTTTTGAGGCAAGTGTCATCAATATCCTACTTTTACAGAGGGAGAAATTGAGACTGAATGAATAAGAGATTTTTCCCAGGACCACACAGCTAGTAACTTTCTATGAGATTTGTACTCAGGTTTTCCTGTCTCCCAATCCAAGTATTCTATCTATTGGACCTCAACAAACAACCTAAGTGCCAGAGAAGAAAGGAAGGAGGCTTATGTAGTTACTCCAATCCAACCTGGTTGGAAAATAAAATTCCATTTGGAAGTTGGGAGGGAAATGTGTTCCTGACTATTGGGCATGCTTTCCTAAAGCCAGTGGTTGACAAAACTGTAACACAAGGAAGAAAGCTAGAGTAGCACTTCCCCTACCCCCTTGACTGGCATTTCATTCCAACTGGTGCAGAGGATAAAGGTGACTAGAGAAGATCAAACATGGGTGATTTTGTTATTTTCTGTGAGCTATGGTATACCCTGCTTATTTTCTGTGACAATAGGTCATTCTCTGAGCCTTGCAAACTGAAGCCATTATGTTAGCACTATATAAAGAGAAATCAAGAGCCCTCTTGATGACAAGGAAAGTTGATAACAATGCACAGAGAAGCATCATGAATTATTTGAGTGGGGCCACTATGCACTGTAGGAGTAGCACATCAGTGTGTCCCCATCAGTATATCCAGTCCTTTTGTTTCATGCAAGAGTCTCTGATAAAAGGATTGCAAATGTGTTAATACATTTATGATAAAACAATATGTTGCATGGTATGCCAAAGATGAGAAAAAATCAAGCCCTAGGATAAATAGGAATGACTTGCCATACTTATTTAACATATTTGGGAAAATTAGTTTCTTGACCTTAACTTTAGCCCCATTGGATCTTGACCCTAGATCTAGTCTGGTTTTTTCCAAACTGTATTTTGTGAAGTTCCAGACTCCACAAATCACTACAAAAGTTCCCATCAATTCAGTTCAATTCTACAAATATTCATTTGGCAGTTACTGTGACAAGGCACTGTGATGGAAACTAGCCATACAAAGAAAAAGATAAAGTAGCCTCTAGCCTCAAGGTGCTTATAGTCTACTGGGAGAGGGGACACTCCAATGGTTCTGTGATTGTACCAATTTTGGGGTCCCTTTACAGTGATGCTGATTACAATACATGTGTAGCTGTCCATCCTGTGAAAGTTACCGGAGGATTAGGGGGCAGTCTTCAATGTTCTTAGCTCCTCTTAATTTCTACCAATGTGGTTAGTATACTAGTGGAGCACCCTGGCCATTTCCCTGGCATCCTTCAGTCTTTCATGCAATAATCCCATCTTCTATTCCTATATTACAATCATTTAAAGACACACTTTACTCTTATTCTTTGGATTTCTTCACTGGTTATCTGATGTAACCAGCTCTTATCATCACGTGTTTTTACATGGGGCACCATGTCATATTTACACAAAAATTCTGAACATCAAAGATTCTAGACAAAGAAAAAACAATGGTGGTCAAACCTATGTGCTTTGTTCTCTGTGTCAATGGTATACTGTGATATACATTTAGCCTATGCAGAAATCACCAGATTGGTCAAAATCAATCTTGTGTTCAAAAAAATTTGCTCCTTATTGGGATTAAATCAATCACTAAATGCACCTAATAATATATGTCATATCATTTATCCTTAGTCTATTTCAGAATAGTGGCCATATAAACATAGTTACCATTTTTTTTCCTTAAAGGGCAGTTTTATTTTGTTGTCTTTTCTACAATTTTCGATACCATATATTATGGATAATTAGAAAAAATATGAAAGTTTGAAAAAAGAAAACATGAATACTTTTTTAAAAAAAGACCGAAGACGGAACAAACACATGAACCCAAATTGAGTACTAAATTCTAAATTTGAAAGAAATACAAATATAATAGTAAAAATCTTCAATTTAAGTTTCCGTTTAGTGATCTTACTAATTTTTTTTAAAATAACATCATGTTCAGGCAAATTTACTAAGGCATTTAGAAATAACAAGTCTCCATAGGACTCTACTAGAGATGTTTTGAGCTGACATTGACACATGAACGACAATGCTGTTTCTGTTCCGTCAACCAGCTCCAAATCCATGTAATTGTACCTAACCCATATCTCTCCATCACATTAACACTCATAGCATAAAGACTGCATGGACTACCTGACTATTTTTTCTCATCATGGCAGATCTTAGGAGGACCCTAGGTCATCACTCATATTTACCCCTAAATGTGACTGTTCCTTGGGGCTAAGTTATGGACTCTCTTCTTTTTCCTATATGCCTGTCTTGGAAATCTCATCAGCTTTCATGGGTTTGATCAGTCATATTTATGAAGATGAATCCCAAAAGTAGATATTAAGCTGTAACCATTCTCCCAAACTTTAGGCACCATCAACTTCCCTTGCATGTTGCATAAACATCTAAAACTCAACACTTCCAATGTAGAACTCATTTTTTCCCTCCCAAACATATGCTGGCAACTCCTCCAAACTGCTCTATTGTTTTGTTTTGTTTTGAGGGCAGTTCTATACTTCCAGTCACTCAGGTTTGTAATCTCAGTCATCCTTGACTCTTTCTTCTCTCATGTAATCATTTGCCAAGTCTTGCCAATTCTATTTCCATTTTTTGCAATTCCCCCTTCTACTTAGTCAATCCTGGCACTTTTAAAAAAGTCTGTTTGTCTAAGTGTCCTTACTTGTGAAGTTAGGATAATACTATTACCTCATGGAGTGATTATGGAGATCAAATGAAAAATATTTGTAAAGTGCTTAGCACAGTTCCTGGCACATAGTGTTATACAAATTCTAGCTATTAGTATTATTAAAGAAGTGGAGGGCATAGGCTAGATGATTTTTTTCTAGGAGCTTGATGAAAAAATGGGAGAGAGGGAGATAGGACAATAGCTGTAAGGCTGAAGCCAATGTTTCTTTTTTTTTAATGAATGGGTAAAATGAGAACATGCTTGTAGTCAGCAAAGAAGGAACCAATAGACAGAAGGAAATTAAAAAACTAGAGAAAAAGTATGATTTTTGAGGCAAGTCTCTAGAAGAGACAAGATAAATTTCAAGGTGGCCAAATCCTAAAGTCTTTAAAGTAGCAAAGCTGGGAAGTGAACTCAAGACCTCTGATGCTGAATTTAGTGGTTTTTCTACACCATGCTGACTCTTTGGGGATGAACTGGAACAATACTCCCAAATACTGACATATACATGTGCATACACATATACACATATGGAAAATAAAAATTGTTGGGAAGCATTTATAAAAGGAGCTGTCATATTTTCCCCAATAATGAAATATCTACTAGGAGTGAACAATGTAATAGCCTTTCTCTAACTCTTCATAATGATGTCAGTTGCAAAATGCAGTTGATCTAAAGATACAACCTTATGCTATTTGGCGGTTGTGTTGATGTTACTGTTTTGCTTGTGGTAACGGTAGTTGAATCATTTTGACTGGGTTCAACTCTTCATGACCCCATTTGGGGTCTTCTTGGAAAAGATACTGGAGTGGTTTGCCATTTGGTACCACTCAAAAATATTTTTTAAAAAGTTTATAGCAGGTTATAATTGAAAAAGATACTGGTTCTGGAGTAGTGGCTATTTTCTCTATGAACAGATTTGCATCAGCAACATCATCATCATCATAACTCATATTGTACTTTAACATTTGCAAAGAATTTTACATGTTATCTCACTTGTTCCTCCTGGCAGTTAGGATGATTGGTAGGTTGGGATGAGTCAGCAATATGATTAATTAATGCAATTTTAGGCTGCAAAAAGAAGCAGAATATCTAAGACCTAGAAGGCAATAGTTCCATTGTTTTCTTCCCTAGTCAGAGAACATATTGTGTTCATTTCTGGCACCACATTTTAAGAACACCAAGAATGTGGAGACTTCATCCAGTGTAATGTAACCAGATTGGTTAAGAGCCCTGAGCTAACTGAATTCAATTGAAGAAACATACATAAGCCCATAATATGAATAAGGCATTGTGCCATAGTTGTCCTTAAAGTCAAGAAGACCTAGGGTAAAATCTCATCTATGACATATGCTGGTTTCTTGGCCCTAAATAAGTCATCTTTCCAACCCTCTAATAACCTCTTATTCTTATTGGCCAGTCATTCAGTTGTGCCTTACCCTTTATGACCCCAGGGACTATACTATCCATGGGGTTTTATTGGCAAAGGTATTGGAATAGTTTGTCATTTCCTTCTTGAGTAAATTGAAGCAGAAGTTAAGTGACACCCAGGGTCACACAGCTAGTAAATGTCTGAGGCTGGATTTGAACTCAGGTCTTCCTGACTCCAGGGCCAGCTCTCTATCTGCTGAGTCCTCTAGCTTCTCCTCTAATACCCTGCTTCCTGCTATGTACTTTGTGATCCAGGGACTCTGGTTTTGCAGTTCTTCAAACAAGACAGTACATCTCTCAACTCTGGGCATTTTCATAGACTTCTCCCATGCCTGGAATTCTCTTCCTTCTCATCTCTGTCTCCCTAGCCTCCTGACTTACTTCAAGCCCAAATTAAATCTCCCCTTCTATAAGAAGCCTCTTCCAATTCCTGCTTAATACTAGTGTCTTCTCTTTCTTGAGTATCTCCAATTTATGCTGTATATACTTTAATTGTACATAGCTGTCTGCATGTTTTCTCTTGCATTAAACCACAGTTTATGTAGAAGTCACAACATCTATGAGAACAGAGACTTTTTACTTTTCTTCATATCCCTAGGGCTAAGTGCAGTGAATGACAAATAGAGGTTATTTAATAAATGTTGCTGACTAGCTATCAACCTCCCAGTGCCTCCTCAAACTCTCTAAAAGGATGAAATGCCGTGCAGTTACCAATCGGCATTGGTGGAGAAGGTTTCCTCTCTGAGGATTCTCTACATCTGTGGTTTCCAAACTTTTTGGCCTCAGGACCCATTTACACACGTAAAAATTACTGAGGATCCTCTCCAAAGAGATTTTTGTTAACAGTTTATATCTATCAAAAAGACTATTACTATACTAATAGTCAACATATCTTTATTATTTTGAAAATAGTTTGAACTATGTGAATCCCCTGAGTGTCAGAGCATCCCCAGATATCTCTGGACCACGCTTTGAGAACCACTGCTATCCACACCACAGGTATCAAACTCGTGGCCCACAAAACTCTAGAGTGGAGCAGATCTAGATTAAAATGTAATTGGTAAATGTTTAACAAAATAAATAAAAATACCACAAAACATAATCACGTAAACTTGTAGGTTTCTAAGTCAATATGCAGACTGTAGAGATCAGTTTCTATTTTCAGTTTGACACTACTGCCTTACACTAATGAAATTATAAGGGGGAGTATGGCGCTACAGTTTAGAAGCTAGAGATATAAAGACAAAATTAGAACAAAATAATTCCTGCTTTCATTGTGCTGGGACAAGGGAGGGGCAAGGATAGACTATATGATCAGATAAAAGCAATAGTGCCCTGAAACAAGCAAGAAAAGCCTAAGATGAAACTATGTTTATTGATAAGAGGATTCCAGAGAGTCTCAATGGAAAGGGAGAACAGGCTGAGGTGGGTGAAAATGAAAAGGAAAGCAACATCACCAAAGCTGTGCATTAGGAAGATTAATCTGTCAGCAGTTAACATAGAGGATGGATAGGAGTGAGTCAGTCTAGAATGGAGAGATCATTTAGGTTTCTATTAAAATAGGTTAGGTGTAGGGAAATAAAAACTAAAGTGGGAGATGGTGGAAGAGATGGAGAGGTAGGTACAGAATAGTAAATTGGATGGGATTTTGTTGCTAACTGGAAATTTAGGCAGACATTAATGTTGACTGAGGTTTTAAGCCAAGTGACTAAAAAAGCGGTGCTACCATTAAAAGAAATTGGTAAGTTATGAGGAGAAGGAACCAGTTTCAAGAAAGTTGGAGAAGCAAATTTTAATATTTGGAAAGCCAGACATCCTGTGGAAATAGCTAGCCAGAAGTTAGATAGAGTGCCAGGCCTGAAGACAGGAAGACTCATCTTCCTGAGTTCAAATTCAACCTCAGACAATACCTGTGTGACTCTGGACAAGTGACTTAGCCTTGTTTGCCTCAGTTTCCTCATCCGTAAAATGAGCTGGCAAAGGAAATGGCAAACCACTCCAGGATCTTTGCCAAGAAAACCCCATTATAGGTCATGAAGAGTCAAACACGACTGAAAGGACTGAACAGCAATAATGAGAGAGATTTGGGTTGGTGGGAGGTAAAAGATCTAACAGCCATCCACTTAGAGGTAACAGTTAATAAGGGTTTAACAAGATCTCCATTAGAGAGAGTGAGGAGCAGGGAAACAAAAGGGTGAGAGAACCTTGGGGAGCACATTTAAGGACAAGTCTAAGTGAAGACCCACAGTAATTTTTAATTCCTCAAATGACACCCAAACACAGGTGTTTTGAGGATAGAGAGGGAATGAATGACTTGAAGCAATATGGGAAATGTTAGGGGGATTCTGAGTGGGGAGGGTAGGGGAAAGGTTGGTAGCATTTCATTTTCTCCTAGAAGTGAAATGGACTTAGTGACATTTAAACACTGGCCTGTTTGACTTCATCATCAAGCGCTCTAGAAAAATTATTGAATTTGTCTTATTTTTTCTCCTGAGCCTGCTGACATGCTTTGGGTAACTAGTTTATTTGATTTGACATCCACCACACAGGAAGGTTGCCCCTTCTGCTCTGCCTATCATGGCTGGTATCAGGAACAGAGAAAGAAAAATTGTGCAGCTGGTAGTACAGTGAACCCAAAAATATACAAAGATGTACCAGAGGGAATAGTCATCAACATAAAGTGAACAAGCACCCAGACTATTGATTACATGCTGCTCACAGAACACCAGGCATTTCTGCCAACTCCTTCCCTCCTCATACGCTGAGCTGCAGACAGCATGTTGTAGTTTGCATCATCAGTTTTGATGAATAATGCACTGATAAACACTGGAGCCAATATTCTGGAGGAGCTGAGAAGCCAGATGTCATCTGGACCTCCAATAGTTTTAACCCTGGGTCTCTGACAGGCACTGATGCAAACCATAGGCATGTACTGAGTTGGGCAATCGCTAAGCACAAGATCATATTGAATAGTATTCATGGTGAACAATGAATGGGAGAATCGGCTCTGTCACAAACAAGAAATGCAGGGTGGTAGGATGTTGTGGTGGCATTTGTTGCTTAATGTAGCTGCTGCTAAGTAAACTTTAATCCTGGGTAGATTAGGAATTCCAAAACAAAGAGATTTGGAAATTAACAGAAAAATTGACAACAACCCAAATCCACGTGATTACAAATGGACTCCAATGGTAGGCAGATGGAATGAGGTCTCTCCGCACTGGAGTTTGGGGAGGGGGCTGGTTATGACAGATTTGAAGGTCACCTTCGTGGGAGGGCACATGAGATCCCTGCACACCTGAAACATTTCGGCAGGGGTGCTGCACAGATCATGTTTTAATTCTACCATTAAAGGTAAATGTTCAAAAGGATCAATTAGACACAAGGTTTCCTCCACTCGCTAACCACAGACCTACCCCACGTTGTTTTATGGGTGGAACCTGGAGTAGGAGCAACAATTGTCTTTGCTCTATTTAATTCTTCACCTAGACTTTAACAGATTTTTCTGACCCTAAATCCAACAATAGTTTCCGACTCTATCCCCAAGCATAACCTCATTTTCCCCAACCAAAGTGCTCCAGCTTCTTTCTCCTCTCAGCCTCCCCAGAGCTAGCTCTCTCCAGTTTCTGCTCTTTCCTGTCCTCTTCTGTGGTATTCCCCAGCTACTCAAACTTACACTGTCAGGATCAATACCCAACATCTGGCAATAAAAAACATCTCAGCTTCTAGCATCATCTTCCTAATTTTTGAATATCATTTGTAGAGACACTGAAAAATAAAAGGAAAAAGATCTATGATAGAGAAATTAAGTGAGCATTTAGTAGATTAATTGATTTCGATCCCAGTTAATTTAACGAAAATTATTGTCCTTACTCTGTTATTATTTAGTTATGCTTAAAGAAACTCCCAAAGGACCGTTTCCTCACTTAAAAAAAAAAATGTAATCCAATTTGCCCAGTAGGAAAGCCAGTCTTCCTACCGAAATGACTTTTGTCTGGGTGAGAGACCTCACCCTAACTTATGGTGACTACTAAGTATATTTCCCAAAATTTTCTATTGGTCCATGAAAATGATTGGGTGTGGAAAGGGTAAATGGGCAAACTATGCCCTGGAGACAGGCTCATTGTTTCTGTTGTGGTTAAACTGCTTTGCTAGCCTTTTCCAGTGTAAATGATCTGTTCAACCTCCCCTATTCTCACCCCTTCTCCACCAATCCTTTTTCCAAGATGCAAATGAGCCTGCTCAGTTTTATATCATTCACAAGATTTGAAATGATCTACTCAAAGGTGAAAGAGATTTTACCCTTTACAAGGGGCAAAGGCAGTCTGAATAGGATATGACCTTTCATCTGCAAGTAGAAAAGTCATGATTTGAACCTAGATTTTTTGACACTAACTCCAGAGTTCGTTCCTTTCTACATATACTTTTGATAAAACATAAGAGAACAAGTAGGTTTTCATAAATGATTTCTACAACTTATCACATCTTCAGAGTCACATATCTCACTGAGATGCGTGTAGACTATAAAAACCCCACAGTGTATATTGTTTATTGATTTTTCAAAAGCATTTAAAGTAACAGGATAAAATGTAGCCTTAAAGGTTCCACACAAACAAGGAATTTCCCGTGCATGTGGTATAATTACACGAGACTCTCTGACATCCACCTGTGGCAATACTGAATATTGATGTGAAGCAAGATACATATATATATATATAGTGTATGTATGTACATATACACACAAAAGTGTGTATACATATACATATATGTGTACATACTTATGCATATATACATACATGTATATACATATATCATGTATATAGCAAGATATACGACACATACTCAATGAAAGTATTTGTCAGCAACATGGAAAATGGCCTATGCCAAGTTTAAACAAATAGATTATTACTGGAATTTTCTCTAAATGCCCATGATAAACTATTTACATGAACACTAAAAAATCTTTCTCAGTGAAAGAGGTTGGTCTAACTATATACTTTGGAAAAACTAATTGGATAAAATAATGTTTATCTCCTCTGCTATGACTACTAGATTAGTAGACTAACAAATGGACAGGTCCCGAAGAGGAGCTACAGTCCAAGCAAGGAATCAATTAGAAGGAGCAAGCAGGATTGGATGACATTTTAGAAACTGTGTAATGCTTTAAGAAACATCCCAGACTGCTCCCTACCACAAAAGTCCCTGAGATTTTAAATAACTCCCTTTGTTCCCCAAGTAAACTACAAATTATGGAACACCACAAACTCAAGTAGATAACCCAAAAGATTAAGGAAAGACATGGACATGGTATGTATATATAGTACCTGTAGGTAAAAGAAGAGAAATATTCTTATGAGAAGGAAACAAGAGGAAAGTATTAGTCAAGCATGAGAGATGACCAGTGTAAAAGCAAAGAAATGGAAGAGGTCATGAGTGAGGAATAGATAGAAGTCCAATTTGTCTGGATCACAGAGGAGGGGGGAGGAAGAGTCATGTTCAATGAAGCTGAGAAGACAGGTTGGGAATAAGCTGGGAAGGACTTTAAAAGGTAACTAAGGACCAGCTTCTTCTGATTAGTGAATAGTTTATGAACAAGATCTCATATTTGTTTTTAAAGTTCTTTTATTAATATTAAAAGCAATTTTACTTTTACAAATTTAAATTGACTTTATGTGGTAGAATGTCTTGGTGACCTTAACTTGCTACCTGATTTTAGCATTGAATTTGCTCTCATGCACAGTGGAAAAAGTTGGACGTGTGTAGCTGGGAGAGTTGGACAAAATCAAGTTTGGCCAGACTCCACATTGCAATGAGGTTTCTGGTCACACCAAGTGGATGTCCTTTTTTATCGCTGACACCAGTACAATTTCACTCTGTGGGGAGGCTAGAGCACTTCTCATTTATTCTGAAAGATGCTATAGACAGAGATTCAACATAAAGAAACCAGCAACTCTGAAACTCACAAGAAGGCTAAAAGAAATCAAAAGGAGTACTTTATGAGACTATAATAACCAGAATTACCAGAATGGGGGGGGTGGGGGGAAATATGACTGCATTTGAGCAAGTGAAAATTCAGACAAAAAGGCAGATTTTTTAAAATCTCCTTAAAAATGCTTACTAATCACCCGTTTAATATGACATTCTAGCATCTTTCCACAATGAGAAATAATGTAAAGAATATTATCAGAAAAAGAGGTAGGTCATCTGTAGTGAAACCAAGGGGAAAGCAGTGGACAATATTCATTTTCCATTGGACTATTTACACAATGCCAAGAAATCTAGAGGAAAAGCCCCCAGAACTTTGAGTGAATTGCCTGTCAAGGATATACATATATATATATATATATGTATATATGTATACATATATACATATATATATATGTATATATGTATATATATATATACATATATACATATATATATATATGTATATATATATACATATATATATATATGAAGATATAGATAAAACTTGCACAAGATTACAAGGCTTACATGGATGAATGAATGAATGCATGGATGAATGGATAGATGAATGAATGAATAAATGAATGAATGAAAAGATATTTATTAAGTGACTGCTTTGTGGCAGACTGCTAAACACTGAGAATGTAAATATAAAAGAGAAATAATACAGACTCTGTGTAGATATTTATCTACCTACCTATCAACCACCCACCATCTACAGATACCTATACATACAGATATAAAGGTAGATCATATAGATAATTATAGAGATAGATTATACGAGTTATAGACATAGATATAGACATAGGTATAGATATATAGAGGTAGCCTGGGAGGGACTTCCCTGGGTTCAGATCCTGACTGCTATTTATAACTGATGTAACAATGGGTAAGTTATTTAACTTCTCTGAGTCTTCTTTTCTTCCTCTGTAAAATGAATTCTGTGGTCCCTTCTCACTCTAAAATTATAATCCTACAAATCTAGTCACTACTCTCTATGGCAACCTGCATAATGTAAATACACCTATCTTCCTGTGGCATTACTTTTAGCCTGCCATATCCTGGGCTAATAGCCTTTGGTGGTTCCTTTATGTCTACTTAATTATTTAATTCTATATTGCTTAGCCTAGTATAGAAGAGCCTCTACAGACTAACCCCGACCTATGTTTCCAGGTGAATCTCCTATTACCCTCCTATAGAACTCTATGTTCACAACATTTGGTGCTTTGCTATTCCTGAATTAATATCATACAATCTCTCCTTTCCCTTCATTCATCCTGTCCCATTTGCCCGGAGTGATCCCTCTCATCTCCTGCCTCTGCAGGTTAAAATCCTCTTTACCTTTTTTGGGCCAACTAGATACTCAAAAGCCAATGTTTCTGAGAAGAATTCTCTGACTACCCCAATTGGAAGTGATCTCTTTTTCCTCTAAATCTTACTACTATTTAATTTTTACTGTTCTTTCATTCATTATCATACATACATTTAAGTCACAGTTATTGAATACTTTCATTTTCTTGTCTACTAGACTATAAGCTCTTGGAAGTCAGGAACTGAGTCTTATTCATCTTATCTACCGCAGTGCCTTGTGTGTAAGATCTACTCAATAAATAAATGAATAAATGCATGCATGATGTGCAACAGCCTCAAGTTAGACATTAGAGTGAAGTGCTAGCTAATGTTCAATGCAAATGAAAATATAAGGAAAGTTACCCTTTCCTCGAGGGCTGAATAATTTAATTTACTAAATCTATCGGGAAAGATAAACAAAGGTATACACATACCTCCAGCATTTTCTTGTTTTCGTTTGTTTCTTTGCCTACATCCAGCATTAAATAGTCCTCAAGCTAAGGTTGAAGCTTAGTATATTGCCCAATACTGGCTATGATCAGCTCTCTCAACCTAATTAGTCATGTATAAAACATGATGTATCAATCATACACAAAAACCATTTAAATCAAATAACCAAAAAAAATTGCTGAAAACGTAGTTAGGTTGAAGACAACAGACAAATTAAGGGCTGCTAAAAAAGAAAAGTAACTCAGCTTCAAGTGGGCTTCTTTTTTCTTGGTAAATAATCTCAGCGAAATCCTGTATTAGGAAGTATGAGGAAGGAGATGGGAGAAAGCATAACGCTGAATGATATCAGGACATGAAGTCCCGAAGCCCAAATAAAATGTGTATCAGGCATTGAAAAACCAGACAGATGGGAGCACTAAGTCATTGTTACTGACCTTTGAGTTACAATGAGGGTACGTCAGGACTGGAGATAGATAAACACTATCCTTCAAAGCAAAGAAGAAAGTGAAGGACCGGACAGACAATGGGACCCACCATTTGACCACCATAAACTGAAAGTCCCACAGTAACAGGGGAACAAGAATAAAATTGTGTCAGGTTCTTATTGCCAGGTTCCATTGTTAAGTTTCCTCCCTCTGCTCCAAGAAGTCAGAGCTCAGAACTGAGATGAACTACTGTCAAAGATTTCTACATCACCAGAGGGAAAAGCACTGAATCCCAAACCCACACCTTATATCTTGAAGAGAACAGGGTTTTTTATCTTGAATGAATAGATGAGTGAATGAATGAAAACAGTATTACTTTTTGTTGAGCACAGAAGGGAAAAGAGGGAAAGAAGACATTTCCTTTTTTCAAGGACTCACACTCTAATTGACAAAGGCAACAAATATGGTAGAACTCAGTTGCAAGGTAAATAGCAAGGCCCCAGAGGTACTGAGGGTTCAGCTACAGGGCAGATGGTAAAGTCCAAGAATTTTCAGGATGCACCTGACTGTTTTCCTCACAGGAGTGGCCCACAACCATTGAGAAGGAGGAAGTCTGTCTAAGGGCCAAAGTGGAGAAGAGATTCTGAATTTCCTCCAGAAATGGTAGGAATGTTTATTAGAATTTTTCAGAAGAGGAAGAGAACGTGACAGGAAGGTTGGGGATAGTTAGAAGGTTGGGGTAGGAAGAGGGAGGACAGTCCCACTTCATATCAACTCCCAGAAGCTCTAGAATAGGAATTGGAGTGGTCTCCTCGTAGCCAGGTGGGCAAAGCACTCAGCTATGCAGAGTAGAGTGCCCAACAAGTCATCCTACAGGGATGGAGACAGAAGTCAGATCCCACTTGGCACCAGCTCTGACTGGAGTCCTATTATTTGGAACATCAGCATATATACAAACCTTTACCAGTATTATCTACAGTTCTTTTCCTATTCATGGCAGGGATGAGCCATGGGGACTAAACTGCATTTTTCTAAGAACTCCAGTGTTTCCAGTAGCATGTGCTTTCCTGAGGAATTGCCAGGTTCTGAAAACAAAAGCAAAAACAAACTATGGTTTTGTTGCTACATGGTAGATGTTGAATTTTGTTGTTGTTTAGTCATTTTCAGTCCTGTCTGATCCTTCATGAATTCATTTAGGGTTTTCTTGGCAAAAATACTGGAATGGTTTGTCATTTCCTTCTCCAGTTCATTTTACAAATGAGGAAATTGAGGCAAACAGGTTAAGTGACTTGCCCAGGGTCATATTTGAACTCAGGAAGATGGGTCTTCCTGAATCCAGGGTAGCATTGCATCCACTACTCCACCTAGCTGTCAAAATAGTGTATTGTATATTGCAACCATGGTAAATATAATAAACTATATACTTGAACATGTTTTCTTTGTTACTGTGGCATTACTCCATTATATCAAAGTCATGTGATTAAGGATTAGTGAAACACAGTATTTGAGAATGAAACAGTTTCCAGTAGAATGGAAGGTCAGAGCTAATTCTTATTATATATCACTTAGACTAATAAAATGGCAGGGATACAGAGAGAGAACCAGAACCTGCAAATGGAAGTTTGCTAACCATCTGAATTTGATACTCCCCTAGCATGTCTGTCTGCTTAGAAGATTACTGAACTATAACTATGAGTGATGTGTGATCATAGGACCATATATTTAGAGATAGAAGGAATGGGAGAATCCATATTAGGAGTCTACTTTCTTCATTTAACATATAAAGAAACTGAAAACCACAGAGGCAAAAGTTCAAGGCTACAAAAATAGTAGGAATTGAAAAAACAGATTCTTTTTCTTCTAAATAGGATCATATTTGGTCTAGGATATTGGGATATACTGTATAAAAGAGCTACAATGGTCTCATTTCAATTCTAGAGTCTGTGATTTTACTGTCATTGAGTACACTTTCCATCTGCACAGATTCCAATCCCTCTATAATCTAGTAGATGGCCTTTGTTGCCAAGGTCAAAAATGTATCACTCTACATCCAACCTGTTAATATTTTTCTACATTTGATAGGCTGATAGTCAATCCAATCCATCACTTTGACCATACTTAAAACTTCTCCAGCTTTGCAGAAACTTCTACAATTTGGAAATTCTTAGTCTACCCTTTAAGAACCCAGAGTATCCTTTTAACCTATGATCAGGCATAAAAATGGTAGTTTGCTGGAGGAATCAGATCTCAGGCTGCACTAGCAGAAACATCATGCCTGGAGAAAAGAAGTTTTAGTGGGGACATGATAATTTTCAAATATTTGAAGGGATGCCATTTGGAAAAGGGAAGAGACATTTTTTTTCTGCATAGCCTCAGAGGGTAGAATGAAGTAGAAATAGGAGAACAATAGATTTCAACTCAAAATAAAAAAATATAATAATAATAAGTTAACATTTATGTGGCACCTACTTGAGCTAGGCACTTTCTCAAATATTATCACATTTGATCTGCACACAACCCTAGGAGGGAAGGGCTATTATCTCCATTTTGCAGATGGAAAAATTGAGACAAATTGCAGTTAAGTAGCTTGTCCAGGGTCATACAGATAGTAAGTGTCTGAGGTGGGATTGAATTCAAGTCTTTCTGACTCAAGGTCCAGTGCTCTATCCACTGTCCCACCTAGCTGCCCTAAATTATTCATAACAATTAAAGATTTTGTTAAAGATTACATGGGTGACCTTAGCAGAGAGTGAATTCCCCGTAAATGGAGGTCTTTAAGAAAGTAGTTGGTCACTTGTCAGGGATGCTGCAGAGAGGATTCATGCTTAGGGCACGGAATTGGTTTGGAAGCAGGGTTCTCAACCAGAAGGATATGAATTTAAAAAATACTTTGAAAACTGTATTTCTATATAATTGGTTTACTTTCTAATCTTGTGTATTTTATCTTATACATTTAAAAAAGACCATTATTCTGAGAAGGGATCCACAAGTTTTGCCACACTACCTGAAGGTTCCACAACACAAAGAAGAAGGTTACAAAGCCCTGTACAATACTGAGAGTCTTATATTCTGTGATTTAAATGCCTAAAAAATGAAATCTAAATAAGAGGATTAAATAGCAATTCAAATAAGAAAGTTCATTTGATATATATATGAATACATATATATATATAAATAGTATATGATTATTTTCCAAATAATTATATAGACAGTAATTGATACAGATGTTCAGAGAAGAGAGCATGGTCAGAATGGAATGGATCAAGGAAGGCCTTATGGAAAAAATGGCATTTAAGCTGAATCTTGAAGGATAAATACGTTTTTAATGGTCAGAGAGTAGGGGAAGGGTATTCTGAGTGAACCCACAAAAGTGCAGAGATAAGAAAGTACAAGATATGTACAAAATCCAGTAAGAAGTAAGCAAACTTGGCTGAAATAGAACATTCAGGAATTGTTTTAGTGAAGTCTACAAAGACAAGGCAGAGACTAGTACAGATTGTCTTGAGTTTGGAATCTATTCTGTCATCAGTAAGGAGCCCTTGAAAGTCATTGAGCAGGAGTGACCAGTTGTTTTAGGAAGGCTACAGTGGGAAGGAGTGCAATGAGGGAGTAGGGAGTTTCAAGCCCAGAAAAACAGAGGTCAGTAAAGAAACCATTACAGCGTTCCTGTGTGAGATGATAAGGACTCAAATTCTCTTGATGACAGAGGGAATGGGGATGGGGGTGGGGGGGTGGGGACAAAGGTCAGATCTGAGACAGAAAGAGAAGGAAGACTTGGCCACTGATTCACTATGGGAATAAATAAGGAAAATCCCAATACGGCTCTAAGATTTCAACTCTGGGAGACAGGAAATTCTGATTAAACAAACAGTGTGTTAAAAATCCTTCAAGGCATTGTTTTCTTTTATGAGTTAAATATTCAACTCTAATTTTGTTATTCACTTGCTTGATAGACTTTTTGTTATAAAACAAATGTAAAAATGAGCATGATCCTTTCTGAATTAGAAAAGTCTTAATTCATGCATTTTTTCCTTTGACTTTGACTTTCCCATCAAAGTCCAAGCTATGTAATGTCCACATAGCACATTAAGGTTTCCAAAGAAATACACACACACACACACACACACACACACACACACACACACACACACACACAAACAACCTCATTTGGTATTTCCAAATTGTGAAGTAAATACTTCAGGTATTATTAGCTCCATTTTATAGGAGAAATTGAAGCTAAAAAATCTTAAATGACTTGCCCATCACATTACAATTAATAAATGCCAGAGAAGGAACGTAAACACAGGCATCTATCTCCTGATTCAAGACTAACAAGCTCTCCACCACAGCTTGTCAGAATATGAGAGTATCTTTGCAAAATGCAGAGCATCTCTCTGAAAACTAGTGCTTCTTTAAAATATGTTTAATCCAAAGTAGGAGGCCAGAGTAAGTCCAGAAAGATAGACATTAGGAAACAATGACTGGTGAATTTCAATCACCCTGACACTGACTGACATAATGAATAGAATCCGAAGGACGCCTGCCTAGGAATGTAGCACTGGAATGTTTCCTCACACGGTTTGTGAAGCAATCAACAATACCAGAAGCTATTCTGGACTTACTCCAAGGAAAAGAGAGTAGGTAAAATGAATACTGTAACACAGAAACAAGGAAACCCCCTAAGGGAAAGTTATCATAATATCACCAGATTGGAATACACTTCTGAGGATATTTGTGAATGGTAATGGAAGTGTAAAAATACTGGGAATGTGGAATGAGTTGAAAAAAGTTGATTGGAATCAATTGTTGTGCTTTATGTTAGTAGGGTGGAGAGAGAGAGAGAGAGAGAGAGAGAGAGAGAGAGAGAGAGAGAGAGGGAGAGAGAGAGAGAGAGAGAGAGAGAGAGAGAGAGAGGGAGAGAGAGAGAGAGAGAGAGAGAAACATTTACTCTTCTAAAAACCAATTTTTATAACATAAGTGAATGTAATCTCTTAAAAATATAGTAATAGGAACCTAAAACTAATTTCCTTGGTTAAAAATGTCACTAATGCTGGTAAGATATTTAATTATAAAGATTAGAAGGAATGAGGGGGAAAGTTTAAAGCAAGACAAAAAATATATTTAAAATTTAGCTGTCTATGTCAGTTGTTAGGCAGATGTCACCTCCATTTCTTTTTTCCTAGTTTTAGTAGTAATGCCATTATGGGGGTCCAAGTACACTGCTAACCTTCTTATCTAATGTCTAGGTAGTGAAAAAGATGAAGGCATGGAAGATAGAGGCTTGTACCCTTGAGAAGCTTGGTAGATGGAGACAAGAAAGTGAATGATGTCACTTTATAGTTAGCTACTTAGCATCCATCCAGACTTAGAGTCACTGGGTTAGAACAGGCCTCAAATGTGTAATGTACAAGTCAGGGTTGTTTCCCCTTCTGGAAATATTAGAAGGGAGGTAGGATAGAAGGCTTCTTCAGACTTTTCTAAATCAAGCCACACATACCTCCTTTCCTCCTATATAGAAGGAAAAAACCCAGGGAAGGCACTCTTACAAATGTGTTTTTGGGGAGTGTTGCTGTCAATATAATGGACCAGAAATGCTCAAGAATCCATTAAAGAGGCAACTAAAGGTGGACACTACCACCACAGTTATCTACCTCAAGCTCTGTACTAATTCCCAAACTGACAACAAGTTTCGAAATTAGCCAAAGGAACTGCAATTTCATTTTAAGGTAAACCTTTTTTTTAAGTTATCTATGTCTTTACCTAAAAATAAAATGTGAAATTAGGAAAAACATTGCTGCATCTTCCTGAAATATGGTGATATTGTTGATAAGAATAAGCAACTGACTTACGTTTGATTTCCATTCAAAGCATTTCTACAGTCTTTGACAATGGACACAGCATGGTTTGGTAGAAAGAAGACTGACCTGAAACTTGGAAGAGCTGGCTCAATTTATCTCAAAAATAGCCCCTTCAAGAGTCCCACCATTCAGAGAACATCCACTGCATTTAAAACTCTCCTCTCAATAAACCCATGTCATTGTCTCACATTTTCACTTTCCAAATGTCATCACCTTATTATATGAGATGTTTTCCCCATCCCACTTTAAAGATTTAAGCTATGCTAACTATTTAAACTATAAATGATATTTCTATAGCACTTCAAGGTTTATAGTATATAGTACAATTAGTCTACCCCCACTTTAGAGATGAGGAAACTAAGACACAGAAGGAGTGCTATAGTTACACTACTTTAGAGTTTTATAATCTTTTCTGGGATCCTTAGGTAGGACACTGACAAGTGGAAGAGTGTCAGAAAGAGAACAACCAAGATGATGAGGACCCTAGAAACCATAACATTTGAGAACTGATTGAAGGAAATGCAAATACTTGGTATGAAGAAGTCAAGAAGGATTGGGGAACCAAGATGGCAGTAGAGTAGTAACCTAGTTCTCTGCTATCACTTTTCACAAAGAGTTAGAAAATGTGCTTTCATGAACCCTAGGCTGTGTCTTGAGTGAAAACCAGAAGCAAAGATGAGCTATGTAGCTCTGATCCCAGGATCAAAACAGAGCAAGGACCTCATTTCTAGCCTCCCTCCCTACCCCCACCCCCGCAGTATGAAGCCTGTAGCAGAAAAATCAGGGCAGAAACCTCAGATCAAAGTTTGAAGTTCTGTTACTCTGAATCAGTAGAGCCTTATACTGAGTGATAACGATTGCATTCAGCCACAGTCTACCAGAGTTCCAAACAAGAACAAGTCCATAAATGAATTGCTCAGACCCAAACCCAAGTCAGACTAGGAGGGAAACAACCTGGCTTTGCCCTGGCTCAGATTGTTTTGGGAATACTGAAAACTTGCAGATCTCCAGCTTGATCTGTCCCTGGGATCCTGGAATAATACAATACTCAATATCTGGCCCCAAGAAAGCAGCAATAAGTCTGAAAAGAACATAAGCTCAACCCAGATAGTTCCTCCAGAAATACACAGAACCTGACCCTAACATAAAAGTTCAAAGTTAGGGAGTAAGTTGGAAGAATGAGAAGGAAGGAAGGAAGGAAGACCCTCGAGACACAAATCTAGAAGAAAAGAACTATTCCAACACATCTAGAAGCAAAGTCTTTAAAAAGTGCTTGGGTGTAAATTTAACTAGAATTACTAGAATATATGAAGCATGTATTTTTAAAGACTTTTTTTACAAATAAAATGAAAGGTATAGAAAAAATGGAAAAGAGACAAGAGTTATGGAAGAAAGATTGGAAATGGAATTGGCATCTTGGTATAAGGCAAATAAAAAGCTCACCCAAGCAATAAACTCTCTGACAATTAGAATGGTTGAGATAGAAGTTAATAAGAAATGTTAAACCAAGTTAAAACACTGAAAATGAAGGAGAAAATGTAAGGTATCTCATAGCAAAAACAATTAACCTAGAAAACAGTTCAAACACAGAAAATTTAAGAATCACTAACCTATATACAAAGACCAAGAAAAAAGAGCTTAGATATCATATTTCAAAAAAATCATAAAACTAGCCAGATCTCTCTTAGAACCAGAGGGCAAAGTGGAAATAGAAAAAATCTACTAGTCACATCCTGATAGAAACCCCAAAATGAAAACTCCCAAGAATATTATAGCCAAAATTCAGACCTTCTGCCTAAGGAAAAAAAATATAATCCACTGCAAAGAAAGAATTCAAGTACTGATGAGACAGACATAGGTAGCTTTTTAGCAGCCACCACAAAATGAAGCAGAGAACTTACAATACAATCTTCTAGAAAGCAAAAGATATAGGCATATGGACTATATATATATATATATATATATATATATATATATATATATATATATATATATACACATATCCAGCAAAACTAAGTATAGTCCATTAGGGCAAGGGGGAAAAGTGGATCTTTAATAAAATAGAAGATTTCCAAGTTGCCCTAATGGAAAGGCCAGAGCTGAGTAGAAAATTTGAAATGTAAACACAAAAATCAGAAGAAACATTAAAAGGTAAACATGAATCAGCAATAATAAGGGACTAAATATGGATAAATGATTTTCCTTCTAGTTTGGAGAGATGATACATGGGTCCTATAAGAACCCTATCATCATTAGGGGTCACAGAGGGAATCTAATAAAACAGAGGGCCTAAGAGTATTTCTGTTATGTTTTGATGATCATAAAATAAGAAGGGAAAAGGAAGGAGAAAAGAATATACTAGGAGGAAAAAGGGAGAGGGAAGGTATCAGAAATTATCTCACATAATCTATATTTGCAAAGAGTAGACTATTCAAACAAAGAAGAAGGGGTTGGGTAAGAGCCAATACTTGAACTTCACATTTATCTGAACTGGTTAAAGGAAGAAAGACCAAATACACAGTTGGGTATGGAAATCCATTTCCATGGATTTCAAATCCAAATCTATGAATTCTATGGAAACAAATGAGAAAGAGGAAAAAGAAGAAAAAGGGTGGTTTAAGTAATGGATTAATTCTAAATAAAACTAAGGAAGGTAGAACATGAAGAAAAGTTGAAAAGAAAGGATAAAAACTCACTATTATGCTTTGGGTGAGAAAAAATGAGGTAGAACAAGTTTGCACCAAACAGAGCACTGGTGCTAAGAATGCTCTCACTATTTATCTATTCTTTATAAAGGGAAGGTAGAAAATAAAGAAAAAGAAAAATATCAGAAAATTAGAGGGAGGAAAACATAATGATGATAATTGAATGTGAATAGGATGAATTCACTGATAAAACGGAGAAGGATGGCAGAGTGGATTAGAAAGCAGAATCCAACAATATGCTGTTTATAAGAAATACATGTAAAATAGGAAGATTGTTATAGATCTAAAATAAAGTACTAAAGAAAAATCTATTACATGCCAGTTTAAGTATAGACTTAAAAACTCTAGCCAATTCAATGGCCAACCACAATTTCAGCAGTCTGAGAATGAAGCATGTTACCCATCTTCTGACAGAAAGATAATGGACTTAGGGCACAAAATGAAACATACATTTTTGGAACTGGCCAATGTGAGAATCTATTTTGCTTAATGTAACACATATATGTTTTTAAAAAGTAACAAGTGGGGGGAAATCTGAGGAAGAGAAGTTTAATATTTATAAATTAACAAGAAGATAAAAGACACTAAAATTTTAAGAAAAAGGAAAGAACAAGACAGACACCTTTCAATATTTGAAAGGTTGTAATACAGAAAGAGAGCTAGATGTGCTATCTGGGTACAAAATTCAGAACTAATAGAAGCAGATAGCAGTTTTTGTGAAGGAGTTTTGGGCTTAAAGTAAGGAAAAACTTCCTAATCATGGGAACTGTCACATAAAGAATGGGAAGTCTCATCAGGTCATGAATTTCCCTTCACTGAAATTCTTTGCTGCAAGGGTTCTTAGCCTTTTGAGTATGTGTCACAAACACCTCTGATGGTCTGATGATGCGTAAGGACCCATTCTCAGAATAATTACTTTAAGCACATAAAATAATGTAAGATTTTTTTTAAAAAAGACAATTACATTGAAATGATAATATTTCCAAAAGCCTTGAAAATAGTTATCCCTTTCACATTGCTATTTTCCCCAGTATGGTTTCCATATATCATGGGTCAGCATAAGAAATTAAATGGGAATTTTAAGGGAGTTTTACCGAAGCTGCAGACAACATGCAAAGACCAGCAGATGACACAGAAAAGTTAGAAAAGTATAAAATATAGGTATAGTATTGTATAATATAGCCTATGACCAAATACTTAACCCAAATTTTACAATAAGGTGTTGTAAACATTGCATAACAGAAGAAGAAGAAAAAAAAATCAGACTTCTCTGATAAGAAGGGAGGGTCAAAAATTTTATGTATTTTCCAGATCACAGGAGTATCACGGTGCTAAACCCCATGACATGGAAGGGATAACTGTAGTAATGTTCTGGAGACCGCTAAATCTGCTTCCAACCCAGCCTCCTCAGCCATCAGTGGTGGAGAGGTGGGGAGAAATCATCATGAAGACAGAGCTAGTCATTCCACACATCTGCCAACCAACTGCAACTCACAGGGTAGGTGAGCCAGCTTGACTGAGGCAACAAGGCATGCTGAAGGATGGACAGGAAGCAGTATTTATTAGGAAAACCAAACTATCACCACCTGAATATCATCTCCCTTCAGACCTTGATGACCCAGGACCCTGAACTCAAGAGCTTTTGGAATAGCAGTGCTTACAGTCCATAGTTCACAGTCATCTTCCTGGGAAGCGCAATCCTTGGTGGAAATGCAGTATTTCCACTACTCTTGAAAGTGATGAAGTCACTTCTCTTGAAGATCCAGAAATTTCTTGCTCCCATTATCAAATGGCCCAACATTGGAAACTAGTAAGATTTTATCAGCTGAAAGAGAATCAAGGAAGAGGCATAATCATCTGCTTTGCCTCTGCACCTAAGGACCATGGACCCTTCCATCTGACTTGCATCTAAAAACTTCACATATATGTAATCCCCACCATTAGAATGTGAATTCTTTGTAAGTAGGGATTATCTTATTTGTATCCCCAGACCTTAAGCATAATGCTTTGCACATCATAAATGTTTAATAAATGTTTTATTCATTCATTCATAAAGGTGTAAGTTTTTTCCTATCTACACTTCCTGTGCCCCACCCCCACCCCCAAATCAAATGCCAAGTTAGGAAACTCTGCTTTAAGGGATGACTCAATAATCACTTGCCTTGGTTATTTAAGAGGGAATTTCTGGTCAGGTACAGGTTGAACTAGATGACCTCCTAGATGACTTCCAACTCTGAGATTCTTTGATTATTTTTTTACTTTCCCAATGTCATACACCTACTTCAAGATAGAGTCAGGATTCAGATCCAGGTTTTCTGCATCCAAATACAATTACAATCTATTCCACCACAGCAGTTACTATTAAGGAAATGTATACATAAAGCAGCAAGTTCTGATTATATAAGAACTAGAACATATGAGATGAGATTATTACCGGAAATCCTTGCCAAGGTCTTGTGTCATTGAAACCTGAAAGTTCACATAATGAGAAACACTTCTTGGGAGAGCAACATGGGTCAGTAGGTTAAGCAATGGTCTGGAAAGGACTCTGGGCCTATGAATTTTAATTTGTGGTTTGCAACTAATTTTGTGACCTTGAACAAGTCATCTAACATTTCTATATCTCAGTTTCCCTTCTGTAAAAGGGGATGATGTATTATGAAATGATAAGTAGGGGATCTCTTTATTTTTTTTTTTTATTTTTTTTTTTTTAAATAAATTTATTAACTTTTTACATTCATTTTCACAAGATTTTGGGTTCCAAAATTTTCTCCCCCTTTG
>CM053773.1:41152191-41201793 GCA_028658325.1 Potorous gilbertii
GAAATCTCCTTCACTGTGTTGCTGTGCGGCTTCCACTGTTCCAGAATTTGTCAGGAGTTCTTTTTACAGGAAATCTATGGGCTGTGGGTTCGGACCTAGCATAGGTGAGTCTTTCTACTCCGCCATCTTGGCTCCGCCCCCGGGGATCTCTTTATTACACGTGATTTGACACTTTTTTTTTCCTCATGCCTCAGAAAGGTAAATTGATGTAACTATTCCCATTTTGTGGAACAGGACACAGATGCAAAAAGGGATATCTTCCTAGGATATTCTCCTATAGTTGAATACCAAATTAATAACCTTTCTAAGATTAGAAGTGAGGGTGTCCAATTTCTCAGCATGCTACCTGGATCCATCATATTCTTTATGTACTTTGAGGCAATGAGAAAGTAAGAATAAAATATCAAGGCACATGATCATTCACCTCAACTCATCATATATATATAAAGGAAAGAAAAGATACTCTCCTCTCTTCTCCCCTAAACGAGGCTCGGTTTAAAGAAAACTTCATCCAGATAATGCCTTAGCCACCACTGGAAACTATGTTCCCTGTCATACAAAACCTTTGATTAGGACAATTTCTATTCAAGGCATACTATTTCTCCTTGAAGAATCTCGAGGGAATGAGTTCATCAGCTTCTGTCCTATTCTACCTCTTATTCTAAGCCCTTCAGTGTTTTCTTAGTGGAATTCCACTGTGGAGCTGCACATTGTGTATGGGTGGGTAGGGGACATAATCTCCTCATTCTTTTTCTCCATTTTCAAGTTGGTCTCTCTCACTTCTGAGGAAAGGGAAGATAAGACAAAAAACATTTTATTAGAATGTTCATTTTGAACTTTTCTATTATGGTTATATTTCCTACTTTCTCTCATTTCCAAGAATGTAAGCTGTCTGACAGCAGCAACAAGTCAAGAAGTATTTATTATGTGATTATGATAACATAGGCGCCGTGATAAGACCTAGGGACACAAAGAAAGGAAAAACCATACTGTATGCCTTATTTACTTTGTACTCTTCTCCACTTTGCATAATACCCTGCACAGACTAAACACTTGACAAAAGTCCTACAGTTGGGTGGAAACACAGAGGACATCCAACCCAGGATGGGAAACATGTGGCCATTTGGATCTTTAAGTGCAGCTTTTAACTGAATCCAAATTTTACAGAATAAATCTTTTAATAAAAGATTCTATTAGATTATAATCCAATAATATTCTTTTATGGATGAGCAAAGTGACACCCAGAGAAGGGAAGTGATAAATTGACTTCTAATTATTGTTTTCATCACCATTGTTATTAATATTTCTCTTAGTCATTGTTTTTATTAAGTAAGAAACTTGTACTTTGAATCATTGCACAATAATTGAAGCCATGGGAGCTGGCGAAACCAAGAAAAAGAATAAAGGAGAGGGTTCAGGAGAGAGCCTTGGGTATACACACTCAGAGGGGATAGGACATAACGATCTAGTAAAAGAGATTAAGGAGGAACAGTCAGATAAGTATGACTTACATGGAATAATAGATTTAGCACTACAAGGTAATCCTTGCATGTTATCTAGTTCAACCTCCTCATTTTCATACATAGTCACTTTCACTGAACCCCAGAGAGTTTAATGGGCTTGCCCAAGGTTAAGTAAGTATTGAATCCAGGTATTGTGACTTCAGAATCAATGCTCTTTTCATTGTATTACTCTGAGAATTACCAGAGAGGAGAACTGAGAGTAGAAAAGGACCTAGGAGGAGGCGATGATCAGTAAACACAGCAGAGAGGTCAAGAAACATGAGGTCTGAGAAAAGCTATTTAGCAATTTCAAGGACTTGCAAACCTTAAAATATTCTACATATCAGTTAATATCATTGATCTCCATAACACATCAAAATTTGCATTCTTTTTATTCTCTGTAGCAATATACAATTCTTCACTCATTGTGAATCTAGCATTAGAATTGATAGATGAGAAAAATGGAGTCACAAAGAAGGGAAATCACTGGTTTAGAACTGGAATGAACAATTAGAACCGTCTGAAAGTAGAATAAACTGCCTTGGAAAGTTAGTGAGATCTCCTGAAAGTAGAATAAACTGCCTTGGAAAGTTAGTGAGATCTCCATTAGTAGAGGTCTGCAAACCAGAAGATCACTCCCTAGCCACAGAGTAGAGAAGATCCTTCTTCAGGTAGGAAATGGACTACATAGCTTTGGAAAGATCCCTTCAACTCTTAGGTTCTGTTTCAGGGAGGAAAAGAGTTATTGCACAGAAGTCCTAAATCCAAAGCCCAGGTTTGTTTTATGGAGTAGTGTAGACAACTACTTTAGAACTCTGTACACCAAGAGATTAAGACTCTTCGATCTGACCTTCTGGTCCCATGTTGTTTAGTGTTATTAGGAGTCTCCCTATTTAACTTGCCTTTGTTGTTTCTATTCAGTCGTTTTTTCAGTTGTATTCAACTCATTTGGGATTGTGACCCTATTTGGGGTTTTATTAGCGATGACCTTGAGTGGTTAGGGTCACACAGCTAGTTAACGTCTGAGGTCAGATTTGAACCCAGGAAGAGAGGACTCCCTGACTCCCGGCCCAGAATTTTATCCACTGAACCACCTCACTGCCCCTGACTCTCCATGGGAATACTATAATTATTCACTTTGAAATAGGAGATAAAATAACAGGCTTCTCTGAGCCATGACAGCTGTAGATGAAACAAAAAACAAGATGACAAAGGGTCACATGATGAGAGTTCATGTGACATCTTTATGAATTGGTCTTCTACTTAAGAGGGTTACACCACTTAAGATCCCCAAAATCTGAGATCAAACCCTCAGTGTATGCTGAGGCTCCAGTAAAATGTAGTGACATGGTAAGGTAAGTAAAACCTTACCATGACCTCACTAAACATGTCGGGAGGACACCAATGTGCCTAAGACTTTCACTAAATCCTTCAGCTCTTGAATATTCCATCTGGCAGGCAGGGCAGCAGCTGACAATAACACTCACCCACTCTTCCCATCAGCTTTTCAATGTTTGCTCTGTCATAAGAGGAGGGGTAAACAGCAGCATTTCTATCTTTGCTCTGTATTGAAACTGGGAGGTATATATGAACTCATATGATGGCCTAACTGAGGTCAGAAGAAAAAGGTATTTCCATTCTATTTGCAGAAATTCTGGTTGGTCTAGGGTTAGCATTATAAATTACAGCTTGAATGTCTAGACACTGTAAATAATGGGCTCATGTATTTGCAGTGAACTAGAAATTTTCCTTAAAATTCATATGCTTGTAGTTCCCTCACTATCTCTATCTCTCTCACTCCAGCAATATTTTTCTTAGTTCCTTCCTCTCTTCCTTCCTTCTTTTCCTTCTTTCTTTCTTCATTCATTTATTTTTAATTTTCAACATTCATTTCTATAAGATTTTGAGTTCTAAATTTTCTCTGACTCCTTCCCATTCCCCACTTCCCAAGATGGTGTGCAATCTGATATAGGCTATACATACACATTCATATTAAACATTTTCACATTAGTCATGTTGTAAAGAAGAATTAGAACCAATAGGAGAAACCATGAGAAAAAAGAAACATACACACAAAAATGAGATCAAGTGGTATGCTTTGATCTGCATTCAGATACCATAACTCTTTTTCTGGATGTGGATGGCATTTTCCATCATGAGTCTTTTGGAGTTGTCTTAGATCCTTGCATTGCTGAGAGAAACTAAGTCTATCAAAGTTAGTCATTGAACAATGTTGTTACCAGTAATTTTCTTAAAACAGGATTTTATTTATTTAGCAAGCCCAGCGTCCTATTGCACCTTTAGAATATTAAGAGTTACTGGTAGAGAAAAGGCAATCAATGGTCCCCTCCAAATCCATCTTGTTATAGCAACTTTACTTCTGTAAGGGCATGGGCATTTCTGCCCCACTTCAATTAATTTAGCCATCAATGGCAGTAGTCACAAAATCGGTGAGTCAATCAATAGACATTAGTAAATTTTAAATGTGAAAACAACATAGTTTATGTGCTGTGGTACCTTTATGAGGTACCAACCTCCTTGACAGGGTCAAGAAGAGAATCTATTGATTGACTAACCAAAAAATCTAATTAAACCTATGGGGGCTTTGAAGTAATTTTAGCAGTTTTTCAGCTAAATGATACAGCAGTCCATTGGGAATAGATTTCAGGTTTGGAATCTGATCATTCTAGATTTGGAGCCAGGTCCCTGAGGGGGAACACATCTTATAAAAGGGTAGTGTTTCTCCTTCTCTCACTTTTCCTCCATGCCCTAAAATTGACCATGTAAATCAGAGAAATTGCATTGGTAAGAGACAATGCATTCATCTGGGTGCTAAGGAAAGCATACTAAGAACAAATACAGAAACAGATAAGAAAGATATCCACTCTAGGAAGAAAGTAGTTTCAAGAAACATGACCTCTTACACAAGAAAAGGATGCCGGCTATAAAAAGAACTTCTGGTAATGAGAGGTTGTGACTTATTCCTTTACCATTCATGTTCCCAACCTATGTACTCTACAATTGTACTGTAAGTTTGAACCCACTTTTTCCATGGACTTGTATATTTGTGGGAGAGTAGGTCCAATGCTTTTTTTGGGAGGAGGTTTTGTACCAATTTTTCCTACTATACCACCTTAATAAAATGCCTTTGCTTAAAGCTTTTTGAGTCTACTGCCTGAATTCACGCTGGTGCGGGGGTGTGAGCTAGAGCACTAGAAATCCAAGTCCTCAGGGGTTATCACTAGGACTCTGATGGCAGTAGATAGCAACCACTGAATAAAAACCCTAAACTGTGAGTTTAAGTTTATTGTCAAAGAGGACCAGTGACACCAACAAAGTGATATCCTGATTTGTGAGTGAATTGGATTTGAGTGAAGCAGGGCTATGCAAAGTCACCAGCCTCACTTTCTCCTCCGGAGTCATTTGGGTCCCAAGGTGAGATGTAGAGCAGGACAATTGGAGATGGCCCTGGATGTAGTGGGAGACTTTGGCCTTTGTAAGCTAAGGTCTTTCCTAGGTCTCAGTTTGTGTGAGGCAACACACATTCAGTGGTTAAGTTTAGGTAAGAAATGAGGCAAAGTATGGACTCTTTTACTTAGTGAAAAAAAAAAAAGATCAATCTGGCTGGGGAAGACCCTCAAGATTTCTGACCAAAACAAAAACAAATTGCTATTTACACTCACTCTGAGCCATCAGAACTCAAATAATGACCAAGTAAAGCTTAGGCCTATTGTTGGCCAATCAATAAGAGCCAGAATGATTTGGATTTAAGGCATGGTTCTTAGAAAAGAAATCTAGCCCCAAAACACCAAATATCTTACAATGTTTCAATAATCAAAATTTATATTCCTTTGGGCAGAGCACTGGCAGATAAGGGTATGATTCCCTGTGTGGACAGAGGGAGAGGAGGGAGAATCTAGGTACAGGTTGAAAGAGTGACCAGAGGGAGTGTTTCAAACCCAGAAACTATTCCCCAAATTTCCAAGAGACTACTGATCCTTACTTTCTGATCTCCCTATATCCTTCTTTTTTCTGTTTCTTTCTGCCGTAATTTCCCTTTCTGAACTTGGCCAATAGTTCATATCATTTGCAAGCTTGTCTTCCTCTTGGCCAACCAAATTCCTAGACCTGCTCTCCATATGTGGTCTGCCCTGCCCTATAGTAATTCAAATCCTAGGATGTTCTATACTGACAGGAGCTGACCTGATGTGAAACATAGCAATACTGGATTTGACTCTTAAATGATAGGTACCATGACAACACCCAGGTGGCACAAAGGATAGAGGGTCAGGACTGGAGTCAGGAAGACTCATCTTCCTGAGTTCAAATCCAACCTCAGATACTTATTAGCTATGTAACCCTGGACAAGTCACTTAATCCTGCTTGCCTCAAGTTTTCTCATCTGGAAAATGAGCTGAAGAAGGAAATGGCAAACCACTCCAGTATCTTTGCCAAGAAATGGGGTCACAAAGACTCAGACACAACTGAAACCACTGAACATCACTACCATTGTGACAACAAACATCCACAAATGGGAATGGTTGGCTCACTCCAAGGGAAGTAGGGGTGGGTCAGGGAGCAGCAAAGTTGCAGTGATCTGAAGATCAAAGAATCATTTGCATCAATTGGCTATAAACAGCTCTTTGATCTCCAGATCCCTCCAGGACCCCAGTACACTGATAGGTAATTAGCAGCTGTAACCCTCTCTGTATCTACCCGTTCTCTCTGACCACTGGAAATATTAAAGGCAGAGGAGTTTCTGTGTTTGGTTTGCCTGGTTGCTAAGAGTTATCAAAAACTGATTCTGAAGAAAGGCAAGTGAAAATGAATGGGGAGAGAGCAATAAGAACATACAAACCCTGAACCATGACAGTCAATATGGGTCAGGCCTGTCTGAAGAAAGGAGATACTGAAAGAACTTGGTAAAAACTAGAAGTGAATTAAGCCTCTGAGTGAATTAAAAAGGAAGAACTTTCGACTTTCATTATGTTTTGGAGGATGAGAGGAAAAAGTGACTCTAGTTGTTTGAAAATTATGAGGGTGGTATCCAGGATGTCAAAATGAAGTGACCATTTTTCTTACTACAGAACCCAACATCCATGAACAAAGAACTGGGGAGCCACGTTTGTGACTTGAGAGTCCCCTTCATGTGTGCATGAGGTAAGCAGCTCAGAGGAGGGGATTTCAAAGAAGGCTGTATTGTTCACAGAGGCTGTCAAGCATAGGGAGGGTGGAATTCCATCTGTTCAGTGCAATTCGGTTCAGTGAACTGGTTCACTTTTAATGGTTCACTGAGTTGTGACACCTAGTTGAAATTACAACAAATGTTTAAAAAAAAACCACCTTATATATGACCATTTAAGAAATTGCAAGACAAAATTATTCCCTCAGAAAAGAAAAAACCTTTTAAGTTACTATTTCCATGTACCCCTGAATTCCATATTTAGGGGTTTTCTCCCATTGATTATTAGACAATTAGTCTAGAGAATACCATCAAGAATGAGGAATTTATTCATTGTGCTCTGTTCTGCATACAGCCTTAATTTGTGCATGGTTACACACAACCAGAGGGGTAGAAAGCATACAATCGGACTTTACAGTCACCTTTGCCTTTGCTAGCCTTGACATAGGGAATGTTATAAATGCCCAACAGCCTTTGAGGTAGCTTAACAGATACCCTACTTTCAGGACCAGGTAGAATTGCACTCTATTTGCTTGAATGGCTCTTTGAACAATATCAAGTTATTAAGTTTTTCAGTGATCCAGGGTGGCAGGGGGGAGGGGGAGGGAAGCCCTCTCTATCTGATATCTGCTCAGTGGCGTCTTACAGAAAGTCAGTATGCTTGCCTGGACCTTTGCAGGAGGCCAAGTACTGAACAGCGTAGATTAGGATCTCAACCAGATCTTCATTCTCATTTGCCTAGAGGTGAGGGGAAGGGGGAGGGACGAGGAAGGGGTGGGGAGTATTGAGCCTCCAGGACCCTGTATAGTGATGGATGCTGGGGCAAACAGTAACATCAGCTACGATGAAGATCTGAGGATGAAACTTTCACGAGGCATCGCAGGAGGTTCTTGCCACAATCTGAGCTTCTCCTATCAAAAGGTCCATGCTGGTTTCTCTCTTAACAGGTGATGCTCCATAAGCAACACATTAAAAACTAAGGTTTTTTGGGGGGGTGAAGGGGGGGATACTTAAGGAAGGTTTCCATCAGATGCATTCTAAGAGGACTGAGAGAAAGGAAAAAGAATCTTTAGGGTAGTCACTCAAGCTAGAAGAAAGTGCACAGAGGTTTAACCTTTTAAGGACACTCCATAGAGTTGATTAAACTCTCCTCTGAATAGGGACACTATAACTTTGGATGCTTCCAATCATTCTGAACCCTGATCCTGGGACTATTCCCAGCTTCATCTACTCACTATTCAGTAACAGAGAAGTGAGTATAAGGGACCTGTCATTCTGTCTCAGCAATAGCCTACCTTGGGAAAGGTGATTTGAGTGGCGCCTGCTTCATTTGCAAGAAAAGGAAAAAAGATTGGCGTTCATCTCTGTGCTGTAGCCTCTGACATTTTTCCCTTCATTGATACACTAAGGATTACAATATTCATCCTGAAGAGCTGTTCAGTTTTCCTGGGGTTCTGTTGCTGATGCTACTTTTTGGCTTTCTTTCTTAACTTACCTTAGACATCAGTGAAGGTATATCACTGTCACCTCAAGGCAGGTAGGGACAGATAGATTCACTGAAAAGTATGGGGGTGCAAGATGCAAAGAGTATATACTTTTTTTTAAAATTCTATAATTTTTCGTTTCCTTAACTGTTTTTTTTTCTAGAAATACTGAGAGTGATTCACCCTGAAACTGATTCACTCATATTTCTCCCCCTTTTCTTTACAACTGCTTCTGTTTCCTTTAGAAGTGTCATATGTCATCCTGCTTGACTATCCTTGGCTTCCCTCAAATGTGGTCTGGGTGACTAATTTTGAATGGGTGGTGAGACAGGTCAACTTGGTGATCTGTTAATATTTAGAGCATTTGATTTTTGTTCTGACTCTTTTTATCTGATTTTCTGCTTTTCTAACCTTCTTCCTTTGCCAAAGCTTCTCAGTTAGGGCAACGAGCTCTGTTGATGAAGTGAGTTTTTACTAGATGGCAGGTGACCTGGCAATAGCTCCTAGCCAAACTCCACCCCCTTGCATGGTCTGATTCTATTTTTTCACTATTTTATTGAAGAAAATATTTTTAAAAATTCCTTGTTTGGTAATGTCTTATCTCAGTTATATGAAAAAAAAAATCACCTATGTTCAATCTATGTTTAGGTCTTACTACTAAATCAAAAACAAATAAATCAACAAACAAACCCAACCTATATTTATCTCAAAAAGAAACTCTGCTTCCAGGAGTTGGAAAACCAGATTTAGAACAAAGAGAAAACCATTAGCAAAATCAGAGCAGTCAGACAGCTGAGGACTATCCGAAAATCATAGGCCCATCATTTTAGTGTCTATAGGAAAAGGCTTTGTTTGAAACTGTTTCAGGATCTAACCTGTGTGGCATTTAGAAAATCACAGCATTATTAAAGAGAGCTGGCATACTTTGCAAAAAAAAGAAAAAAAAAAGGTCAGGCCTCACTAACTTCATGGAATTTTTGGAAGATACAACTGACCATGAAGACCAAGAAAATATAATGAACAAACTATTCTTTGAGTTGGGTTTTTTTGTTGTTTATTTTTAAAGAAAATTGATTAGATATTATGGAAGGTTTTTTAAAGTAGGTTAAGTTATGAATAGGGCCAGAATGGAGGATGGGAAAGAGGAAGGATTTTTAGTTGAACCTTACAAATACAACAATTGGTCCTTTCAGAAAATCTATAAATATCAAATCTGGAGTAAAAGAACCTCTTCTTTTCCTCCCTCCAAACTAACAATTGTCTTCACTTTTGTACTTTTCTACCCAGTGCTAAATTCAATGCTATAGCATACTATGAGCATTTATCACTTCCCTCCTCTCCTATCCCCTTTCCTTTCCTCCACTCTTCCTTTCTCCTCTCCTCTCTCCTTTCTTTTCCCTTCTCCTCTGCTTTTCTCATACTCCTTCCCATACTTCCCTTTCCCTCCTCTCCTGTCTCCCACATTTTCTTCTTCCTGGCCACATTAATGAATTAAACCATATTTAACATCTGGCAAGCTAGCTGTCCATGTCAATACTTAATAGAACTAAGCTAAAGTGAGATACATGTTTGGTCTGGGGCACCGGGAAGACAACTTCAGAATACACACTTAGGCAGAGCCTAGCTGACAAAAGAAAGAAAAAAGAGAGAAGGTGTATTCTCGGGATTCTCCCAGCTCACACAGTGAACATGATTATTTAATATCGAAAGTCTCTGATTCTAAATGAGTATGTCTGACATAACTGCTCGTTGATACTGGGCATGATTTCTGAAACACTTGAAGTTTGTTCCCATGCTAGAAGTGCCTTGAGGGCATAGCTAATGCTGCATAAACTCCCTGTGTTTTTATGTGCCCGAGTGGAGACCCCAGGCAGCGGGACAAGGCACACTGAAATTTGGATTCCAAGGAGAAGGCTGGGTACAGTGTATAGCCCAGCTCCTCTGAGAGTGGTTCTGAAGCTCCGTGGGCTTGAGACATTTGAGCATTATTGAGTATTATAAATATTATATTATTGTTCTTGGTTAGCCTGAACGATACCCAGACCCTCTTCCTAAAAAAAATGCCAAGTACCCTTTATTTCTTTTTAAAATTAAAATGAATTAAAATTAATTTTGCCTGAAGAATGTGGGAGAATATTTTAGGCACTCCCTTAAGATTATTAGAGTTACTCTGGGGTATCATAAAACCAAGATGGGAAATCATTTGCCCTGTGTTCTTCAGATCAAAAGAAGGCTTCTGAAAGCTTCCATGTAGTTACTGTAGCTTTAAGCCATGTCTATTTACTTAGCTTCCTACCTTCGCAGCACAGTACCCTCAGCACTCCAGAGATATTTGGGTAGAAGAGAAACCCTCTGCTCCTTTGACCCTCCAGGTACGCACTTAGGCACATAAGCTTTATGGCAAGACCAGGATCTACCAGGGCTGCTCCCCTCCCCCTCTCCTTCCAAACTGGGTTAGGAAAAAACAAAACGACAGGATTAATTTAATTGACCAGGGAGTAATGGAAGGCTCAAGCTGTGCCTCCCTTAATGCAGCTTCCTGATGATTTTCTGGCTACCAGGCTTGAAAGATCCCACTTACTGGAGTTAGGAAGACTCATCTTCTTGAGTTCAAATCCAGCCTCAGACCCTTCTAGCTGTGTGTCCCTGGACTAGTCACTTAACTTTATTTGCCTCAGTTTCCTCATCTGGAAAATGAACTGAGAAGGAAATGGCAAACTGCTCCAGTGAAAACGCCAAAATGGGGTCATGAAGAGTCAGACGTGGCTGAAATGACTGAATAGCAAACATGAAAGTAAGGCTATTTGACATGCTAGATGTTTGAAGACTGTGAAAGTCATCACATTTCATCCTACTGATGAGATACATTTCCCTATCTATAGTATCAGAGAAGTGCACAACTAATTTTTTTTAATTCTGCTTTTTAATGGTCTAAAGATTCAACAGTTCATTTCTAAGGAAAAAAAATTGCATGAGCAAGAACCTATTTGGAGATGGGGGAAGGCAGTGTGGAAAGTTATGCCATGAGTTGTGCTTTTTACATTTCCTTTCTTGTTAGGGCTAAGTAAATGTCCTTTTGTTAACTGTTCAATTACATAGGAGAGCTTCATTTCATTTCAACATCAAACAGAATGAACAGAGTACTATCCTCAGGTCCACCCGTAACAGGTCTAGAGCAGGCAATCATCCTGGAAGTTATATAATTCAACCCCTTAATTTAATACATACAAAAATGGGAGTCCAGAAAAGATCACTGACTCATCCAAGGTAATTGTCAGAGGTAGCATCTGAACCAGCATCCTTTGACTCCAGAGTCAGATTTCCTTCCCTTATAACCTCACGCTTCCATTTCCTAAGCTACATGTCCACAGTCAGGTTCCTCAGAATTGTTAAGGATACAACCTCACACTCAAAAATAGCTTCCTGCTGAGGGCCCACGAGTGCACAGTCTCATGAGATAGTCCAATTCCAGAGTTCAATAACTATCCTTCCTATCCTATATATAAGTAACGCTGCTCCTTGGTTTCCTCTAGTAGCCACTACAATATTTGAAGGTTGTATTACTATTGGTAACTCTGAGCCTTTGCCTTAAGACTATCACACTGAGCCATCCTGTTCTTGGCTGCTTCACTCCAGGTTGGTGTGTCTGCTCAGCTCAGCTATTTCAATACTAACCATCATCCTCTATATGTGCTTTCTTTTGGTTATTCTCTTTAAAGGAGAACAATGGTTTGGATAAGGGGAGGAAAAGGTAGGAAGACAGTGATAGGAGACTGTTGCAATAATCCAGTGTTTTTCATGGCAGTCAGAGAGACCATATGACCCACATTCCATTTGTTTAATTAACTTTTTTCTTTCGAGGCTGGGAGGAGGAGAATTTTGTAATCTTTCCTCCCTTAACATCTTGTCTAGCAAAATCGTATTGTTATACATACACCTCTGAGTTCCAGACTCACATTTATCTGCATCTTCACCCGAATCTCTCTGGCACTTCAAGCAACAAGCTCTTCCTTCCAAATCTGCTCCCCCTTCTGAGTTCACTACTCCTGCCTTGCTGCCACCATTCACCCAGTCTCCCATGCTCAGACTTGGCTATTATCTCTAACTCTTCCAGGCCTTCCTCTCTCCCATTCCATCCAGTATCTGTTGATTTCACCTCTGAAACATCTTTCTTTCTTTCTTTCTTTCTTTCTTCCTTCCTTCCTTCCTTCCTTCCTTCCTTTCTTCCTTCCTTCTTTTCTTTCTTTCTTCTTGATTATTGCAACAGTTTCCTACCAGATCTTCCCACTTTTTCTTTTTCTCTTATCCAAACCATTGTTTGCACAGCTACCAGACTTATCTTCTTTATGTGAAAATCAGATCCTATCACTTCTCTACCTTCAATAATTCCTTGTTGAATACTAAATAGGGTTCAATCTTCATTGCCTGGTATTCAAAGCCATTCACAGTTGGCAAGCCCCTCTAATCTTATCTTTTGGTTAGAATCACACCTTTACCATATACTATTTGTATGACTAAAGGCAGAGTGATTTTACTTCAATGAGTCTCAGTTATCTTATCCATAAAGTGGGGTTGATAGTACCTGCCTCACAGGGATGCTGTAATTCTCAAATGAAATAATGAATATAAAGTACTTTGTAGACTTCAAGGTGCTACATGAATTGGAGCAGTTGTTCTCTATTTCAGCCTATTTGGACTACTTGTTATCCCTTGCATGTACATACATCATTCTCTCTTGTCTCCATATCTTTGCTGAGAATGCCTTTCACCTGCCCGCTGAATTCCTAATCCTTCTAGCCCCACTTAAATTTGAGGTTGAGGCAGCTAAGTGGCTCAGTGGATAGAGTGCCAGGCTTGGACTGGAATTTGTTTCAGCAAACCTTCCCTGGTCTTTTCCTTTGAGACTTGACATACTACTTTGTTTCCACCTCTTTTATGTAGCTGCGATTTATCATTTTGTTTGTGAATGTTTCATATTATTGTTAGATTGTGTGGCTAGGTTTCATTTCACCATTTCAGTGGTTTACTGGTTACTTACTTATTAATTTACTTACTAAATATTTGTCAAATTGAACTGTTGTTCAATGCTAACAGAGTACATATGTTATTGATATTGAGGCAAATCAATTCAATAAACATTTATTAAGTGCCTACTATGTGCCAGGTACAATACTAAGTGACGGCAATACAAATAAGAAAAAAAAGACAATACCTTCCCTTAAAGGACTTATAATCAAATGGTGGAACACAACACAAAAAAAAGATGAAAGTTGGGGGCAGGGGCACGAGAGGGTACCTGGTGCAGGAACATCATGTTCCCTGGAGTCTGAACCAAATAAAGCTACTTATAGAAAGTGGAAAGTGAGCTGCAAAGTCCAGATCCCAGCCCTTACTTTGGGAGTTTAGTGCTCCACCCTCCAGTCCCCCAATCAGAAGGGAGAAGAGAATGTTGAAGTGTTGGGTATCCAAAGCTGGGGTAATCAGAATGATGATGAGACTTCAGATGATCAGCCTATTCTAGGTGGGGCATCATGTTTCCTGCAGTCCAAAGCAGACAGAGCTGCTTTTGAAAAAAACGTTGTTTCAGAGAGGATAGAGTGCTGGACTTTGAGGTGGGAAGACCCTAAGTTCAAATCTCAACTCGGATATTGATTTATGTGACTCTGAACAAGTCATTTAGTCTCTATCAACCTCAGGTGGCTGGTGAGTCATTTTTCAGTCCTGTCCAACTCTTCATGACCCCTTTTGGGGTTTTCTTTGCAAAGACAATAATTTGTCATTTTATCCTCCAGCTCATTTTACAGGTAAGGAAACTGGGACAACAGGGTTAAGAGACTTGTCCAGGGTTACACAGCTAGTAAGTGTCTGAGGTTGGATTTGAAATCAGGAAGCAGAGTCTTCCTGAGTCCAGGCCTGGCAATCTATCCCCTGAGCCACTTAGCTGCCCTAACCTCAGTTTGCTCATCTGTAAAGTAAGGATTATAAAAGTACATACTTCACAGGGTTGTCATGAGGATCCAATGACATAACATATAAAGTCCTATATGTGAGCCTATGTAGTGTTGGTTGCTATTAATGTTTCTGAGGGTATCCTTTAAAAAAAATAGTATTTTGCTTTTCCCTAGTTAATGTAAAAATAATTTTTAACATTCATTTTTGACACTTTGAGTTCCCCATTCTCTCCTTCCCTCTCCATCCCTCCTTATTGAGAAGGCAAGCAATTCCATATAAATTATACCTGTGTAGTCATGCAAAACATTTCCATAATAGTCATGTTGTGATAGAAAACCGAGCAAAAAAAAAAAACCTCAAGAAAAATAAAATAAAAAAGTATGCTTCAATCTGACATCAATTCTTTCTCTGGGGATGGATAGTAATTTTCATGAGTCCTTCAGAGTTGTCTTGAATCATTGTATGGCTAAGCATAGTGAAGTTATTCACAATTCATCATCTCACAATGTTGCTGTTACTTTGTGCATTTCACTCTGCATCAGCTTATGTAACTCTTTCTAGGTTTTTCTGAGAGTATCCTGTTCATTATTTCTTGTAGCACAGTAGTATTCCATCATAATCATACACCACAGTTTGTTCAGTCACTCCCCAGTTGATGGACATCCCCTCAATTTCCAATTCTTTTCTACAAGAAAAAAAACTGCTATAAATATTTTTGGACATAGAGGTCCTTTTCCTTTTTGTTTTTTATGTCTTTTGGGATACAGACCTAGTAGTGATGTTGCTGTTTTGTAGTCCTTTGGGCATAGTTCCAAATTGCTCTGCAGAATGATTGAATCTGTTCCCAAATCCAACAACACAGTATATTAATGTCTCATCAGTTCCATATCCCCTCCTCCATTTGTCATTTTCCTTTTCTGTCCCATTAGCCAATCTAATAGATATGAGGTAGTACTTCAGAATTGTTTTAATTTGCATTTCTTCAATCAATAGTGAGTTAGAGCATTTTTCCATATGGCTATAGAATGCTTTGATTATTTTATCTGAAAACTGTTCATGTCTTTTGATAATTTGTGTTTTGGGGAATGTCTCTTATTTTTATAAATTTAATTCAGTTCTTTATGTTTAAGAAGTGAGGCCTTTATTAGAGAAAATTGCTACAAAATGTTTTTCACAGTTACTATTACTAACTATATTTCCCTCCCTCCTATCTCCCCGCCCCCTCAGTTTATTCTAGTCTCCTTCTCTTTTCACCCTGTCACTCCTCAAAAGTGTTTTGCTTCTGACTACCTCTTTTCTATCACTCCCCGCCCCCTCCTTCTTTATTCCCTTCCCCTTCTACTTTCCTATAAGGCAAGATAGATTTCTATACCCTATTAATTATATATGTTATTCCTTCTTTGAACCAATTCTGATGAAAATAAGATTCACTCATTCCCTTTCAATCTTCCCCTCTTGCCCTCCACAGTAAAAAACTTGTTCTTGCCTCTTTTATGTGAAATAATTTATCCTGTTCTACCTTTCCTTTTCCCTTTCTTCTGTACTTTCCTCTCTCACCCCTCATTTTTTTTAGATATCACCCCTTCATATTCAACTCAAACCTATGCCATCTCTCTACATATACTCCTTTTAACTGCCCTAATAATGAGAAAGTTCTTAGGAGTTACAAGTATCATCTTCCCAGATAGGAATGGCAACAGTTTAACCTTATTAAGTACCTCATGATTTCCCTTTCCTGTTTACCTTTTTATGCTGCTCTTGAGTCTTATATTTGAAAGTCATATTTTCCATTTAGTTCTGGTCTTTTCATCAAGAATTCTTGAAAGTCCTCTATTTCATTGAATATTCATTTTTCCCCTGAAGGATTATACTCATAATATTTTGCTGAGCAGTTGATTCTTGGTTATAATTTCAACTTCTTTGTCCTCTGGAATATTATATTCCCAGCCCTCCAGCCATTTAATGTAGGAGCTGTTAAACTTTGTGCTATCCTGACTGCATCTTCACAGTACTTGAATTGTTTCTTTCTGGTTGCTTGCAATATTTTCTTCTTTACCTGGGAGCTCTGGAATTTGACTTTCCCCATGAGGTTTCATTTGCGAATCAGATACCAAATTCTTTCAATTTTTATTTTACCCCCTGGTCCTAGAACATCAGGGTATTTTCCTTGATAATTTCTTGAAAGATGATGTCTAGTGATTTTTTTATCACAGTTTTCAGATAGTCAAATAATTTAAAAATCATCTCTCCTGGATCCATTTTCCAAGTCAGTTGTTTTTCCAGTGAGATATTTCACATTATCTTCTATCATTTTCAAAACATATATATATAATCAAAATTCCTTTGCTTTCATTTTATTGTTTCTTGATTTCTCATAAAGTCACAAGCTTCCATTTGCTCCATTCTAATTTTTAAGGAATTATTTTCTTCAGTGAGTTTTTGGACCTCCTTTTCAATCTAGACAATTCTACTTTTTAATGAGTTTTTTACTTCAGTGAATTTTTATGTCTCTTTTTTTTCATTTGGTCAATTCTGCTTTTGAAGGCATTCTTTTTCTCATTGGCTTTTTGTACCTCTTTTGTTATTTGGCCCCCACTATTTTTAAGGTGTTATTTTCTTCATTTTTTTGTGTTTCCTTTACCAAGCCATTGGCTCATTTTTTCATGATTGTCTTACATCACTCTCATTTCTCTGCCCAATTTTTCCTCTACTTCTTTTTAAGCTCTTCTGTGGTCTGAAACCAATTCATATTTTTCTTGGAGGCATTAGATGTAAGAACTTTGACTTTGTTGTCTTCTGAATTTATTTTGATCTTCCTTGTCACCATAGTAACTTTCCATGGTCTGGATTTTTTTCTATTATTTGCTCATTTTTCCAACCTATTACTTGACTTAACAGTTTATTAAAGTCGGGCTCTGCTTCTAGAGTAGAGGGCATAATGTCCCAGGCTTCAGAAGTTTTGTGCAGCTTCTAGAGATACTTCTAGGGACCTGTAAGTTTTTAGTTCTTCCAAGGTGGTATGATCTAAGGAGAGGTGCTTCCTATTCTCCTATCCTGTGCTCTAACCTGTGCATAACCACAAGCATTGTTGTCTTCCTTGGAACTGTGAGAAGGGTCCTCCCACCCCCACTTTGGCTGCAACTCTGCTGTGCTAGTGCTCCTCATCACCCTGGGATTGACATCTAGGACTAAAGAGCCTCCTGCAATCTCCTTCTGACCAGTTGTCTGACTCCCTTGCCTTCTTTGTTCTGGAAACAGCTTTTGCCAGTGCCTCCCAAGGCATGCTCCTGGTTTGCTTGGGCCAGGCCTGTGCTTGGTATGTCCTGTGCTGGTCTGTGCTCCTCTTTTACCCTGGTGCAACAAAGCTTTTCTGCTGACTTTCTGAGTTGTCTTGGGTTAAAAAGTTATTTCACTCCATTTGTTTGTTGGTTCTACTGTGCTAGAATTTGTTTAGGGTCATTATTTAAAGATTTTTGGAAGGGTTTTGGGGAGAGTTCAGGTGAGTCCCTGCCTTTATGCCACCATTTTGGCTCTGCCTCTCTGTTGATATTCTTATATTCCATGTTCGTATCAACTAATCATTCAACAAGCATTTATTAGGCACCAACTATGTCCCCGGTATTCTGTTGTTGTTGTTGTTGAGTTGCATTAGTCATGTCTGACTCTTTTTGAACCTACTTGGGGCTTTTCTTGACAAAGATATTGGTGTAGTTTCCCATTTCTTTCTGCAGCTAATTTTATAGATTATAAAACTGAGGCAAACAGGGTTAAGTGACTTGCCCAGGATCACATAACTAGTGTCTGAGGCCAGGTTTGAACTTAGGAAGCTGAGTCTTCCTGGCTCCAGGTCCAGCACTCTGTGTACTATGGTGCCACCTAGCTGACAAAGAGAATACAAATACAAAGAATGAAATATATAAAGTATGGTAGGTAGACTAAAGTTCGAAGAGGTAGGAGTCTTACCTAAATTTTGAACAAAGTGGGTGCTTACTGTTTATTTGTTGAATTCTTGTGGGATGTAACCAATGATCCCCAAATCCCAGGGTAGCATCTATGGTACATTTGAGCCTCCAGTGCTGCCTTTGCTTTGCAATCTTTAGTTTACCATGCTCTTATTCTTTGGCTTCCTTAAGGATGGGTTGACCCCCTTGATTTGTTCTGCTTTCCTTCTGTGTCTCAGCATATAAAGAGAGAGCTTCTGGACTTCATGGATGGTTATCCCTCTATACTATTGATGAGCCTTTGAGACATGTATAGTGTTCCTCTACAACAGGTTGGTAGAGGTCCTTAATAGTATCTCTATCTCACTGCCCACCCCCTAGCTTTCCATGATTCCACAATGAAGAACTGATACTTTACAATGACCCTCTTCCCCATGTATTTCTGTGTTGCTTTATCAGGGCAGGAGGGACAAAGGAAGGCTGGTATTCTCTGATGGAATTTTTTGAAAAGCACTGCCCCTGTATCTTTCACTAAATTGGTTATAACTTGGCTTATAATCAAAAACAGCTATCCCTGAACTATGATTTGCTCTTTACATTGGTTCCAGAATGTGTTTTTGAACTGATTCTTACTGAAAATTCTTGATCAAAAGCCAACCTTCAAGGGATTGGTGAAGTTCAAGGATATTGTTTTGTAAAAAAAAAAAAAAAAAAGAAATCTTGTATTAAGGAATTATAAAATCTCTTATAGAAGTTGCTCCCTTACCCATTTCCTTTGACATATCTGTAAAGAGAAAGTTTTCTTGGTCTGTTCTTTGCCATTGCTTTCTTGACCATGCTACTGTATTGACAGAGGCATAACTAGAAATCTCTCTCAGTGAAAATTCAATTGTAGGGGAAGAGCTGGGTGCTAACCTATCTCAGTTAAGTAAAGAAATGTGAAAAGATGGGGCAGCCCCCAGAGAGGCCCACGTTAGTCACTCAATAGGAGGGCTCATGGCCTCAGATCCATGACCAAGGAAATGGGAGCTGAGTATTACAATAGAAGATGGAAAAAGGAAACTGGGCCCTGGGAATTGTTCATCTCTGGGACAGGATTCTTGGAGATAGAAGCCTGGGGAGAAAAAAGTGACATTAACACTACAAAACTGGGGGGACATAGGAGGATTGTGAGGCATAGTGAATGTCAGCTACCCTTAGTACGCTGGGATAAAGTCCTGTTAGCCTTGACCTAGTTACACCTATGTGATTAATATTCTCTCCTTCCTGAAACTAGACCCTTACTTTGCTTCCTTAGCATTGTTCCCATCTTGGTTCTTTTTTTATGGCTTTTACTCATTTATTATCTTCCTCTTGTCTTTGAACAGCACTTTTCATTTTCACTTTTCAACTTCTGTTTTCTTCAAAAACAGGAAAGACTTGTTCTTACTCATTTGAAGCTCTTTTTAAAATAATAATAATTTTTTGATATGAGGAATTTTCATCTGAGAGTAAACTACATTTATGGAATATATACATATATATGTATGTATATGTGTATATAGATATATATGGGACAGTCATTCAAAAAGCATTTACATCCATGAATGCATGCTAGCTTACGTAGGATCTCAGATCTAGAACTGTATGACCTTATAGGTTGTCTAATCATAAATCTAGAACTGTAAGGGACTCTAAAAGCTTTTTAATTGAACTTCTTCATTTTACATATCCTACACAACCACCTCCTCTCTCCCTACTCGTCTCAGGTTAATTTGTAAATTCTTACTCAGATTAGTAAGCTGGGTCCCCTTTTAGCAACTCATTCTCTCAGGATTCTATCATTTAGTAACCCTGAAGGTCAGTGGAGTTTTCCAGTACTGTCATTCATGAGCTCCTTTTGTTGTGTTTCCCTTTGATTATTAATACATCTTAGCTTTTAAAAAGGATATTTATGAAGCAAATCCAGCTGAAACAATTGGTATGAACACAATTCCCCTGAAAGTCCCTGGTACACTCTCAGAAATATATAATAGATCTGTGAGAAGAGTGGGTATACACTTAAAATATAATGATGATAAGGCATTGTAAAAGCAAGCACCCTGGCATAACTAGGATGACCTGCTAGTACGGGTCCTTGGATCTGCTTTTATTAAAGGAAAGCAACTTTTAAGATGTCAACAATCTTCTTTAATTACATTCTAGTTCAGGAGAAAAGTCATCATCCTGAACTTCAGGAAAAATACAAACAGAAAATATAAGCAGAGAAATAAAGACCAACAGATGTTGCTATGCACTTTACATACATCTCTGGATCAAGAGAGCCTTTATATCTGAACAGTTGGGGAGCTCTGAACATATGACAACTCAGAGTCTCAACCAGGGAATCACATAAGCAAACCTCCAAAGCAAAACCTTACCTCAGAGTCAGAAGGCATCACAACACTATGACTTAGTGCCTAATTAGAAATTAGCAAAAGATTTGAAAGCCTTCCTACAAGCAAGCTTCCCCTAAGTAAGCTTCCCTTAATGGGCTCCACCTGAGACCTACTAATGGGCAGGGAAAATCTTACATCCCATTAACATTGCAGCCATACATGAAAATAACATGTATGACCAAAGGGTAAACTTACAACTCTTAGTTATTGAAAGTCCTGTTCTGAAACCAAAACTAATATTCTCTTCTGGTGCAAGGGAAACATGGTCCTTAAAGCTGCTTCCTACCACTGGTAATGGTCTTTCTGCATCCATATTTATGATCAGATAGTCTCCCTCTCTGCCCTTGACTAGATGTATTGTTTGTTGTTGGTATAGTTTCTGATGACATAGTTAATGGTGATGGTTGGGGGAGGAGAGAGGAAAATGTAACACTCTATCCATCTATCTGTCTGGTACAGTCAAAAGACTTGGCCTCTTCAAAATATTCTCAAGCCTGGAAACTTCCAAGGCTTCATCATTTTGCTTCTGGACTCAAGCTTCTGAATTGTCTTACTTTTATGTAGCTCTCTTTAATATTTCCTTTGTGGTATCATCTATTTTTATCCCTTTATCTAAGCACTTTACTCTTCCCCGAGTTTTGTTTTCACCTAATTTACATTTTTGATTGATTCAGCTGAGAAATATGCATCTTTCATGCTTTCCATTTATTGAAGTAGCTGTGGAAACTGCTACCCTTATATACAGAGAAGGAAATTGAGACCCAGGAAGATTCAATGACTTGTCCAAGGTTGTACATGTCAGAGGCTGATTTTAACTCAGATCCTAGATTCCAGACAATATTTTTTTTCATTGTACTATGAGGAAACTGAGGGCCAGAAAGGGGGAAATGACATCTAGTTACATATGGGGAAGAGGCAGTATTCTAACTCAGATCCTATGATCTTCTGTGACATTGTTGAAGACATAGTAGATGAACTCTGGAATGGAAGGGGCTTACAATTTCCTGTAGTGGTAAATTACCCACCCACCTACCACCAAGAGAGCAGCAGGATATTTGATAATAAATGGAATGGCAGTGGTTGACAGCTTGCTCCTGGGTAGCTGTGACAGAATGTGTCGAGTAATATATGAAATATGGGATGACAAAGCCCTACCAGACACTACGTCTCATTAGGCTAGTCCTGAGCCATCAGTAGTCAGGTGGAGGTCTCCAATTCCCAGGCTAAAGCAATATTGGCATGTCCTAGTCCCCACTTTCATTGGGGGTTAGGGGACAGGCATTTAGTCTACGGATGAATTTATCACACCATCCTCAGTGAAAAAAAACCTGAATGTTCCCCATACTGCAAATTGAATACAGATGGAGTGGTGGAGATAAGATGCCTGCTAATTTCTTTTTAATGATAAGAGATATGCATCAGGACAATCAGAGGGTAAGTATTATTTGCATCCATGAAGAGAATCAGAGGTAGGGATGAACAATTTAGTAACCTACACGTTCAAAGGGAAAGAGGATCATAGAGGCAAATACTTCAAAATATATGCAAGTAGTCTAGGAGAAGCTAAGATGAGAGAGGTCACCAAGGCAAACTTGGGAATACTTGTCAGTAGTACATAGCTCCCATGCAGAAAAGCAATCATAGGAACATAAGATAGAGTTGAGTGTCTGAGCCAGGATTTGAATTCGGTTTTTCCTGATTTCAATTCTAGTTCTCTATCCACAGTGCCAACTAGCCATCTCCAGAAGTAAAAGAGAGCTGGAGGATGGAGGTAGAGGATTTTCCAAACAAAACTAGAGCTTGGTCTTGTTGTGTGACTGTGTTTATGAGTGGAGTCTATGTCATTTGAGGTCCCTTAGAATTTTATAAACATGTGATTTTTTCAATTTAGCTGATACTTATATGCCTCTATCACATAACTATATTCACAATCGCATTCAAGTTCAATAAACATTTATTAACCTCAAGTTTACATTCTACATTATGTTAGACACTGTGCTAAACTCAGAAGGGGATAGAAGGATGAACAAAATTATAAAATTAGGGAAGAATCGAATGAGACATTATATTTGAAAGTGGTTTAAAATATGTGCATCACTTATTAATACTATAAGACTCACATGGTAACAGATCAATATTTCAAAAGATCTATGATTAAATCCCAGTGGGTACTCAATTCAGTGACAATAAGCTAGTCATCAGACAATAGACATGGCCTGCTGCCGGACTTGTATGTGGAGTGTTTCCATTTGAGAGCACCTGTCAGAACTTTCAGTCCACTGTCAAGAACCTTTGAGTTCCCAAGCAGGGTTTATATGAAGTACTTGAGTACAAACCCCTTTACAAAAGCAGAATGGCATTTCCTCTGTAACTTACAACCTTAGAGAGCATACTGAGGCAAGGAGTCACATGGCCAATATGTGTCAGAGGCACAACTTGAACCCGGATCTTTTTGATTGTGAAGTTTGCTACACGGACTCTGGTGGGAGTAGGAAGAGGAGGGAGAGGGGAGGTGTTACAATCTATAATTAATGATCACCACTTGAATCTCCCATTTTCTGGCCAATCATCCAATACTTTTCTGGAATGCAGGAAGCATAGCTAGATAAGGTCTAATTAAGTAGCCAAGACTTATCAGATCATATTGTCTGAGATTCATATCATGTGGAAACTCTGGGAAATATGGGCTCAGAAGATTCAAGGTGAGCTCTTTAGAAGAGAATACCAAATCAAGGATGTCAATGTCAGGGAAGAAGCTTTGGAATAACCATTTCAACCCTGGCAGCAGAACTATGAGGTTTAATAACAGTGTATTTGTGTAAGTGATATGGCAGTCATTTCATTAATTAATGTACCAGGAGAGGTAATCAAGTTAAAGGTTGTTACTGCATTTATAGAGGAACTGAAGAGAAAGGAGGGGAAGGGGAAAAAGCATTGCTAAATCACTCTAAAAACTGAGTAAAGAGAGAGACAGAAAGGCAGACAGATGAAGGAGAAGAGAGAAGGGGAGAAGAAGGAAGGAGAGAAAGAAAGGAGAGAGTGAGAGAGAGAGAGAAGAGAGAAAAGGGAAAAGAGGAAAAAGAAAGAAGGAAGAGAGAAAGTGGGGAGAGAGGGAAGAGAGAAAGGAAGAACTTAAAGCACTCACTCTACTTGAATGTCAATTTGTCTTCAGCTTTATGGCCCTCAGTGTTTTAAACACACTCTTGAAGTATTGGGATGATTCGGGAGCATCACGTTTCTGACCAGGGGAAGAACAAAATCGTTAATGTGAGACAAAAATAAAATACAACTCACATACACTTTTCCATCCCAATAAGCAAGGTCCTTCTAAATTTTCTTCAGAATTCTTTAGGATACTGTGCCTCATGGAACCTCATACATATGCACAAATCCCTTTATGTGGATCATCAACTGTGTGAAAGCCACCCCTGACATATTAATTAATCAATAAGCACCTGTACCTATTTGGATTTATTTTATTTTTATTTTTTCTGCATATACAGGATGTGTGAAAAGTCTTAGTGTACTTTTAAGTTATTAAAGTTTATTGACTCCCTTGTTAGAATGTAAGTTCAGGGACTATCATTCATTGAATTTGCATCTCTAGTGTTGATCACATAGTAAATGCATAATAAATACTTGTTATTTATTTGATTGATTTAGCACCTATATGTACCAGGCACTCTGTATCTTCTTGGGTATTCAAAGAGCAAAATGGCCTAAAGGAACTTAGGTTCTATTGGATGTCATACAATCAATAGAGATTGACAAGAAGTTTTTGAACACTTCTTGGTCAGACTTGCAAGTCCTCCCATGACCCCTCTACCATGGATAGTGGATACTGATATGTTCTTTCCACTGTGGTCAGCAGCCACAAGCACCTCACCTTCTCCAAGTCCATCTGGGATGCAAATTGGAAAAGGGAGGGATGTTGTACCAGAACCCTCCATAATAATCATTTTTTGTTCAGTTGTTTTCAATTATGTCCAATTTTTTGTGACCCCATTTGAAGTTTTCTTGACAAAGTTACTGGAGTTTAACATTTCTCTTCCAGCTCATTTTATAGATGAGGAAACTGAGGCAAATAGGGCTAAGTGGCTCATTAAGGGTCACAAAGCTAGCAAGTGTCTGAGACTGGATTTGAACTCATAAAGATGAATATTCCTGATTCCAAACCCAGTACTCTATCCACTAGTCACCTGGTTGCCTTCACAATCCTTTACATACACATTTAAAAACCTTGTTGTCAACACCAATACTCTATGAACTCACTTTACTCTGAACAGCTGTCATAAAGATTTTTGGATATATAAGTAATCATTCGTCAAGAAAATGTCAATGACCCTTGGAGTATGAGGTTACCTAAAGCAAAAATTTTCACACAAAACCAACTAAAAATTTATATCTTTCATTTATTCAAGATCAATTCAACAAATATTTATTATTCTTCTACTATTTACAGAGCACTGTACTCGGCCCTAGGAAGAAACAAAGGCTGGACAGGATGTGGACTTTGCAATCATAGAATTTGCCATTTAGTAGGAAGTCAAGATACAAAAATAGAAGGAATTAGCAGGCAGCAAGGCAGAGTGAAAAAAAGACTGGCCCTGAAATCAGGGGACATGTATTCAAATCCTCCCACATAGTAATTATAGTAGAGAAATGTGAAGCAAAATGGTGTATGTTTGATAAGAATAATATTATTTTTAAGTAAAATATTATTTTTATATGAAAGGGGAAATCCGGAAAGGCTTCAGATGTCACATCGTAGGTCCTGATATACCTTTGAGGTAGGATGGGGTAGAAATGAAGTATAGTTATACATAATACAATTTTAGTACCGTTTGTCATCCCATAACCAAACCAGCCCTCTCTCTGTTCTTCATATACAGTGCAGCATCTCCTATCTCTGTGTCTTTGTACTGTCTGTCTCCTATGCTTGAAATATATGCACTCCTCATCTCTGTCTCACAGAAGTTTCCCATCCTTTCAAGATGAAACTCAAACGTCATCTTCCCCATGAAGTTTCTTTTGATCCCCTCAACTGTTAGTGCCTTTCCTTTCAAACTACCTTGTATTTAACTACTTTGAATTTATTTGTATTGATTTCTTCATATTATTCTGCATATAATTATATATGCCCTGGTTGACTTCCTTATCAGAATGTACTTAAGCAGGCAATAAGCATTTATTAAGGACTTAGCATATGCTAGGCACTCTGCTAAAAATTGGGGATACCAGCAAAAAATAAGACAGCCCCTGCCCTCAAGGAGTTTATATTTTAATGGGGAAAGAAAACAGGGAAAAAAAGGGAGATGAAAAGCAGGAGAAAAGGGATAACCTAGCATGATAGTGAGGTCCAGTGAATCAAAAGCTCAGCCAGGAGGGTAATGAAACATGATTATCTTGGGCCCACCCCCAAAATGGAGGCTCCAGAAAGAACTCACCAAAGTGGAAAAGGGAGCATCATGGTAGAAGGACATTCCAGGGGGAGAACATCTTAGGTCCATGGTGAGAAGGCCATTGAGCTATGGTGACAAAGTATCGAGGGCCAGAAACTCAACTGGTAATAAAATAAGCAAGTTCCTTGTGAGTAGGAATTGCTGCATTCATTGTGTTTAACGAATACTTAGCATAGTGCCTGGCACATAAGTAATCACTTAATAAAAATTTGTTAATTATTAGTATCATTAACAATATTATAAGGTCTTCCTCTTTAGAGCTGGAAGACCTTAGAGATCAATGTTTGAATCAAGAGACAAATCCTTTCACCTCATAAATGAAGAAAGCTGAGGTTAAATGACTTGCCCAAGGTGACACCATTTGCAAATAATGGATTAAGTCACTTGTCATGGAATGCTGTCATAGTCTTCCAAAATCTTCAGAAGTAGTTATCATCATCCAGATGCTGATTCTCTCCAAATGTGGTTCCTGGACATGCCTAAATGATGGGGAGCCAAGAATTATTAATTATTTAGTTATGAAATGACTCCCTTAACTGAAAGGACTACCGGTGGAATTCCAGCCCTGGACTCACAATGGAGAATGAAACCCTTGCCTTTCTGTCATTCAGCAAATTCCAAGGAGGCTGGTCCAGGCACAGCAGTCCATCTAATGAGTGATTAATAGCTGAGCTGAGTCTCTGGCACTTTATTTCCTATTCCCTGCTCTGCCTCCTCTTTAACACTCAGGTAACTGTCAAAAATGGACCTGAGGATTATAGCTGACAAGGGGTAAATGCCTTCCTGTTGTCCTCCAAAGGTTAAGGTTTACCAGCCTCAGTTGGAAGCAGTGATCTCCAATAACCATTAATCCACTAACCTCCGGTAGCAGTGAACATATTTATGACAGCAGTCACTAAAGGGTGAAATAAAGATTAGTTTTTAGTTAGGAACGCAAAGCTTTTGAGATCAATACAAACTCACTGCTGAAATCAATCTAAAGTTTGGAATTTTTAAGTAAAGATTTACTGGGCTTCCTTGAACAGTTCATTTTCTGAAGGGAGAGAGAGTGGGCTAAGACATGTTAACAGTAATCAGATTGAGTAAACTGTAGTCAGTTGGCAACTGACCCCTGTTTTGTGAATGGCAAATGAGTGTATAGGAATAAAAAAACACCCATAACGTGGACTGTAAATTTGCCAATTAATAGGTAAAACCAAAGTGTACACAGAGACTTAACATGATAAAATATTAGTAGCTACATTGGCCTATTTGAAAACATAAATAATCAATAGACATTAATAGTGAAGCTGTTCGAGCGTTTCCCTATTACTGTGCATATTAAGTGTTTCAATTATTTCTACTTAGTTTGATAGATAAATGTATACCCACATTTTACACAAGCCTTCAAAAATAATATAGACTTGCTCTTGAGAACAAAAGCCACTGTTTAGATTTTTTTAAAAAAGCAAGTGGGCTGGAAATGCATAGCTTGTTATACCTCTGTGCTGTTCATGTTTGATGCATGTATACAATTTATTATGCAATTTCTTGAGATTTGACAAAGTAATTGTCTTGCAAACCAAAGCTTTAATGATTTTTTTTCTCCTTCCTGCAAAAGGTCTGTGGTAAGATAGAAAAGTGACTGAAGAAATCAGTGTCTGTGATGTCAATTAACACTCATTATATGTGCATGTTTGCATATGTGTTAGTGGTGACCCAAGTAATATTCCAAGTTCTGAGTTCTGAAATCCCATGGGCTAAATTCACTTTATTCAAAAGGGTAAATGTACCAAACCCCACAGTAAAAGCTGTAACTTCAGAAATCATTGAAGCTACATGGTATACCAGCAAAGAGTCCTATATTTGGAACCAGTGAACCTAGGTTCAAATTTTACCTCTACTGCTTATTTTGATAGATGAACGCACACTCATATTTACACAGTGACCTTGAGGAAGTCATTTTCCTTTTTTGAATATTTGCTTTTTCATCTGAAGAATAAGAGCCTTGGACTAAACACAGAAGGTACTTTCCAGCTTTAAATCTCTGATCCTACTGGTTACAGGTACCAGGAAACAAATGGATTATTCCAATGCCTTACATTAAAATATAAGCTCCCTGAGAATAGGGCTAGTCTTGCTTCTGTTAGTATCCACAGTGCCTGGTATATAGTATGCATTTAATTAATATTTTATCTATCAATGTGTATCTCATAACTATTTCTTCAGTCCCTCTCATATGAATTCTTGTGACACACCCTGCTATCGATTACTCAGAGTGAATCTATATACAATGGCATTCCTTTTTTTTTTCTATGCAGAAGTATCTATAAAAACTTTTCCAAGTATGAGAGTATGAGAGCCCTATCAGATCTAGATAAACAGCTAAAATCATCTAAAGAAACGTCAGGAAGGAGGAATGTGCTGGAGTCGTTTTGTACTGGCTCACAAGCTGACTGCTTAAGTTTACACTGTGAGAATTTACATCTCAGAAATCGGGAAATGCTACAAATTACGACTTGATTTATTGTTTTGCTGATTGTCTAGACTAAAGAAAGTGATAGAGAAAATGTTAATAATGATGATTGAATTTAAAAGTATGATGTGTAGAATATTTTATTGAGGGGATTTGTTCTGTGGTGTTTGAATTATTTGATGACCTAGAAGGCCTTGAGGATGCAGGCTCCTCACCCCTGGATGAAAGACTAGCTACATGAGAGAGCATTTACAGTTTCCTTGATGTTTTTAAAACAGGCTATTGTAACCATAGAAAAATTGCTTATGGTCTCTTGAATAATAAAGCAAAGAGTATTTCAGTAGTTGGAAGAAAGGGAGTACTGGATTTGGGATCAGAAGGATCTAGGTTAAAATCCCAGCTGTGCTACTTATTAGGGCAGCTAGGTGGTGTAGTGGATAGAATGCTGCTTGGCCTGGAGTCAGGAAGACCTGAGTTCACATCCAGCCTCAGACATTTACTAGCTGTATGACCCTGGGCAAGTCACTTAACTTGGCTTCAGTTTCCTCATCTGTAAAATCAGCTGGAAAAAGAAATAGCAAACCACTCCACTATCTTGACCAAGAAAACCCCAAATGAGATCACAAAGAGTCAGACCCAATTAAACAATTACAATATGACACTGAGCAAGTCATTTCCCTTCTTTCTTGCTCCTCAGATTTGTTCATGTGTAAAAGAAGAGAATTGGGTTAGATGTGCTCTAACATCTTTCTCGTCTCTATATCTTGTGACTCTGTGAATTGTCATAGCTGTCCTGTGACTAAGCACATCTTCAACTTCCAACTCCCAGGAAATCTCAGCTTCTTTTCTTTACAATCTGCATGCTGGAGTCAGAATCAGTTATCCCCTCCTCTGGCAAGGCAAATCCCCAGGACTCCTCATTGTTAGGCAGAGCTTCTAGAAGTTGACCTACTGCCCATTGGTGATGTCTGATATGTTATTATGAGGGCCAGAGGCAAACTTTTATCTGAACAGTGTGCTTCTAGGAAAGGAACAAAACGCTGAAACTATCGCAGAGGCCATTGGGAAAACATATGAATGCCTTCTCAGAGGGTCCAAGACACAAGGGGCACAGTACTGCCACTTCCTCCTGAAAACAGGAGTAACTGTTTCTCCAACAGCTAAAATCATCTAAAGAAACATCAGGAAGGAGGAATGTGCTGGAGTCGTTTTGTTCTGGCTCACAAGCTGACTGCTTAAGTTTACACTGTGAGAATTTACATCTCAGAAATCGGGAAATGCTACAAATTACGACTTGATTTATTGTTTTGCTGATTGTCTAGACTAAAGAAAGTGATAGAGAAAATGTTAATAATGATGATTGAATTTAAAAGTATGATGTGTGCACGTTTTGGGTTATTTTGCCCCCACAAAGCCAACGGTTAAATATGTGCCAGCACATCACTGTTGCATGTGCTTTATTCAACACTTTATTTGTCTTTTAAATGCCCTTTATTCAGCACTACAATGTATTAAAACTCTAATGAATTCAGTGACCTGGAGGATGTCACAGAGAATAAAACTCTGGATGGGACACAGAAAAAAGCTGGGTTCAAATCTCACTTCCAATATTTGTTAGTTTTATGAGCATGGGCAAGACACATAATGTCTCGGAGTTGCCATTTCTTCTTGTTTGAAATGGATGTAATAATACTTCTAAGACTTACGTCACATGGTTATTGAGGGACAAAATGTCACAGCATATGTGAAGTACTTTATAAACTTTAAATGACAATATTATGAATGGATGTACTTTTTATGTCTCTTTTCTTTGCACTTGTATCCCTAATGCCTAGCGCATAGTAGGCACTTGATATATATAGACTGATTAAAACTTATCCCTCAGAGTTCATATATGCTCTGAGGTTCCTGCTAAGCATGGAACTATCGAGATTCCTGTGTTCATATATGTCCTTACTACTATAGATTCATGGTGGCCCAATGGATAGAGTGCAAACCCTAAATCCTAAATGCACTGGGCCTCAAAGTCAGGAAGACTCATCTTCATAAGTTCAAATCTAGTCTCAGACATTTACTAGTTGTGTGACCTAGGGTAAGTCGGTCACTTAACCTTGTTTTCTCATCTGTAAAGTGAGCTACAGAAGAAAATGGCAAACCATTCCAATATCTTTGCCAAGAAAACTGCAAAACGCATGAAGAGTCAGACATGGCTAAAAAGTCTAGACAACAAAATGCAGATTCAATGCGTCGGTAATTCCTACCCAGTTTTCCTTAGTAGATACCCTGTGCAGGCATAAGCTGCTTATTACATAGATACCAAAAAATCTCCCAGTCTCCTCTCTGCCCTCTATTTTCATAGAAAGGATAATTATCTAATGAAAAGAAACATCAGCAACCTGAGGAGATTACATTACTGATGCTGCCGGTTACATTTGCTATTTTAATTTAAAAACTTCCTCAGTGCTTGCGTTATTTCTTTTAGGCTAAGGCTCATGTTTATGAGGCCTTGTGGCTCTGAACTCATGCTAGCTTACATGGTTATCTTTATATCGAGTTCTTGGAGGCAGTGGACTGGACTAAATGACCCCTAAGGTCTCTTCCAGCTCAGTAAATCTCTGAGTTTCTAATTAATCAAATGCTAATTTCTGAGATGTCTGTAGATGAATTAATATGTTTCTTTATAACATAGCTGTATTCATCATTATCTATTGTCCTCAATCAATTATGCTAACAGGGTTTTCTCACATGCACCAAGGGCAGTACATAGCCCTAAGCATCATAGCATTTATACTGAAATGAACTGAGTTTCCCTCATTAACCTTGTTTTTCATGTTTGTCCCTCAGTAGTCACAACTAGAAACACAATGTGCTTTTATTTCTTTTTTAAACCAAATTTCATTGCACTCACTTTTAAAGCCTAAAACTCAACAGAGAAAAATAGAAGCTTATTATTTGAAGTGATTAAGAGAGTGATTTCTTTTATACATTAAAAGATTTTTGAGTCCATCCACAGAGATACTCCTTTCCACTGCCAGCTTACAACCCATATGTGACTGTCTCTACAAGTCATTGTGGCCCGAAACAGTTCTTTCCTAGGTGACCCACTCTCTGTGTGACATTCTATGAGTCTTAACGAGGTTAACCATAGACAGTAGACATATAGTCCATTATGAAACTCATACTCAGAACTTTTACAGTTTCACAGAACTAGTTTCCATGTATGAATGTAGTGCTCTATAGTTTCAGGATTTGACCTCCATGGCACTTTGATAGAGCTAGCAATTGTAACCTGCTGGCATGAATAGCTAGCCTTTAATATAGTTCTTTAAGGTTTGCAAAACATTTCACATATATTGTCTCATTCTATCTGCACATTGACACTGTGAGGTAGCAGCTATCGTTACACTCATTTTTTCAGAAGAGGAAACAGAGGCTGAGAGAGATAAAGAGATGTGCCCAAGGTCACACAGCTGGTAAATATCTGAGGCTGGATTTGAACTTCAAATTTCCTGTCTTCAAGTTCAATAGTCAGTTTATTATGCCACCAAGTTGCCCTATGTGAATCTCAAAGGTTCCATGCTTAGCAGGAACCTCAGAGCATTAGTTCTGCTGTGACAAGAAAGGCCCACTTTGAGCAATAATGCTTCTAGATTTCAGTGAAATTACAAAGGGCTTTGTAGACTATAATATTTTAGTTATTCCCATTTCATTACTCTATACCAAGCTGTAACAAGTATGAGGGAAGACACTTGCCTTGAGAATGCAGAGCTGAGGCTTGCAGAAACAGATTTAAAATATGCATCTGCTATCCCAAGCACAGAACACACCATGCCAGTAGGACAGAGGGTGCACAGTTTGATATCTTTCCCTCAGGGGCAAAATGGTGCAGGCTCCATGTATAGATCTGTTCTGAGGCAAAATCTGCATGTCCAAATAGACATAGAAGTCTTCAACCTAGGAGCAATCTCAAAGACCATCTAGTTCCTCCTATACCCAAACAGAAATCTTACCTACAACATTCTCTAGTGACAATTAGTCAGTTTCCCCTTGATTCGGGACTCACTACCACCAATCAAACCCAATCCATTTTCAGATAGTTCTATTTGTTAGGAGATTTTCCTTTCTATCAACTCTAATTCTTCCTCTCTGAAATGTCCACCCATTGTCCTTTGTTTTGTCCTCTAGGGGTAAGTCTGGTTCACATGAAATATATTCAAATACAATGATACAGATAGCTTGTCCCCCTTTGGTCTTCTGTTTTCCAGGCTAAATATATCTAGTTCCTTAAATCATGACTTCTAGTGCTTTCCCCATCTTGTTCACCTGCCACTGAGTCTGCTTCGGTTCATTTTGTCCTTACTATAATGTGGTACCGAGACCTAAGCATGGAACTCCAGATGTGGTCTGACCATCTGGACAGTTGGCTTTATTCATATAGCTTAGGTTTGAATCAGCTTTTGGGGGAGGGAAGGGAGCTTCTTTGTTACACTGTTGAATCACATAACCCATTTTTTTAGAAAAGACCTTTTTCATGTAACTGTTGTCTGTGACAGCGAATTTTAATAATGCCCATGACTTTCAGCTGAACTGAATTGTCATGGTCCATCCCCACAGCAGTATAGCTAAGACAACTTTTTGATCTCAGACACTTTATAAGACAAGCTGTTTCTGCTCCTTCTACCTAAGCATCAAGATCGCAAAACGGCTTATAGAAATGTGAAAGTTATCTTGTAGTTTAGTCTTGGAGTCTATCATTAGGATTATTCCCTTAGGCTGGCATGAACTTGTGGATGACAGCCCAAAGGCCGGTAAGCAGGCTGGTAGAGGACATCAAGCTCCTCCCACAGGAGCATCGGGTGACAGGACTGAAAACATTAGGCTGAAGAGGATAAGAGTTGGAGGAGGTACAATCATCATCTTTAAATACTGGAAGGATTGGCAGGTGGAAGAGGTATTAGACTTACTCTTCTCAGGCACAGAAAATAGAACAAAGAATAATAGATGAACATTGCAAAGCGGTCAATGTAGGTGTGAAATTCCTAACAATTAGAGGGACAGCCTGGGCTGTCTCAGGAGGCAGTGCTGACTCCTCCACCCCCAACAATCCCTGGCACTGAAGATCTTCAAGCAAAGGCTAGATGACCTCTCTTAGAGTCTGTTTTACTGGGTATTATTTTTCAGGATGGTGTTGGACTAGATGGCTTCTGAGGCACTTCCAAGTCTCATATTCTGTCATTTACTCATCCCTTTGCTGTCCAGTAACTTTGTTTCGATTTTTTTGTTTTAGTCTTTGTATTGGTATCTCTTACTTTGTTATTGCCTCATTTTATATTCACCTCCCATTTCCAAATATGTGCTTCCTCTCTCCCTTACCCAATAAGTCATCACTCTAACAATGATTAAAAAAAGAAAGAGACACAATTCAACAAAGCTAACCAATATCACAGCTACATCTTAAAGTACATGCAATATCCCACACACATAATCCCATTCCAATATGGAGGTGGGATTAAGTTTCATTTTCTTAGCTTTTCTTTGGGGCCAAACTTTGTCATAATTACACTTTTATGCCTTTTTATCCTTATCAGCGTTTACATCATTTAAGTCATTGCGTACGGTGCTTTCCGGTTCTACCTACTTCACTTTGTATTACATCTTCCCATGTTTCTTTGAGGTCTTTACGTTAATAATTTCTCGTAGTGTATGAAAATTCTAATACATTCAAAGACCATAATTTATTTAGTCACTTCACTCCATTCTAATTTAGTTAGACATGATTTTGCTACATTCAGTGGATAGACATCTACTTTTTTTTCAATTCCTTGCAATCCCCCAAAATATTATTGTGAATACTTTCTGGTATGGGGATACCAAGTAACTTTGGAGAGATCCCAGCAGCCATACTCTTTAGTTGTCAGGTCATTATGGGAGATTTTTGGTGTTATTATTTTCCAAGCATGCTTGATTATTTCAGAAGAAATGTTGTTTGTGAGTGAGGAAGGTCTACTTAATATTTGAACTACCTTTATCATTCTGTATAATTTAGGTAGATATGAATTCGAACCTAGTTTCCTCGAATTCCACTTCTCCAGTGACTAAAAAAAATGGGAGGATTATGAAATCAACAAGACGTAATTGAACACCTAACTGAGAAGCACCATCATACACTGATATCATACAACATCTATATACTCTAATAAGCAGCCTTGGGCTTTTAGGAATTAAGAGTCCTGAAATCATAGGATCACAATGATAAACAATATTATTATTTAAATAGCACCTACTATGTGTCAGTCCTATGCTAGGTGCTTTACAAAGATTATCTTGTAACTCACAACAACCCTGGAAGTAGGTGCTGTTATCACACTATTTTATAGTTAAGGGGGCTGAAGCAAACAGAGGTTATGTGATCCAGGGTCCCACAGCTGATAGATTTCAAAGTATATACTCCTGACTCAGTGCTCTCTCCACTGTACTACCTAGCTGTCTTGTCATAGCAGTGCTTCCTTTGCACCTTTGTAAGATAAAACAAAATCCCAATAAATGCTGTGTAGGCTAATCAGCAATATTGTCATTATAAATGTCAGTCTCCGAGGAAACATAGCTATGGTGTAATGGATGGAGTGCTGGCTTTCAAGTTAGAAAGACCTGAGTTCAAATCCTGTCTCATGTAATTTATAACTGTCGCCGTGCAAGTTATTTAACCTGTGTCAGCCTCCGTGTCCTCATCTGTAAAATGAAGATGATTGTAGAACTTACATCATAGGCTTCTTATGAAGGTCAGGTGAGATGATAATGACAACATATATAAAACACTTTGTGAATATCGTCTATAAAATTTTAACTATTCTTGATAATGTTGGTTATAATTAAATTATTAATTATAATTATATAAATATATAATTATATATAATCACAATAATTAAGAGCCATCTCCAAGATTTAAAATGCCTACAACTTCTCCTTACCAGTGTGCTGACACTGCCCTTAAGCCTGGTAATACGTGGTCACATATGTTGTGGACGGAGTTCAGGATTCAGGGAGGGACTGAACTTGATAAGAAAAGTAATACACTTGAACTCCAAAGAACTGAGTCTGAATCCCAGTTGTATGACCTTAAATGAGAACTGAACCTTTGTGTACTTCGGTTTTCTCATCAGTGAAATGGGAACGTTAATATTTGTACGATCTATTTCAAAGGAATTAAAGAATCCAGTGATATACTAGAAGGGGATGGGAAAAAGAAAGTTGTATCTTAAAAATACTCAAACCTTCCATTTAAATTCTAGCTAAAGATGGTACCTCTCAGATGCTTTTGGATGCTTTTGAAAGCCCTCATTCATATCTTGGCAAAGAATAATCTATCTCCTAGCATGATGGAGAAATGTAAAAGTGCTGATCCCTGGAGTCACTTAGAGAAGGGAAGGGTAGTTGACTCTAGGTGAAGACTGGGAATTAAGAATTTTAAAATTTCCAATTTTCTCTAAGATAATGTTGGAATAGGACAGTAGGTGGGACATTGACTTTGAAGTGGTTCAACTGAGGTAGCAGAAAGGTATTTCCAAGTATACTTGGAGCTAAGGAATAAAAGATAAATATCTGTCCTGGGTTCTGAGGTTATGCTGGTGGGAACTGGCCCAACTACTTTCCAGCAAGTTTCCAAACTGAGGTGCATTTGTATTTAGAAATTAGAGACTGAATCACAGACTAGATCTGTGGACAAGTCCCGGTGATGTAATTCTTCAGTGCATTTCCTTCTCTGAAATTCAGAGTTTACTAAGACTTGGAAAAATTAAGTGATTTGCCTTTTGGACACATAGCCAATATATGTCAGAGACAGGACTTTGACGCAAGGTCTTCTTGACTCTGAGGCCAATCGCCAAACACATACTCCACCCATGCTATTACATATCCGGCTTAATAAGGACAACTTTACATGAGGTATGCCTATATTCCACTTCAATTCTCATAGGCCACCCAGTGGCCATTGGAGAGCAGTGATTACTGGAAGTAAGGTCAGATTAGATTAGGATGCTTTGGCCTGCTTTTTTCCTGCTATTGTGAATCTCTGACCAAAGTTTCTCTGTGGTTTCAGGAGGTCAACCAAGGAATCTCTTTGGCTATATTAATATTAGTCTCCAAAGTCCTCCTTATCCTGGGCGGGATAGGGGATTGAGTGCATAGTTACAAAGGATTTGCTGTTATCAGGTGATGATATGAGGGCTTAAAGTTCCTAGTTAAGCCAACATTCTCTTGTGTGTATCGGGTACTCGTCCTCTCAAGGATCATCTGGATGTTGGGGAATCCTGTTTGTTGATACACTACTAAGGAGATAATAGTTCACCATCACATCTAATAGACCTCTCTTTGCCAACAAAAATGTACAGTTTAGGGGAGCCCTCTTAAACAGCATTTCTGAAAATTGCTACTGAAGGCTGTATTTTATACCTGTTTTGGATTGCTTGTTTCTGTCCTGTGAGAGAGGGCAGTGTGTTCTATAGCCTTTTGCAATATATAGCAATACAGGTCATTGTGCACTTGGGTGTTTTTTCTTATATTTTCGAGGAATGTACTCCTACCTCCAAATGCTTTGTAAAAAATTAAGTCAAGTATAATGTGTGAGTTTTTAATCCATTCTATGAAATATTAAAAGTATCTATAGGACCATCCACTATGGGAATCTTGAAAGATACATATACCTACATATATAATTTATATATATATACATTTATAATATATGCACATTTACATATATATGCATAAAATTGATATGTGTTGGAATGTTATAATACAGGCATATATTAATAGATAGATAGAGGATCCTTGTGAAGCTTTCCTCCCCCCTCAGAGATGTAGAATTTAACATCAATAGTACACATATTACAGGTTTGTAATGGCACTGATAATAGTTCTAGGAGAAGGGGCCCTTTATGATCTAGCCACATTAATGATCTGTGCATCATACAGTAGGAATGTTTTATACACTTCCTTTGGGAGCTTTTGGATTCTTTTAACTACTGTTAGAAAGACAAGGAAATTAATACATATAAAAAACTGTGCCAGAGTATTCTTACAGGTGTGATTTAAGCCTCCCAAGGAAATTCAAGCTTAGAGATCATTCAGGCTTTAACTTGACCCATGTGTCATAATATTGCTACAAAACTACTTTAAATCTTCGCTGATCTCAATAGGACATGTTAAGAAATCATAGAATTTTTTAGAGCTGGAAGTGACAACCCCAGAGATCTTTTAGTTCACTCCCTATCTATAGCATGAACCCTCTTCAAATATGACTCATAACTGTCATTCAGTCATTCCTTGAAGACCTCTTACTGATGGGGAACTCACTTCATCCTCAGGGTCTATCATATATGTGTCCCTCTCTAATTATTAGGAGGTTGTTGTTTTGATTTGTTTTGGTTTTGCCTCCCAGCGTTGTATTTTAAAAATATTTATTTAACACTTAAAATTCTTACCTCAAATTTTGCATGTGTAGTATATCCTTATTTTCAACAAAGACCCTTAATGTTATATTAACAGTTCTTAGGTTTTCATTCTCACACTCATTTTTGAGTAGATACCACTATGTGAGGAGCTTACTTTCAAGAAACAACAGGGACAATTCATATCCATGAACTCATATGCGCAACTTAGTTCTTTCTTTCTTTCTTTTCCCAGCTAAGTAATACCTAAGATGTCTCCAAATCCAGAAACTCTCCCCTTTGAAAAGTATAGTTGTACTCCTCAGGATTTAAAGGAAGTATACAAAAATATTATTAAACATAAAATTATAGTCTATAATAATAACGGTAGCAGAAAAAAGGAGGCATGAAACAAAGAGGAGGTAAGAAAAGAGGAGAGGAGAAAGAAATTAAGAGGAACAGAGAAAGATTGTTCAAGAGGACAGAGAGTGAAGAAATTACATAGACATTAACATCAATAAATTTGTGGGTAATAATGGAAAATAATCCACTATAAAAATAAGAAATAAAAAGGAAAAACACCAAAGGCAAAGAAGCATTGTCTTCTCGTGAAAATTTGAAAAACATAACAAGTGCTCTTCAATGACAATTCAAGTTAGAAGAAAGAATTCTTATTGCAAAATGGCTATCTCCCCTCAGCTTCCAAGTCTGAGAATTTTTGATGTATATGAAAAATGAGTTATATTTTCACATTTTCTTCCTAGCATTTTTTTAACTACAGCAATTCTTAAAAACCATTTACTGAAACCATAAAGTAGTGATTAGTGTTAGGTGAGACAATGTTTTCATGATTGGAACCATGAATGCTAGAAGCATATATGGATGTTCTAATGTACTGTCTTCCAACAAACTCACACCTCAAAACATAAGACAGGCTTCATAAACTGCCATGGTGCTCCTTCCCTTCTTTGCAGAAGTGGGGGACTACAGGTATGGAACATGGACTACATGAGGAGAATTGGTTGGTATGTTGGATAGTTTGGCTATTACTTCTTTATTTTGAGTAATAAAGGCTGACTCTCTGGAGGTGGGAGAATATTAGGAAACAACCTTTTTTCTTCCTCCTTTCTCTAATATTTAGCCTTGGCACAAGCCACTTAGGAAATACCCAAATGCCCTTTGGAGATACTTAGCACTGTTTATAAATTCTCATAATAACCTAGTAGGCATTGTTATTTCCATTTCATTGATGGGAAAAGTGAGTTCCAGAGAATCCTAGTAACATAACCTAGGTTATCAAATACTTACAGTGCCTGACATATACTAAGTGTTTAATAAATATTCTATTATCTATCTATCTATCGATCTATCTATCTATCTATCTATCTATCTATGTCATCTATCTAGGACCAGGACTTGTATGAGAATTTCCCCATTCCCAACTAAGTACTTTAAAAATGGTCACTTCTTATATGTGGATCAAATGTCAGTTTTCAAGATGCCTTTGTATTAAGTTAGAAAGGCATTTCTGGACAGTCAGGCCTAATATTAAGCTTTTTGCTATAAGTTTTTCTTAGTTGTATCCTCATAATCTTTGCCAATATGTCCCATTGAACTTCACAGGAGACATCATATTTCAAAAGTGGTAAGTTTCTGCTCAGCCATTTTTGAATACTTCTGGCATAAGGCCCAGTGAATATGGAACAGAGAAAATTCTAAAAATGAAAGTCACTAACAGTGAACAGAATAGACTTATCTAGTAGCAAACCCACCAAACACCAACTTGTACTTTAGAAGTTGCAACCTACTGCTTCCTAGCCATTGTAAAACCAAGGGCTAATTCACCGGATTAAGAAAAAGAAGAAAAAAGAAGTCATAAACAGGGAAAACACAGGAGAATCCTGTTGCTTCATTTCTGAAGAATTTAATTATAGTTTTCAAAACCTAACTTGCACCAACCATCAAAGTCCCAAGAACTCCAAAAAAAGCCTGAACAGTGGTTACACTGGTGCAATGATTGTTATTTTCAAAATTATGAAAGGCTCATTCACTTTTCTTCTTCATATTCTTAAAATTTGAGGACGTTTTTTGTTTATCATGCTATCCAGAACAATGAATGATATTTGCCAACTGGCTACTTTTGAGTGCAATGCCAAGCATTCCTGTTTATGGAGCAGACTGTTGGTCAACATACACATTTTTGTGCTAATATTGCAAACTAATAGTTAATGAATCAAATATATTCATTAAGTATACCCCAGGGTAAACGGGAGGAAGGGGGATGAACAGAATATAAGATACTATTTGATTTGCCAGGAATTGACAATCTAATTGGAAATATAAAATATGCTCATGTGAAAAGATAATTAGCAACATGAAACAGGAAATGTGAAGTGCCAAATGAGCAGTATAGACAATAAATACCATAAAATTTTGAAAAAAAGGAGACCACAATCCAGGATAGTCTGGCAAGTTTTCCTAAAGACATCAGCTTAGAGGGGGGGCAGGTAGAAATTTAATAAGGAGAGGGGAGGTCTCTGGGAGAGTGACAGGAGCATGCTGGTAAATGTTTAACAATCAGCTTTCAAAAAATACATACACTCATAATACACATAACTTTGATCTACATCATTAATATTTTATGAATCTTTTTCTCAAGTTTAGACAATTAACAAAACAATAACTCAAGTCCTTATTTGTATCATTTGCTGATTTCTGAGATGTAAATACTCACATTGAAAATTTAACAATGAACTCTGAAGCCAATATGAGTTGGCTCCAGCACAATTCTGGAGGTGGGAGGCAAGAGCTGTGATAGGGAAGAGGGAAAGTTTTGTGAAAGTAGACAGGCTATTAGGAAACATTAGAGGTTAAAGAGTTTGGGCAAGTGGAATATAAGATCACTGAGGACAGGGACTGTTTCATTTTTTGTCTTTGTATCCTGTGTAGCACAGTCTGATGTACTTAAGTGTCTGTAGAATTGAATTGTCATCAATTTAATTTAATCTGAAAAAGTGAAAGGGGGGGTGGGGTGGAGATGTCAGCTATTTTCAAGAACATAAAGGGCTATCAAAGGGCTCCAGAGGATAAGAAAAGGAAAGATTAGCAGGTATTGAAAAGAGGAAAGTTTAGGCTTGATGAATAAAAAAGCTTTAGTAACCATGAATGCCATCTAAAAGTGGAATTTGCTGTTTCAAAGGGACAATGGGTTTTCTATCACTTGAGGTATTCTGTCAAGGCCTAGTTAACAATTTGAAAGTTGTGTTGTTTTAGGGATTGCCACTGAGGTTTCTCCCAACATTGGAATTCAGTGCTTCTGGGATCTTTTAGGCCAGTGGTCTGCAAACTTTTTTGATCATGCATCATTCTACTGTGATGACTTACAGGCATTTCTGAATATTAGTGACTTGCTGGATAGAAGTCACAGCAAATAATAACAGCTGGCATTAATATATTGCTTTAAGCTTTACAAAGTACTTTGCATACATTATTTAGTGTGAATTCTGTTGCTTATTGATTTTGAAGAAATCATTTAATCCTTATTTGCCTCAGTGTCTCCATATATAATATGAAGTAATTGCTGCTTCTATTTGTTGCAGAGAACATAGTATAGTGGAAAGAACAGTGGATGTGGATTTAGAGAAGATGGGTTCAAATCTTACTTCTAATGTACATCATTTGTACATCATTTGTGTGACCTTGGGTCACTTAGCCTCTTTAGGTTTTAATTTGCTCATCTTTATAATGAAGATTAGTCAACCTCTGAAGTTCCTTCAGATTTTCAGGATATCATGCTATCATTTGCCTAAAATGGCAGCATTGTGAAAATTCATGCTTTCTTTTAAATTTCCTTCTTAGGTGTGATGCTTCAATATTTCAAAAGATCTGTATATATTATATATATAAACCATACATATATATACATATATGTATGTATATATACATACATATATTTTATATATATACATATATATGTGTATATATACGTATATATGTATATATATACATATATATATATACCACACATAAATATGGTTAGATAGATAAGGGAGAGACAGAGACAGAAAGACAGACAGAGACAGAGAGAGTACCAAGTTGCTAACCTTCTGGTAATGAAGTTATATGATAAGGAAATGATGACTCATAGAGAAAGAATATAGATGGATGTTCTCTACGTCTCACATATATCCCCATGTCCTCACTCATCTCTTTTACCTGATGGATAACTATCCATGCTTTAAAGCCCAGCTCAAAGGCTACCTCTTGGAAGCTTTTCCTGATACTTTTTTTTTGTCTAATATGCTTCCTATGTACTATTCTGTATTAGTTATCTGTGCATGTATTGTCCCCACCTACTAGACTCTATGAGGGCAAGGACTGTGAGATTCCTCTCATGTCTATCACAACGGTCTGCATATAGTAGGCACTGAAAAAAAATTTAATTGATTTTTTTTGAATGTGAAAAAATCATTTCTACAATTTAGGGATAAATTCAGATTCTAGATTTAAGACATCAATGAAAACTGTAAAGTTTCTCTGTGACTGTCAACCTTTTTGGTAGCAAAATCTTTTTAGAACTATTCTGAACATGATTTATAACACAACTGATCATCTATACTCCTTCTACCAATAAATTTGGGTCCTGGATCTCTGCCAATTACACTAGCATGTAATGTAGACTGATGGTTGATCAGTGCAAGTGATAGTCATGGAAGGAACACCTTTGATGTGAAGGAGATTGTAGATAACATTAATTAATGATCATTTTGAGAATTCTTCCACAGTAAGCATAGTTTGTGACTATAGTTAAATACTTAAAAACAAACAAAAAACCCTTTTCTTTCTAATCATCCAATATGGAAAGTCCAACTTGCTGAGTGTACATCACTGACTACTCACATCCTGCCATTTTACAAATGGTAGACAGAGGTACAAGCTGTTGATCTTGCTCAGCAGGGTAGATCAAACACACAGATGCACTTTCCATATGAATAATGAAACAGCATAAAATTCAAATACTTGTGACAATCTTTACAGCTGGAATATCATTGCTACTATTTTCTTTGTTACTATTTTATTTTGTTTCTTAAGGACGTTTATCATAGGATGGTGGATTTCCCCATAGGAAGGAATTTAGAGGTCATATAGTCTAATCTCAATTTATAGACAAGGAAATTGAGTCAGGAAAGGTTAAGTGACTTATCCAACATCACAAATATAGGGAGCAGCACACCCAGTATTTGGATCCAGTTACTCTGGCTCCAAATCTAGTACAGTATAATGTAGAAATTGCATAAATATTTTTGGTCACTCATTAGTTCTGAAATAATTTATGTCATGTCAAATGGATGAGCCCAAAAATTTTTAAAGTATTGAGCAAACCTTATTTACATGATGTGTATGCATAGCCTTCAAATTCAAATTCAAAGGCTTATTTTTAAATTCCCAATACACCATAGTAAGACTAAATTATATATATTGGATAATGGTGATTATTTCTTCTCTAAAATTTGAAATCTAAGCAGGAAAGATAATAGTAAATGAAGTAATAGAACTTACCTGATTATATTTTTCTCACTGTCATTCTGTGTAGATTATTTAGGAAAAATAAAATTCACATGTGACTTGATATTTGGAAGTTGTCAATTCCATAACAGTAATGCCCTTTCCCACTGATGCAGAATGAACATCTCAAAGTAAATTTGAGGCCTATCAAATATGCTATTCCTCCTTCATGAGGACATATAAAAGTGGCACATGCTAGTTTTAAATTGAAGGTATTGGAAATTGACCTTGGATTAAATACTATATTTTTAATCTATAGAAGTTCAGCATCAAAATTCAGCTATAAACTTATTTCGCCTTTTTTTCATGAACACTTTGTATTCTGGATAAAATTAATTGTTAATAGAGTTAAACTGGAATGGAGCTATCTTGCAACCTGCCTTTCTAGAACTCAAAGAAAAGATGAGAACTGAGAATGACAAACCCCAGACAGCAGGACAGTAAACTTAGTAACTGCCTTGATATTCATTCCTTCTCTATAAATATGTCTCTTTCAAATGTAGATCTAGGATCCTATATGTCCAATTATAGTTTGAGCTTATAAGTAATAAAATGAGATGGCATTGAATTGAAGGGTTGGGACAACTAGCATCAAGATAAAAGATATCTATTTCTCAAAGAAGTGTGGTATTTGATAAGCATGAGGCTTCTGAAAAGGCTAAATATATCTTTTTTCCATTTATTTGAAAGTGAAGAACTAGAATAAGAGTTGCCTTCAATCTTTTTAAGTTGGGAATCCCCAGTCTATGAAATGTCAATTTATTATTTTTCCTTGCCTCTTCAGGTTCTCCACTCCCTCCTTCTGCAAATTTAAGAGTAAGATAAGAGGATGGGTTTTTAAAGACATACTCCTAGCATGGATAATAAAGATAAGTGTGTTATTCAGAGCAGGTATAAGTTGGAATGAGTCATATTCCCAAATTTATCAGGGACGAAAACTTTATTTAACTGCTGCCCAGTCTTCTTTCATCTGTATTTCATTCAAGGGCATGCCTTCCCTTTCCTTTTTCTCCTTTGACAACAGAAGTACAGGGCTATAAATGCAAGGGTGCAATTCATCATGGGATAAAGTCTGGAGAACACGTCCTCTACTAAAATGCCCCTTAGTCCATGGCAGAATCAAAGTGTCAGAAACCTTCCAGCTTCAGTTGTCAATGCTTAGAGTCAAAACTGTAAGCTGGGCATGGCTCCCTTTCCAATAAGATGTGCCCAGAAGTTGAAAGGTTAAGCTTGTGGAACAGCAGCTGCTTTTCCTATGGTTTGATTCTTACTCCTACAAAGCAAAGAAAGATTTCCAGACTGAAAGACAAATCTGACAATATGCTAATCTCCCAATAAAAAAAAAAAATGTGACTTCTGAACCCTTATCTGTTGAAGAGCTGACAGTGAAGTTCAGAGACGGTTGTCTAACCAGACAAAACGATAGAGAAAATATGCCTTCAAACAAGATCATAAATCTTGACTAGTGCAGGGGAGCAAATGTAAAAGGAAGGGCTTCTCACTTATGCCAGCCCTACTCTCACCCACCCCCCATTTCACACAGGAGCCACCCACCTCTAAAGCCAGAACTACTGTGTTCCATACTAGACCCAAACTATAAATACAAAGACAGTATAAAGTAATATTATATCATATGTGGAGATCAGACATTGTTTCCATCTCACGGGGGGAAGGGGAAAAGCAGAAAGCAAATGGAGTGAAATCTGAAAACAACAGCATGTACAATATACACACACACACAAAAGTTTGCATATTGCACAGAAGATCATAAATCTATGCATGAGAAAGATGTAGTGGAAATTTTGGGGGGGATTAGAGTTTATTTTTGTCATCTCTGTGAGACAGCTACTCATTCATCCAGATCACAGCTAAGAAAAAAGCTGGTCACAGAAATTAGCAGTTTCAGCTCAGCAGCAAAGTCGCCAGCCTGTGAAGGCAGAGAGAAATTGACTAATTAGCAATGCGCACTAAAACTTGACGGTTCTTTATAGAGAGAGAGAGAAGAGAGAGGGAGAGAGAGGGAGAGGGAGGGGGGGGCTCGCTTTTTCCCCTTCTTTCTTCCAAAGATGTTTGAAATCGCAGTCATTTACGCTCGACAATTTTTACAATAGCCTTGAGCCATAATTTTGCGAGTCTCTCCAGCATCCATCCCCCTGTATGGTCTCTCTCCACTGGCCATGCACGACCGTTTCTCTCCCCAACCGTGGATTTCCTATTACTCTCGTTACGACTCACTGAGCCCCAGGCCCAAGGATAATGATGTGTTGTTTCTTGGTAGCATAATTTGTCACACGTACATTTTTTCTTCTTCTCCTCTTGCAGAAAGCTCTGCTCCCTCTCTCTCCCTCTCTCCTTCTCTCTCTCTTCCTCTCTCCCCCTCTCTTTTTCTCTTTTCTCCCTCTCCTACATTTTCTTGCTGTTGCTAATTCATGGTGATCAAATGATGTACGACAAAATAAATTGTAAAGAGTGACTGCCTGGAGTTGGGAACCAGAAGGTGTTTTTCCCCCTCCCAAGGAGCGAGGAAACCTTTAAAAAGGAAGGACAATTGATTTTTGGGGGGGAGCTGAAGTGAGCCTTTACTTTAGCAGCTGATTGAAACCAGGTAAGTTTCTGGCCTTCTGTATACCATGTATGTGTTTTGTTTTGTCTTTTGGATTGTTTGCTGAGGGGGCAGTGAGGGAGTCTTTCAGAGGGGTCGTGGGGTACTTGTGTGACAAACGCCTTGAAAGAATAAACTCCCATTGCAAGAACTGGGCAGACCAGGGAGAGGCAGGGAAAGGAGAGAGAGAAGGAAGAAGGAGGGGGGGGGGACAGGAAAAGGTGGTGGTGGGGAGACAGGGGAGGCGGGGAGAGGGGGGGGGAAGGAATTGACCGGGTCCACTTAAAGGGAGAGACTCTGTGAGATGTTCCAGGAAAGCCAGAGTGGGGGTGGGGGTGGGGAAGTGAAGGGAGGGAGAGTAAAAAGGAGGTTGGGGTCCACCTGGCACTGGGTATTAAAAGTGGCTCGGAGAATTACCAGTCTCTAGTCAAAAGGAAGGAGCTCAAGTGCCGGTGCCAGGACAGAGTGATCTGCAATGGAAGGAGCAGGTCTCTGTGGGATCCCTCTGACGGGGAGCGGCAGTGGCGGCGGCGGCAGCAGCAGCAACAGCAGTAGCAGCAGCGCTCTTTGGAGCGGGATGTGGGCACAGAGGGTCTCTTTCTCCTCAGCCCTGGAAGGTGCAATTACAGGTTAAGAAAGAGGGCGTATCGATTGTTCTTTGGTTTCCCTCCTCCTCCCCCTCCTGAATCTGACCCTCCACCTTTCTAGGGCCAAAGAGGCGGACACATCTGACTTTCTTTTTTTTTTTTTTTTTTTTACAGAGTAGTTGGAGGCTAGGGAAGGTGGGCTAGACTGCAGGGTGCCTGAGTGCGGGTTTGTACCGGGCTATTGAGAAAGAGGGAGAAGCTGCCGGCTGCCAGTAAAAGATCGTAGGATAGGGCAGGAGGGCGCACGAGTCCCCCACCTGCTTTCCCCCCACCCCCACCCCAGCTAGCTAGCTTCCAACTTGAACTTCACGTAGTTACCGGAGTTAAAGCGACAACGCCTTCTGCCCAAGAGGAAGAAACGCCAGGACAAGGGACCCCTCCCCTCAACCTGGAACAGCCCAGGTGCTAACTGTGATCCAAGTGGAGAGCGCTAAACTTCAGGGCTTGGAAATCCTAGGGGGCGGGAGGTAACCTCCGCCAGGTTTCAGAGCATCTTTGCCAGATTAGCAAAACTGAGTGGCGGAAGGAACAGCCAACAGTTTGAGAACCGGGGGAGCGGGCAGGGCCTGGGTGGGGGGGAATGAGCTTGAATTGATAAGGACAGCTCCCCGCCTCTCGGGAGTGCACTGAGCTAGTCACCATCGCGCTCCACTGCACTTTTCCAGGAGAAGAAAAGGCTTTATTTCCTCCATCAGACTGCTATGAGCATAGTCGTTCCTAGGGGCACCACGGATAATCGAAGGTTCCCCCAGATCTGATTTTTATTTCCCAAAGGCCAAAAGTGGTCCGCTTTACGGGCTTCTCCTGTCCCGACCTGCCCGGCACAGCTTCCCTCCCCTTACCCCTTCAACAAACAGAACTACGAGGAGCCCAGCAGAGGAGGGGACGCACAAGTTGGACTGGAACCTGCCACAGTCGCCTTTCTCCTAGAGCGCCCCCAGCTCCGTCCTTCCCGGGCTCTTCTTTCCTCCGGCTCTGGGCATGGACAAGAGCCCACGAGTTTACTCGGCCTTAACAGCCCCATGCACCACTTTGCCGTCGCCGCCGCTGCTGTCGCTGCCTAGCGCAGAGTCAGGGTTGTTTTAGGAAAGTGAGGGGGTCGCATGTGAGTGGGGGGTTGGGGAGGGGGAAATCGCTGGGAGAAGAGCGGGGACCCAAATCTAGTTGGCTTCAAGAAATAAAGCCCTTTCGGGTGCTGTTCACGAAGACCCCCCGAATCATCCTTCACATACCAGTGGCAAGAGGGAGTGCTGGACCAGGGGGCAAACTGTGTATTTATTGTTGTTCTCCGCCCTCCCCCTCCCCTCCACACCCTTCCCCACCCCAACCACACCCCATCCCCTCCACCACCTTATTCCCCCCATTACTCCCCCCTCCCCCTCCCCACCCCTGTTTGCCAGGTTGGAGGAGGGTTTAAAGCCAGGTGCGCTGAGGCAGCTCGCCATGTCCAGATCCGGGGACAGGACCTCCACCTTCGACCCGAGCCACAGCGACAACTTGCTGCACGGCCTCAACCTGCTGTGGAGGAAGCAGTTGTTTTGCGACGTGACCCTCACGGCCCAGGGCCAGCAGTTCCACTGCCACAAGGCCGTTCTGGCCTCCTGCTCGCAGTACTTCCGATCCCTTTTTTCCAGTCACCCGCCTCTCGGGGGAGGGGTCGGCGGCCAGGACGGCCTGGGGGCCCCCAAAGACCCGCAGCAGCAGCAGCAGCAACAGCAGCAGCAGCAGCAGCAACAGCAGCAGCAGCAGCAGGAGGAGCCGGGGACTCCTTCCTCCTCCCCCGACGACAAGCTGCTGGCCAGCCCACGGGCCATCAACAATCTGGTGCTGCAAGGCTGTTCGTCCATCGGGCTCCGCCTGGTGCTGGAGTACCTGTACACGGCCAATGTGACCCTCTCTCTGGACACGGTGGAGGAGGTGCTTTCGGTCAGCAAAATCCTGCACATTCCCCAGGTCACCAAGCTGTGCGTGCAGTTCCTCAACGACCAGATCTCCGTCCAGAACTACAAGCAGGTGTGCAAGATCGCCGCGCTGCACGGCCTGGAGGAAACCAAGAAGCTGGCCAACAAGTACCTGGTGGAGGACGTGCTGCTGCTCAACTTTGAGGAGATGCGCGCCCTGCTGGACTCGCTGCCGCCCCCCGTGGAGTCGGAGCTGGCGCTCTTCCAGATGTCCGTGCTTTGGCTGGAGCACGACCGGGAGACCCGCATGCAGTACGCGCCCGACCTCATGAAGCGCCTCCGCTTCGCCCTCATCCCAGCCCCAGAGCTGGTGGAGCGGGTCCAGTCGGTGGATTTCATGCGCACCGACCCGGTCTGCCAGAAGCTGCTTCTGGACGCCATGAACTACCACCTGATGCCCTTCAGGCAGCATTGCAGGCAAAGCCTGGCCAGCAGGTAAGAGACAACAAAGAGGAAGGGAGGTGGGGGAGGAGGGAGGCTGAGAGAACCCTGGAAAGAGGGGAGGAGGGGGGCCTATGAGGAGGGAAGGGGGTGGGGTGGGGGTGATTCTTGGATCTGCTTAAAATGCAAACAAACCATTGAGAGATTTCTTCTGAAAGTTAATTTCGGTATCCCCGAAGGGTCAATAGAACACTGGATGACTTGCAGCCCAGTATAGCCTAAATTCCCATTTCCTAATAAAATTAGGCATGGTGGGCTCATAGGCTGACTATGGCATAGGCAGATGTGTGGGGATGCTGGGGCTGGGGCAGTTAAAAATGATGCATGTGCAAAGCCCCTTGGTAGCCCCTGTAGTTAGCACCCCCTCCAAGTCCAATTATAAGCTGCCTGCTTCCTCGAGGGAAAGGCTTCAGTAATGAGATGTCCCCCCCTTCCTCTTGCAGTCTTAGCTGGGTGATCAGAAGCTCTAGAGTGTTGCTGGGATTCAAGGAGAGCACCGCTGTTCTCTCTGTCAAACCCTCAAGTTTTTTGGTAGTTGATGTTTGTTCCCTTTCAAGGTTATAATTATT
>CM053773.1:41201893-41221714 GCA_028658325.1 Potorous gilbertii
CCCCCCCCCCCCCCCCCCCCCCCCGCAGAATGGGACAGAATTATCAGGCATAGACAGTATTTGCTGGGGAAGAGTTAGTGTATGCTGGATATGAAGTCACAAAGCAGTTGGGTCAGTGGACTGATCTTGTTTCTAAAGGTGTTGTATGTTGCCAACAGGATTATATTGCAAAGGCCAGGGAGGGAGAAATAATGCCTCTTAAGAATGCAGTTATGGATGAGAGTCTAAGGATGGGCAACTATCACTTGCTAGCTTCAGTTTTAAATCCTTATTATGAGCCTTGGCAGAACGGTTTTGTTGTTGACTTTAAAGAAAAATAGTGCTTCATTTTTACAAGCTAAGCCATGGATGATTTAAAATGACATAGCAAGCCAATAGAGTCCACCAAAATGTTAAATCAACTGAAAGTATTGAAAATCCATTCTCACGTTCTTTTACCAGAGTGATCTCTAAAAAGGTGGCATCTATGTGGGACAGCCATATGGACTTACATGTTTGTGTTGTAGTCATAGTGCATCCACTCTTTAAGGTTTCTAACATCATATTTTCAGAGTTTTCTGAATGACTTGATAGTAAGGTGAGGGCTATGGCATGGGAGTACTTAAACTGGAAAGTATTTATAGTTGCAAGTCTAAGAAAACTGTAGGTAATGAATTAATGAATTGTGAGGCCAGAGTATGAAAGTAAGATAAGAATCCAAGCAAGAATGCTTCACCTAGATCTGTGACTAATGAACAAGTACAAATTCAAAGAGAATATGCTTATTTTTGTTTTGTAAGAGCTTCTCTTTTGTCCAAAACCCAGAATACTGTTGATTCACTATGGTAGCCTAGCATTTTAAGATCAAAAATTTTTTTTTGAGTTTTCAGTTCACATTTTAACTTATCTCCACTAAAAGGACATTGTACTTAAATGTGCAGAACCTGTTCATATTCAAGGCTTAGACACTGTCTGTTCTAGTCACAAACCAAGACACTAACACATAACATAACCTTTATAAATTTAGTATGCACTCAGATAACTAAATGGATATAGAAAATGCCTTCTAGCATTTCACCTCTTCCTATGAGTGTCTTTAAATAATGTGCTTTCATTTTTAAAAAAATATCATGTATAAAAAGAAATACTGAGAACCTTATGTGGACTTTAGCCCATTAAATGTGACCTAGAATTCAATATTCAGAACAGTTGACTTTAAAAATGCAAAGTCCACTACCTATTTTAGTTGACATTCTGCACACCACCTGGGGCATGCTGGGGCTTGAGTCCTGGTGGATTGCTAAGATACCAGGCTGTCTGGTTCAGTGAAGATACCTTCCAGCTTCACTGGTCCATATCATTTGAAGGATATGTAGTGGTGTTCTGACCACTGAATGCTTACAAGTGTCATGGATGCTGTAAGAATCTGATACTCTTGCCGTAGAAAGGAAACTGTATTTTCCTTTGAAGGAAGAATGTGCAGGGGGGAAAAATTTCCTTTCATGTCAACCCACACTGTTGATTCTATACCAATATAATTTTACTACCTCATGGCAATTATTAGAAACTGGTATTTTAAATTTTTTCAGTGAACTAAATATTTAACAATGTATTTTAATTCACAATAATGAAAAAAGAATTAACATTGAAGTTCCCAGCATTAATACAAGATGAGTTGTAGCTTTTAGTATTTTATCTTCTCTGTTCTTTCATCCGTAGCATATTAACCTACATTGTCAGGTCCTCCATTCAGATTTACAGGAGAAATGTTTTTTATAGAAGACTTAATCATATTTGAAATTAAATTATTTTTATTTAAACATTCTTTAAAAAAGAAAAAAGCACCTTAGTTATGATTTGAATATTTATGCGACATTCCAAATGTGGAATATGGAAGTTTCTGAAATCCAGAAGCTGACATAGAAAATTAAATCTGACTAGTCTGTTGGGCTAAATGCATGATGTGAATAAATAACATCACTTGAAAAGTCAATTGACTTTAAAAAAATTACATGTATTTTCTCTATAAAGCATAATGTAATAATCCCTTGCTAATATGGTAAAGACATTCTAAGTATTCTTTTCAAGATTATTTGTATATCTTTAATGAAAATACCTACAAAGAAAACACAACTCATGAATATCAAGGCTCATTATTGCCTTATTTACATTGCTTTACTGAGTTTATAGATCTTGGTTAGTTTAATAATGTCAAAAATGAATAAAAGACTGTGCAAAATTTAATATAATCACTAATTCAAACTTAAATATATGTATATATGGCAAAATATATATGAATAGAAATACAGAAAAAATATTTTAAAGTTTTCCTTCAAGGTCTTACTATTCCCCTAGAAGAAAAACTAAATTAAGAAAATGAAAACCTCTTGAAAAGTTTCTGAAAATATCAAGTATTAATATTTAGACTTGTAAAGTAATTTTTGTGGTGTTTTTATTATTATACAAATGATAAGGAAGTACTATGGAGCAAAGAAAAATTAAATGCAAAGCTTTTCATTCTAAATACACCTTGAACTTAACTGAAAAAGTTCTTTACTTATTTGCTTTGGGGAGGGAGCCAGTATTTTTCCTCTAATAGTAGCTTTAAAAATCATAGCACAAAATTATTTTGATGAGTTTGTAATAGTTATTATTTGGGGACTCTCCTGCATCTAGAGGAAAGTATGTTAGAAAATATCATATGAAATTCCCAAAGTAACATTTCATAGTGGTTTATTTTTATATATTATAGTGAAATTTAGGTAAGCCATGAAATAATCATAACCATGTTTTTGAAGGCCACCTGTCACCATTACTATTTTTTAAGGAATGCAGGCTGTCTCCCTATAAAGATTTCAGTTCATACAGAGTATACTCTATGTGAACACATCCAAGAGGAAATATTGCCCAAGTTGCTGGGATAACCTCTGTATAAACATCAGGGGTGCTGACAATCTAGCTGCTAGAGTGATGCTTCAGTGGCTTAAGATGTCACCAGATAGTATCCTAAGATCCCTGCCTAGCTCAGTTCAGAGTTGCTGAGTTTGGTGTGTTTAAAGGACGATAGGCTTAAACAAGAAAAGTGCTCATTTAAAATTCAGACACAGCATTTTCCATTGATCCTGGTCTTAGCAACCCAGTAGATATTTTAACAATGCAAACTGTATGTCATATTTATACATTCTCTGAACTGTTAATCCTCCACATTAGTTTGGTCACCTCAGATAGGAAATTACATCCAAATGAAATTTTACAGCCAAAGTGACACAGTCATTCACGTAAATCTTCTATTGCTTGAAATAATACTGGTTACAAAATTGTATCATAGGTGTGAGATAGCAGTTTTTTGTATATTCTTCCAAAGTAACTGAAATGAAAAGGACATCAGAACTGACAGTTATTACCATGTTATATCTTGAAAATGACTTGCTGAAAAAATTTAAGACTAGAATTAAGATTTTATAAGTATGTTTTTCTTTGATCTCAACAAGATGATACGCATTACCTCACAGCTCCATCACTAATCAACCTGTTTTCTAATCTAAAAAAATAAGCTCATCTAAAAAAATATCTCATCTTCCTCAATTATCCTATCTCTCCAAAGAGAGGCTATAAGAATTAACTAGCTAAGGAACCAGTTCTCCACAGGAGGCTTTGTTTGATCATCTTGCAGCTGGAATGGCAATTGAAGCTATCCATATCAATCCAAGAGGTAGATAAAAATTGCTTTCACTCTTCAATGATAGAAGAGGAAAATAGAATTTAACATTATTTTCTTTGGAAATAAGTTGGGGGGAGGGGTTAGCACTTGAGGTATCTCATATTTAAAAGTTTCCACTAATATTAGCATTATTTTTTTTTTACAAAGAAGTAAAAAAAGTCTAAGCTAATACCCTCAGTGTATTTTTCCAAGTGCAAAGTTTGGTTTCTGGGTAAAAAGTTGCCAACACAGACTTCAGGTCTAATTTTTTTTTATTATCAAAATAATTTTATATTATTGTTAAAATGACTTTTTCAAGTAAAGTATATGGGTGTTCCATACTACATATTTCCTGGCAATAGGGGAAGAGTTGGGTAAGTATCATGGTATTACTCACTTCTGGGAACATGGTAAGTGCGCTGAAGTAGTTGAAGATTGGCATCAGGGGAGGTGATTTATGTTGTGGAGAGGGGGCCAGTGATGAGGAATCTGGTGACTTCTTCGTCATTGTTCTCCATATTTCAGTGGTCATTAAAGCTCAAATGCTTCTATTACCAATCAACTAAATCGATTATCTAAATGAAAAGGTAAAAAATAGCTATGTATGAAGCTTCACCCTGTATCATCAACTTCCTGGTTGTTTAAAATGTCAGATTTCCTAACTCCTGATTCAGTCAACTTGATTGCATTGATGAAAACACTTTTTCTTTTCCTGTGGTTTTTTTTGTGGGGGTTTTTTGTCCTTCTTTACCAAAGAGGACCGTGACATCCGGAAGGTAAAGCTATAACTTACAAGTCAATTGGATTTAAGTTAGGGAGGTCACCAGCGTCAATTTGTCTTCTGGAGCCATCTGGATCCAGTGGCCAGATATAGATCAGGATAACTGGAGATGAACCAGCTTTCTTGTTTTCATACAATATTAGGACTTAGTATGATTAGAGTCAAAATCAGTTCATTGTAAATTCTCATTCTAGAAAGGAAGAGTTAGAATTGAGGCAATGTTTCTATGTGCTTTAAATGCATGAAACTTATTTATTTCATTTACATGAATAATGATAGTAGAGTTTGGGTCATTTTTGTTTTTTGTGCATTTTGCTTTCTTTGTTTATTTTTATGGACAGGAATCCTAATACGTTTGTAGCTGCCTTAACTCATTCGTTTACTTTGTACGTGTAGACAAAGTAGCTTTAAAAAGGGCCCTAACATCATATTATTGTCTTACCTACTTCCAACTTTTTTTATCATATTGACAATAGTAGTCAATAGTCAATAAACATTTATTAAGCATCTTGTGTCAGACATGGTGTTAAATTCTGGGGATAAAAAAGAAAACAAAAGATAGCCTTTGCCTTCAAGGAGGTCACAATCTAAGGTGGGAAACCACCCAGGTGGATGGAAGCTACTCAGTTCCAGGGCATTATAAAGTCCTACAATAGGGTTGGGAAATGATCTGAGGAATCAAGAGTTTTAGAGCTGGTTTCATCTGGAAGAATAAGGAGTGTCTGGAGATCATGAAATCCAGAAAAATAGAAGAGTGGAAAACGATGAAGTGAATTCTTGGGGTGTCCTACTTGCATGGTAGAGGTTTTGGGAAGGTCTCCAGGCAAAGTTGGAGAAGGGTCACAGAGGCAGGGAGTGTTGAGGAGGTGAGTTTCAGAATTGTTTTCAGCTTGCAGAACAGTATGTTTCTGGAGGTTTGAGGTCCAAAAACACAAATTTTGCAGATTTCAGTAAATTTAAAAACATTATCATCCAAATGGATATTGCATTAAGCCATAGAACCTCCTAAGCAACTTTTCTTCAGGGTATAAAGTATTAAAAGCACACTTAGGGAATTATTTTCCAGGCATGGTTCTTTCCAGCATACTTAACATTCATTGCCACTGAGGACATAGATAAGTGGATGCTAAGATTAGCCATGAATGCCTTGGCTTGATGAAAACAAAATGAGCCAAAATGTTAGAAGACTTAGTCAAATCAGTTGATTAATTCAAAAGTCCCCTGCTAGGGATGAAAATATTGTGCTAAATGCTTGGGAAATAAAGATAAAATAGGCCCTACCCTTAAAGAATTTCCATTTTATGGGGAAAGTCTTTCTAAAGATGGAGGAAAATAATAGCTTTTGGTTTAGGTCTATGAGAGAACCTTTCAAAGATCTGAAGCTTGAATTTTGACTAAGGATTCCAGTCATGCAGGTTCTTAAGGGATGGGTGTTGTCGGGCTGTTAGTTACATTTCTTGGAGAACAGTAAAGGTAGACAACTAAATAGCTAGCTAGCTGTTCATGTTTCCAATATGCCTTCACCTTCAGGGGATAAGTCCAATAGCTAGAAACGATGATTATGAAAGTAATCACAGGGACTGGATTGAGAAATAAAAATGAAAAACTGTAGGCTGAGCTTGCTTTCAATTCACTAGTCATATTATCAGAATCTGAAATTGATATTTCATTCACAGGTGCTATTTTGCATATTTTAATAGTATATAATAAGAGTGTTATCTAATTGAAAGGCCTTCCATTTTTAAGTCCATCTTCTAAGAAAATTATGTTAGCAATTACATGTTGTATCAACTAAAAATAAGACATTTTATGTATTCTCTCACTCTTGGAATTCTCAGAAAACAAGTTAACTTGTCCCTGAAACTGCCATGTGCTGCTTAGATAAATCATAATCCTCATGACACCAAGGGTGGCTTTTTTTAAAGAAGGCAGATGATACTTTTGCAATATAGACCAAATAATTTGGGCTGAGAAAGACTCCTCCAAGCTTTGAGATAATAAAAAGAAGAACAATAGTAACAATAACTAACATTTATATAGTGCTTACTGTGTGCCAGGAACTGTGCTAAGTGCTTTACAGCTATTAATCTCATCTAATCCTCACAACAGTCCTGGAAGTTTGAGATTTATCCCCATTTTATAGATGAGGCAACTGAGGTCAATAGAAATAATACTTTTTAAATCTTCTCTTTACCATTTCCATTTCATATAAAAGACCTCTCAGTGAAAATAATGAAACAAAGGTTAGCAGTGATGAAGGTGGAATAATGAACTAGGGAGAAGCTGGAACAGTAAGAAAAGAAAAGGTAGAGCAAGAAGATCTGAAGAAAGCAGAGGAGATATCAATCACCGAGCATTTATTAAGGCTTACTGTGTACCAGTCACAGTGCTAGGTGCTGAGGATATGAAGTAAAAATGAAAACAGCCCCTGACCTCATGGCGCTTATATTGTAAAAGAGGAAATATGGGGGAGATGTGTGTGTGTGTTTGTCCTTTGTTGCCGAAGAAGACCATGCCATCAGAGAAATGATGACATAACTTGCACTTGACTTTGTTGAGTGAGGGAGGGCTGTGCAGGTCACCAGTCTCACTTCTCCTCCAGAGTCATCTGAATCCAGTGACCAGATATTCATCAGGATGACTGGAGATGACCCAAGATGAGGCATTTGGGGTTAAGTGACTTGCCCAAGGCCATACAGCTAGTGTCAAGTATCTGAGGTGAGATTTGAACTCAGGTCCTCCTGACTCCTGCACTGGTGCTCTATTCACTGCACCACCTAGCTGCCCCTGAGAGTAGATGTATGTCAACTTTAAAAGACTTTTTATCTACTTTGAGGATGTCATGTATAAAATAAATACTGAATGGAAATAAGATAACTGTAGAAGGGAAGGCACCAGCACCTGGGGGGCAAGAAAGGTCTCCTGTAGAAAGTTATGCTTGATCTAAATACAAAAGGAAGCAGGAGGCATAGATGAGGAAGAAAGAACATTTCAGGCATGAGAGATAGAAAGATAGACAGACAGACAGACAGACAGATAGATGGATAGATAGATATGGATCATGTGTGAGGAATAACAAGTAGGACAGTAAGTCTGAAACATAAAGTATGTAAAGGGGAGTAGTGTGTAAGAAGACTAGAAAGATATGAAGGAGCCAAATGGTGAAGAGCTATAACTGCTGCATAAAAGAATCATACTTGATCCTGGAGGTGATAGAGTCACTGGAATCTATTGACTAGGAGTTAACATTGTCAGACTTGCACTTTAGTAAAATCACTTTGGTTGCTATATAGGGGAAAGAGAAAGACTTCAAGTAGAGCCAATTATTGGATGATATCGCAATAGTGATGAGAGCCTGAGCTGATATGACAGAGAGTAAAAAGGCAGAAAAAAAAGAGAGAGGGAGGGAGGGAGAGAGAGAGAGAGAGAGAGAGAGAGAGAGAGAGAGAGAGAGAGAGAGAGAGAGAGAGAGACTAAAGGGTTAAGGAAATGAAAATCATAAAATGAAGAAAAATTAGAAACAAGGGAGCACTAGGTAAAGATATACATTAATTCTTGATATAGTGAGTATATATTTAGCCACTATTTGACTAGTCTGTTAAGTCAGCTAAGAAGTAGTATTTATTTGGGGGAAACAAAACATTTAAAAATCTTTGGAAAAAGACTCCCTGCAGGCAGAAAATTTCAATGGTGACCTCTAAGTCAATCAAAATATTTCACAAAGATCATAATATAAGAAAGCAGTTTCGTAAGTGCCAGAGGTCAGAAGTAGAAGAAAGTAGAAAGTAAGGCTGCTTTCAACCTAAAAGCTTTTATGCTGCCTGGATTTCTTATCAGTTTGGTAAAAAAAAATACTGAGAAGTGGAGAAAAGCTATAAAACCTTCCAAAACCTCTCTTAACAATGAAACTATTTCTGGGTCTTACCCACAAGGGGGACTTGTGATGATCACGTTAGCCATATGTTCTGTTATGGCAAAATAGAAGGGATCTCAAGATTTTCTTACATGGCTTAATTCAGGGATGGAAAAAAAATCACAAGCTCGACATCTGTGAAAAGACAGCAGCATTTCAAGGTGAGCTGAGAGGAGGCAAGTTAGCAGGGATTTACTGGAACGATACCTAGTAAAAAATGGCTAAATCTGTTCTTTTAATCTGTATATGAACAGTCAGGGCTCTCCAAGTCTTTAAAGTGAGGTGGAGGATATCCTTAGAATAAAATTCAAGGTGTCAAAAGAAAGTGCACAGAGGAAATGAGAGCTGCCCTAAAACCTTCCATTATACTGAGAGTTGATACATAGCTTCTTCCTTGAAGGCCCATTTTTAAGCAACTCAACACAGGGAAGGAAAAATGTTAACTTACAAAGTTTTAAGTACTTTATGCCGTATATTTTTATTTTATTTTTAATTGTTCAACTAATAAGTATTTTTTGTACCCTCTTACTTCCTCTTTTCCATTTAAAAAAAGGAAAAAAACCCAAAACTTTTAATTTAACAAATGTTCATAGTCCAACAAAGCACACCTCCATATTGGTCATGTCCAAAAACAGGTCTTTTTCCACATCTTGAGTCCACTATTTTTCTGTCAGGAGATGGGATAGCATGCATCATCATGGGTCCCCTAGCATCATGGTTGATTGCTACATTGATCAGAATTCTCAGGTCTTGTATTTTTTTCCCAAAGGATTAACAGGGAGGGTATCTCTCTTTTACTCCCTTAATCTCAAAAACTCAACTTTGAGGTTTTATTTACTGATACTTTCCAAGTCTTGATTTTGGCATGTAAGTCCCCACTGTGCCCGAAAGAGTGTTGGCAAATTGCACCTGCATGAGGACTTACTGAACTTAGAGCTCACCTGAGCCACCTGATGGACATTGACATATTGGGGGCTGCTGAGAAGTGAACAGAAGAATTATTATAGTCATTTTCCCTTCCTTGCTTCATCTGCCTTCAGGTGCCACTGAAGACAGGATGGATTGAGACAAGCCAAACAAAAGTAGGAAAAGAATAGTGTGAATATCAGAGTAGAAAGGGAGATTTGATAACATCAAGGCATTCATGAAGAATAGGTGTGGATGTGTACACATATGGATGTGACATGAGATCCCAACTCCGAGGACTGGAGGATACGGGATTTTTCTTGGAATGCATTTGCAGTACTTACTATATCTATTTATCATCTAGCTATCTATCTAACCATCTATCTACATGCACATATATGTGTGTAGCCACATAGAGATGTGTGTGTATATATACATATACATACTTGTGCTGCATACATATATACACACAAATGTACATACTTTCCGCCTGAAAAAGCCATTGTTCTCTCTGTCTGTCTGTCTGTCTATCTGTTTGTCTCTCTCTCTGATGCTTGATTGATTAGTAAGTTGTAATCTTGCACTCAATGAGAAATTATTGGTAAGAGAGAGAGAAAAGAAATTTTCTTGGAAAGGAAAATAAGATAGTCACATTAGTAAATCCTGCTTTGGAACTGAACAATTTTCTATGGTTTTGACCTGGTTTTACCCACTCCATACTAACTAGGTAACTTATAACTGAGAATACTGTGCAGAAGAAAACAATTATAAGATAAAACAATTATATCGTAGTCTAGGATAATCAAGGTAGTGGAGCTTAGAAGGAGAAAAGTTTTAAATGCACCTTGGAGTTTAAACAAATAATACTTCATATGAAGGAAAAGTAATCAATAATAATATAATGTAACTTACATGACTGGCAACACAGAAAAATTTGGTGGCACTGGTTGCCTAGGCAACTGGATCATACATCTGAGTGACAATTTCTACCATTATGCTAACTAGATAGGTCTGTGTGTGTTCATCTTTCATTGCCAAAGAAGACCATGCCATCAGAGAAATAGTGACATGACTTGCACTTGACTTTGTTTTGAGTGAGGGAGGGTTGTGCAGGTCACCAGCCTCACTTCTCCTCCAGAGCCATCTGAATCCAATGACCAGATATTCATCAGGATGACTGGAGATGACCCAGGATGGGGCAGTTGGGATTAAGTGATATGCCCAAGGTCACACAGCTAGTGAGTGTCAAGTGTCTGAGGTGAGATTTGAACTCAGGTCCTCCTGACTCCTGCACTGGTGCTCTATCCACTGCACCACCTAGCTGCCCCAACTAGATAGGTGTATCCTAACTGGAAGGGTGTCCATTTTTTAACCTAAGATGATATCTACAGATAGGAGCAAAAAATAGAAATTATATTGGACAAAGAATAACCAACTTTCAGAATTGAGTGAGTAAGAGGGGAAGGGAGAGACAGACACAGAGATAGGAAAGGAAGGAAGAAGGGGGGAAGGGAAGGGAAGGAACAATTGTATTTAAAAGTAGAAGATCTAAGTTCAAATCTCAGATCTGCTACTTAATACATGTATGACCTTGAGCAGACCTTATTTCCTTCTGCATCAGAGTTATGTTGAACTAAATTGTCATTAACATCGCTTTCAATGCTAAATTTGTAATCCTATGGCCCACAGAAACTTTAGGTAATAATGCAGATGTCTCAAAAACTCATAAGGAATTATTTCAATAAATCTATGGTTTTATTAACTATGTAATGCTTTGCCAGTTCAGATGGCAACCTCTATTAGTAGACAGTCTCTGAATGTTGTGGTGTAAGTCATCCCTTGGAAGTCAAGCACACTGGGGTGAGTTCTTAATAGTAAAAGATTGTTGGTTTGCATTGAATTTGTCCTCCTCAAACAAAGCTAGCTGGTCCTTGGATGTCAGACATACAATCCATCATCAGAACCATACTCAGAGCCTTTCCAACTTGATAAGACCTGCCAGAGCTTACATTCTACTAACATAGCCTTCGAGAACCCAAATTTGCCTCCATCTTACAGTAGTTATCACAGCAGGAGTTCTGTGAATAAACAATTGGATTCATTACAAAACAATTCTTAAATACCATTCTAACAACATCCAGGTTCACCTTTTATCCAGACTGACTCAGGAACCTGTGAGCATTCTTAATTTCCCACAGTGCATCCATTTCAGGTTAGTATTTGTAAAATATTGATTCCTGGGGATGAGTTTTTTTTAAAGGTTAATTCCTCTTTTCAGGTAATTGTTCCTTTCTTCCACCATTCAGTGAGTCAGATTCCGTCACTTAGCTCTGTTAAGGTACTCCATTCATTTTCTAAGTGCTCTCCATGTGCATTTATCTGAGGAAGTTAAGAGAGTCATAGCTGTTTCACAAGATACTTTGGGCAAACATGACTGTAGACAGACTGCAACATCTGCTCTCCTTTTTCTGATTTTCTAACCAATGCCCTTGAGTTTGTTTCACTTAAGAGCTTTATCTATATAGGTTTCTTTAATACTCTGAGAAACAAAATACTGAGCCTGAAGTAAGATTGAACAGTTAGAGCTTGTGAATATTAACATGAGGTCATTGATGTAACCTTGTGCCTCCCTCTTGAAAATTTTTCTTTAATCAGTCAATCAACAAACATTTGTTAAGAACCTAGTATATACCAGGCACTATGTAAGTACTGGAAATACAGAGAGGAGGATACACAATCCACATCCTTAAGAAGCTCACATTCTAGTAGAAGAGACAACGTGCAAACAACTATGGACATTTAAGATATACACAGAGTAAATAAAAAGACATCTCAGAGAAAGGGCACTAGCAGAGGCAGTGGTAAGGGACATGGAGAAACACCAGCAAAGGTAGAGTTTAAGTTTTAAAGGAAGCCAGGAAAACCAGGAGGGAGAAATGACAAGGGAATGCTTAGGGAAAAGCGGTGAAAATGGAGGAATAATAAAGAGGCAAGTGCCACTAGATTATAGAGAAGATTAAAATTTAAGAATACTTGAAAGGTAGAAAGAGGCCAGGTTATGAAGAGCTTTAAAAAACAAAGAGAGAATTTTATATTTGATATTGGAGGTAATAGGTAGCCATGGGAGTTTATTGAGGTGATATGATGGGAGTGTGACATAGTTAGACTTGCACTTCCGGAAAATCATTTTAGCAACTGAGTGGAGGATGAATTGGAGTAGGGAGAGACTCAAGACAAGGAGACTGATCATAAGGCTATTGTAATAGTCCAAACATGACATGATAAGAGCATGCCCCAGAGTGATAACCATGTCAATGGAGAGAAGGGGGAGATATAAGTGAGAGATGGCAAGATTTGAAGAATGATTGGATATGTGGAGTGAGTGGACAAAAGAAGCTGAAGACGATGCTGAGGTTATAAACGTGAGTAGCTGGCAGCATTGTGATACCCTCAACAGTAATAGTGTAGCTTATAAGAGTAGAGGATTTAGGAGAAAAGATAATTCTGTTTGGACACATTAAGTTTCAGATACCTACAGGACAAGTAGTTTGAGAAGTCCACAAAGCTGACGATTTGGGACCATAGACAAGAGAGAAACTAGGGTTGGATATACAGATCTGGTAATCATATGCATAGATGCATAGGTAATTGAGGGGTGAGAACCTTTGGAGATGGTAAGATCCTCAGTAGCTACATGTCCCAGGCAGTTTTCAGTTAACTTCTGGAAGGTAAGCTTTATTTAGAAGATATGCTCAGATATTAATTAAACAATTAATTGATTGAATAATTCATTTAGTCATTTGGATTTTTGGAGATATTTAAATTTATAAATATTCTTGTTGTTCATTCATTTCAGTTGTGTCTGACTCAGTGTGACCCCATTTGGAGTTTTCTTGGCAGAGATACTGGAATGGTTTGCCATTTTCTTCTCCAGCTCATTTTACAGATAAGGAAACTGAGGCAAACAGGTTTAAATGACTTGTCCAGGGTCATACAAGTAGTAAATGTCTGAGATCACATTAATTTAGATTTTCCTGACTCTAGTGCTCTATCCACTGAGCCTCCTAGTTATCCCTAAAATGTGATAATCTTAGCTCTATCTACTGTGCCACCTAGCTTTCCTTTACAGGTATTCAGCTGATCCTAAATATCTAGGCTTGGCTGGTACAAGCATAGGAAAAATTTGAGTATGCTTGATTAAAATTTTCACTTCATATATAACTTTTTGACATACTTTATAGCTTGCCATAGAGAGTCTCATCTCACTCTGTCCAAGTTGTACTTCAGAAGAAAAAAATGTTAAATATTTTTAACATCCTTAGCTTCTACCTTCTCATTAATCCATAAGACCTTTATTTAAAGTGCATACATACATATGTGGTATATGTAGGTGCACATATATGTATGTATACATAAATATATGTAAAAGAACTGTTATATATTTTATATACATATATAAGAAGTATTGCATACATATATAAACATAACTATACATGTATATTAAATAGTTATATACATATATATATAGAATTGGTATACAGCTTTATATACAATTAATAAAACAGTTCTTTTATGGCTACTGAGAAAGAGAGAATAGAATGGAATGGTTAAGAGATATATATCCGTAAGGTCATCCCAGAAGAAAAAATACATAGGAAACAAAACTGAACAAGGATTGATTCTTGGTTGATAGTTTGGCATGGCCAATCTTCATGGGACCAACGGGACTTTACTGTTCAGGATTTTCAGTCATGTTGGCGACTCTGCTAAGGAATCTACTACACATACGATTAGCATAGCCTTTTCCAGGTAAATTAGAGCTTAAACCATCCTTAGGATCAACTGTCCAGTCCCCTTACTCTACTCCACATCCTCTGCATGGTTTGCTTCAAGAACCATGGAATCAAAAGATAAGGCCAAGAAACAACTCGTATTCCTCATGGTAGTTTAGGTCTTATTTTTATAAGGACAGTTGCTTTTTAGATATGTGTACACAGAGATAACAATAACCATTATTTTAATCAATCAATTAGTCAATCCACAAATGTTTATTAATTACCTACTGGGGACCAGGCACTGTATAAGATGCTGATTAGATACAGAGACAAAAATGAAAGAGACCCTGTCCTTAAAAAGCGTAAGTTCCACAAGGGAAGGTAACAGGTACACATGTAAGCACATACAAAAGAAATACAAGATCATTTAGGGGAAAGGCATTAGCTGTTGGTATGCTGAGAATCAGGAAAGTACTGTTATAAGAAATGATATTTAAGCTTAGTTTTGAAGGAAACTAGGGGTAGCTAAGTGGTGAGATGGATAGAGTGCTGGGTCTGAAGTCAGGAAGACTGATCTTTCTGAGTTCAAATCTGATCTCAGATGTTTACTAGCTGTGTGAACCTGGGCAAGTCACTTAACTTTGTTTGCCTCTGTTTCCTCATCTATAAAATGAGCTGGAGAAGCAAATGGCAAACCACTCCAGTATCTTTACCAAGAAAACCCCAAGTGGGTAGGACTTATCTGAAATGACTGAACAATAGAAAGGATTGGAAGAGGTAAGGAGAAAAAGAGAGTGCCTTCTAAGCATGAGAGACAGACTGTGTAGAGGCAAGGAGAGGAGAGGGAATGATGTAGGTTGGAGCCAAGTTGTGAAGGGCTTTACATGACCAACAAAGGATTTCGTATTGGATTCTGGAGGTAATTAGCAAGCCACTTAATGCAACAATATAATGACATTTTCTTATTCGTATGTAATCAGATTTTATCCTCATAACAATCCTGTTAGGTAGGCTAAGCGATATTATCAGACCCGTTTTAGAGATAAGAAAGCTGAAGTTCAAAGAGTTACCTTGTCACTAGTTAACTAGTCACAGAGTTAGCCACTGGCTGAGGAAGAACTCAGATCTGCCCCTTTTACCTGCACCTCTATTATAATTTCTGTTACATTATGTTTCTTCCCATAGAAAAGGATGAAGAAATTCCCACTGCTGTGAGTCTGTTGCATTTGGGTACTGTGTGAGGCAGGGGCTCCTCAAAATCTTGATATTCTTTTACCAGAAGTTGCCTCAGTAAATAGTCTTGGACAAATTCAGCTGCAGCGTTGACTCAGTATTCTTTTCAGAACCCTCAGAATCCTGATAAATTTTAATTAAGTTGGAAATTTTTATGTTATTTTTTTCAATGTTTTTAACATTTTTATTTAAATTTTTGAGTTCCACATTCTGTCCCTCCCTCTCATCTTCCCTCTCTGAGATGGTAAGCAATCAGATGTAGTTTATACATGTCCAACTACATAAAACATTTCCATATTAGTCATTTTGTACAAGAAGACTTGAATAAAAAATGAAGAAAAAAATGAAAGTGAAAAATAACATGTATCAGTCTGTATTCAATCAATATCAGTCCTTTCTCTGGAGGTGGATAGTATGTTTCTTCATTAGTTCTTTGGGATTGTCTTGGATCGTTATATTTCTGAGAATAGCTGAGTCATTCTTGTTCTTCATCAAACAATATTGCTGTTACTACGTACAATGTTCTGGATCTGTTTACTATGCATCAGTTCTGAGAAGTCTTTCCATGCTTTTCTGAAATCATCCTACGTGTCATTTCTTATAGTACAATAATATTCCATTACCATCATGTACCACAGCTTGTTTAGCCATTCCCCAACTGATAGCTATCCCTTTGATTTCCATTTCTTAGCCACCACAGAAAAACAAGAGCTGCTATAAATTTTTTTTTTGGTACAAATAGGTCCTTTGCTCTTTTTTGGGATGTTTTTGGGATATAGACTTAGCAATGATGTTGCTGGATCAAAGGGTATGCACAGTCTTATAGCCCTTTGGGCATGGCTTCAAATTGCTCTCCAGAATTGTTGGATCAATTCACACCTCCCCCAAAAGTGTATTAGTACCCCGCTTTTCCCACATGCCCCCCAACATACAACATTTCCTTTTTTGTATTGACTCTTTTTTCATGATTCTCTTGCATTACATTTATTTTTCTCAATTTTTCTTCTAATTCTCTAATTTGCTTTTTAAAATACTATTTAAACTATTCCAGGAGCTCTTTTTGGGCCTGGGACCAAATTATATTTTTTCTTTGGGTCTTTACATGTAGCCCTTCAGACACTATTATTCTCTTCTAAGTTTATGCCTTGATCTTCCCTATCACTATAGTAACTTTCTATAGTCATAGCTCTTCCTTTTTCATTTTTTGCTCATTTTTTCTGCCTTTTCCTTTTGTGAGATGATGTTTTTATGTGAGAGTTGGGCTCTGGTTCTATCTTACTGCTTGCTTTCACTGGCTTCAGGGTTTAGCTGCTTGCTTTCTCTGGATGGTTGGTTTCCCTTATGGCTTGTAGTGGGGGGTGGGGCCCCCCTTTTTTACTTCTCTAGGTGTAGAGTTTAGTTTCTGGCCTGCTTTTGGGGGTGCAGAGCTTGCTGCTGGGTTACTGTGGTAACAGAGTCTTTCTGGTGTCTGGCCCTTGAGGAAGTATCTTGTTGCTGGTCTATCCCAGGGGAGGAGGCCCTGCTTCTGGGTTGCTATGGAAACACAGTCTCTCTGCTGGTGGGTCCCAGAGGTGGGGTATTCATGTTGGCCAGCCCCAGGCTTGGAGCCTTGCTGCAGGGCCCCTGCTGTGAGGTTCCTGCTCCTGCTGCTGCTTCTTCTGCTGCAACAGCTACAGCTGCAGCTGCTCTTGGACTTCACTTTCCTTCTACCCTAGTAAGACACACACTTTTCCTCCTATACTGGTAAGCTTCTTCCCTGCTCCTAGATCAATTTTGAGGTGGTTTTCTAGTTGTTTGGAGAGGAATTTGGGAGGGCTTCAGAGAATTTCTTCCTCACTCCAAGATCTTGGCACCAGAAGTCCTAAGTTGTAAATTTTTAGAAATAAATTTAGGCAAAAGAGAACCTCCATCCAGAATTCCTTGGAATCTGGATTTTGAATTGAGATTGAGATTCAGAACTGATTGGGTGTCATGGACTTCTAGTCCTCCTCAGTTCCTTAACTACATCATTAATATAGTTCTTGAAGCAGTTATTGAAGCATAGCAGGGAGGAAAATGGGTCCAGGACCTCTCACAGACAGTGATAGTCCCTCTTGGTTCTTTATTATGTCCTAAACTGTAGTAAGACTTAACCACTGAGCTTAGCAGTACTTCGCACCTCTTTAGAAAGATATTTTATTAAGGGATAGCAAGAAAAAAACTTATGCCTTCCTTGTAATCCAATAGTTTGTTCATCTTCCAACGACCAGGCTTGTGAAGTAAACTTTAGGCAGCCAAAGTAAAATGACAAAAGACAGCTCTGCAAACCACAGAAATAATAGGAAGACTGGTAGAGTCAAATAAGTCCTGTGCATTAGGTAACCCAAGGTTAGAGGACCTAGATATACTAAAGGAAACTCAACTTGTTCAGCTTTTCCCAAACTGTTTAGTCACAGGACCCCTTTACACTCTTGAAAACCTTTGAGAACCATAAAATCTTTTGTTAACATGGGTTAGATCTATCAATTATTTATTGCATTAGAAATTAAAACTGATCATTTAAAAAGGTGTTTAGTAATTCATTTAAAATAATGATAATCAACCCATTATGGCGTGTTAATGTAAATATTTTTATGAAAAAGGATTTTATTTTTTTTTAAAAATTAGTGAGGAGATTGGCATTGCTTTTACCTATTTTTGCAATGTCTTAATGTCTAGCTGAAGAGAATTTAACTGAATTCCAGCGTCTGTGTCTATATTTAATCCGTTGCAATGTATTGTTTTGGTTGATGTGTATCAAGAGTGTCTGACCCCCCCCAAATTGCAAAAGGAAGTTTTGCAAAAGGGACTGTGGTTATTTACAATAATTATTACAAAAATCATTCTTATTTCTATTATTATAGTTGAAAACGGAGAATTTTTATTTTAAAATAACATATCGATATCATTACGAAAATAATTTTGACCTCAAAATCACCAAAAGGTACTTCGAGATCCCCATGGGTCCTAGGGCCATACTTTGCAAACTGCTGATCAAGTCAAACCCTGTCATTTAATAAATGAGGAAACTGGCCCAGAGAGGCTTAGTGACTTGATGTTGTCACCATAGTGAGTGACAGAGGCAGGATTCAAACTCAAGTCCTCTGACTTCAAACCTAGTCCTTCTCATTATTCCAACACTCTTCCTCAGGCTTTTAATGTTAGCTTTGCCCCTGGCTAGTTGTGAGATTCTGTACAGGTCACTCAACAGGAAACTCTGTAGGCTTCAGTTCCCTAAATTATAAAATTAAAGAACTGGAGGGGATGATATCTGAGATGACTTCCAATTCTAGCATTAAATGATCCCAAGTTCCTAGAGAAACCAAGAAAGCAGAATAAAAATTAGCCATCATCACCAAATCGTAGGCCCAGGGGTTTTCTAGTTAAGTAAGAGACAGGGTATACTGGCAGTAATCCAATGAAACCAATGTCAGATAGACAGACCATACTTTGGGAATGAAACATTCCTTTAATAAGGTTATTCAAATAGATACTTCAAATTTCAGAAAATAATCTTTTGATGTGAGAGAAAGAGAACAAGAAACCTTAGACTCAGGAATATTTTTATGAAGATATTTAACCTCTATGGCAAGGGGATATTGTGGTCTTGAGTAAAGTAAAATTCTCATTAATAAGAGAAAGAAGAAAATATGAGAGATTCCTTGAAATCTTAGACAGAATAGCTACCTTGTGAAGTTCTGTTACTCCACCAGAACTTCCCAGAAGACAGAGCCATAAAAACTGTTTTTTGTGATTCAACTGTCTGCATATTCATTATAAGTTCATATTAATTCCACTTGGAATGTCTTCAATACCAACATTTTTATCAGTTTCTGTTTATAGAATGTGTGCAGCAGGCTAGGCACTCACAGTGTAACGGAATGGAGTGGTAGCATAGCCTTCTCACCTACCAATCAATCAATCATTAAACATTTATTAAGTACCTACTATGTGCCACATTTTGTGCTAAGCAATGAGGATACAAAAACCAAATACATACAAACATGTTATATACAGGATAAATGGCAAATAATTAACAGAGGGAAGGCACTAACTAGAATTAAGAGAAGTTGGGAAAAACTTCCTGTAGAAGATTAGATTTTAGTTGGAACTCAAAGGAAGCCAGAAAAGCTATGAGATTGGGATGAGGAGAGAGTGCATTCTAGGTATGGCAGATAGAGAAAATGTCTGGAGCTGAGAGATGGAGTATCTTGTTTGAGGAACAGCCAGGAGGGAAGTGTCACTAGATTGAAGTGTGTGGGGAGAAATATGTAAGTGGGGCGTGAATATGTGGTGGGAAGTGAGATGTAACGAGACTAAAAAGGGAGGAGGGCACTGGGTTATGGAATATCCTATTCCACGTCCTTCGATCCCTTAATGTAGAAGCTGCTAGATCTTGTGTTATCCTGATTGTATTTCCACAATACTGGAAATGTTTCTTTCTAACTGCTTGCAATATTTCTCCTTGATCTGGGAACTCTGGAATTTGGCCACAATGTTCCTAGGAGTTTCTCTT
>CM053773.1:41222214-41250930 GCA_028658325.1 Potorous gilbertii
TTGTGAAAATGAATGTAAAAAGTTAAATAAATGTATTTAAAAAGAAAAAAAAATAAAAATAAAAAATTTTAATTTCACTTTAAAAAAAAAAAAAAAAAAAGAAATTGAGTTGTATTCAATGAAGAGTTCTTAGCATTCTGTGTCATTGGCCCCCTTTTGCAGCCTGGTGAAGACAGTACATCTCTTCTCAGAATAATATTTTTAAATTCATAAAATAAAATACATAAGATTACAAAGGAAACCAGTTATATTGAAATCACCATAAAAATATTTTCTACAAACAAGCTCAAATTCACAAGACTCCAAGTTAAAAAACCCTGTGTTAAGTTTAGCTTTGCATTTTGCTCTTGGTTACTATGTGATTTCAAGTATTTTTTCCCCAAAAGGTAAAGTTTTATCATGAATTTAAAGTTAAATGTGAAAGTTGTTGATATATGAGAAAATTTCAGTTTCATCTTCTTAAAAAACTGATCCATGAAAAATAAAGTTAAATGTTCACCTGAGTAAGTGATAAGATAACAGTACAAAAAATTTGGAGTTAACAACTTATTTCCATTCACTAGGGATAACCATGATAACAGAATTGGAGCTTCATTTGAAATGACCACTTGTTAGATAATGCAATCATCCTTAACAAGAAAAAAAATGATTCCTTTTACACACATGTTATGTAAGTCTTGTGTGCCCTTTCCTCATTACAGGGCTCACTGTGAAAGCCAGGATGGTTCAGGTGATTGATTGGTGATGGGAATATGAAGTCTTTCGCTGCTGTCTTATCTGTTTGAGTCCTGTCCTTGTTGGCAGTGACTGGGAGTTGCTACCATTTGCCAGCTGTTCAGTGACTTATGTGAAATGAGTTGGTGGTCTCAGTCCAGTTCTTAGAGGACAGATGGCAATAATTGGTTGTTTCAGCAGAGAGGCCAAGGATCAAATGGACACAAAGACTGGATCCTTTCCTTTAATCCTTATAAATGATCTCAAAGTGGCAGAATTTCCAGAGCTTGGAAGGGACCTCAGCTGTCATCTAGACCAAAGCAAACTGTCAAGGAATGTCCACTCTAATGCACCTGACAAGGGCTCATGTTTGAAGACCTCCAAGGAAGTGGAAACCACCACGTTTTATGGCAGTCTATCCTACTTTTAGATAGTTAAAATTGTTCAGAAGTTTTCTTGACATAATGATGAAATCTTGGCCACTTCCATCCACTGCTCCTGGTTTTAATTGCTGAAAGTAAACAAAATAAATCTAATCCCTCTTCCACAAGACAGCCCTTCTAATATTTGAAGATAGTGATGCTGATCTTTCCTTCTACTGTTTAGCACCCTAAGAAGCACTAGGCCTTTTCATCTTTCTATATGGTGTCTTCCCCAAACAGAAAGTGAGTTCCTTGAGAGCAAAAACCTATTTTGATTTTCTGTTTCTCCCCAGCATATAACACATCCTTTTTCATTCATTCATTTATGGACTCATTTATGGGCATCATCCAGCTTATTGATGTCCTTAAATGATGTCACACAGAATGGAATACAATATTCCAGATATGTTCTGACCATAGTACATAGTACGGAGGGATGGTCAATTCCTTATTCCTGAAAACTGATCACCTCTTTCTATAGACCAAGATGCCACATTAGCTTTTTAAAAATTTCCATTTCACACTGTTGATTAACACTGAGCTTGCAAAATGCTAAAGCTCTCAGAACTCCTTCAGACAAAGGATTATCTAGCCATGTCCCTACAGTCTTTTTGAACATATACTTTTTTCCTTTCATTTCAGAAGTACTTTTACATATGCTCTCTCTTGATTGATTGGTTATTCTCACAACATCTCTCTGAGGTAGACTGGGATAGGCATATTATCCCTATTAAGCAGATGAGGAGACCTAAGTACAAATGTCTTAGAATCGGAAGTAATAAAATTCACAAAATTATATATATATATATGGACAAAATTGGATATATAACTCAAGTGATCTAACTGGTCTAATGGTCTTTCCGCCAGACTATGTAATATCACTATTGAATAATACCTAAATACGGGGATATATACAAAATCAGGAAAGTAACATCATAATTTATACACAATAGGTACCTAATTATTACATTGATTTTTGAACCTAAATGTAACACTTCACTTTTATTCCACCGAAGTCCATCTTATTAGATTTAATCCAGTGTTCTAATCTGCCATTCTCATTTTGGTTTTGGATTCTGTCATTCAGTGTCCTAACTATTCCAGCATTATGTAACTTCAAATTCTTTGAGGTTGCCACTGGAAAAAGTATTGTTTGTAGTATAGGGGAAGTGGGCCTTGGAATTACTTTAATCACTTTCCTTAATCTAAACACCACAAGTCTAGCTTCCTATATTGCCCATATAGTGTCTTTCAAGAATATAACCTATGGCTTCTACTCATTTGCAACCTGATACTTCATTGGAATATAGGGATAATTTTGGATTCTGTAATATTGTACTGGCAGAGTGCAACCAACCCCGGGCAGATACTGGTTGGCTGGAAAGGCTTTTGCAATAGGCCAAGTGACAAATAGAGGGGATACTCATATTGATAAAATGATAGTTCCTGTAAGTAATGAACCATTTTTTGAGTGATGGGAGAATCAGACCTGTGATTTTGTCAATGTAGAGAATGCCTGGTATGAAAACTCATTCCACCCATGCAGACTGGCAGCTCACTGTTACTTTAGAGAGTTAGATCTTCCTGCTATCCCGCCTGATAGAAGCTACTATATAGTGCTATCTCTCAATGAAATCAGAGTATAGCAGAAAGAGCACTGAACTTGGCATCATGATTTGAGTTTTATTCAGAGTTCTGCAACCTACTAGCTGTGGGTCCTTGAGTAAGTTACTTCCTCTCTACTGGCTGTAGTTATCTCTTATGTAAAATGAGGGCACTGGATTGGATGATTTCAAAATCTTTGAAGTCTCTTTCAACTCTGAATTCATTATTCCATGATTCATGGTACATATAGATAGATACATACATATATATATATATATATATATATATATATATATATATATATATGAACTAGTTAATTCATTATATATTATATATATCACATTTATATATCAATGACTAATACTGTTGTTACATTGAACATGTTCATATGTATGACTTTCCTCAGAGTGTGATGAGTAAACAGTTCTGGGTATGTCTATCTGAAAGGCAGAGATAAACTGGACCAAACTGTAATATTTACTTGACCTGATGTTTCCATACAATGGTGTGGTTGAAGGCAATTCCAAAGAACTGGATGATGTGATCATAGCCCTCTCTATACATAAATAACTAGCATTACCAAAAATATGCGAAATGTTTGGTAACAGATCTGTTGCCATCCAGAAAATCCTTATAGGCCATGAGCCACAAATAAAAGTGTTGCAAATAAAAAGATTATGACTAACTAATGCATGTCCTAAGACCTCCCTAGACATCTTATTAGGGTATGGATTGTCACACAAATGCATTCTTCCTCATACCTATCTTCTGTTGTTGGAACATACAGTATTTTAGAGGAAAGAACCTTCGGCTGTTCTTGCCTGTAATCCCCAGTGCCACGTGTGGTGTCTTGCACATATTAGGCAATTTATAAATTCCCTTTAGATTGGATGCAATCTAAAGACAATTAAAACCTTATTACTCAAATATTTATAAAGGATTCCTGGAAGATTCTTTTGCCCAAATTCATCAATTTGGTGTCCAAACTAACCTTAACACAGTCCATTGGAGAGCCAGTGTAGCCTTCTTGAGCATTAGCCTGTTTTAGAAAGAGGACAATGTCTGTACATGAATGGTAAAGCTACTTCTCTGGAGATGCATCACTATCCATACGGATTCTGCAGGGAGATTTTTTTTTTCCTGCTGAGGAGTACATGCTGCCTTCAATGACACGGAAGCCTCATTAAAGGAGTCTTGCTTCTTTCCTTCCCAGGGAATTTTCATTAACTGTGTTAAGTTGGCTTCCCAAATGTTAAGTTCTTAACCAACAAATGGTGGCTATCTGGTAAGGGCATATTCCACCAAACATCCTTGAAATGACAGAACAGGGCTGGAAAATAGAAATGAAGATGCTAAGCTGAGTGTAGGGTCACCATCATACTTATGAGTGAACCTTTTTTTCATGGTTCTCTCCCCTTAGATTTGATCACTTTTAGGCTTTAGTGGAACTGAAAAGTTCAATTATATGTAAAGTGACTGTTAAATCAGCAGGACCCTTGTGGGGGTCTGAGCCTACCCTCCCTTCTTCAATTGCAAGTGTGCTAAATCCATTAATGTTACAAAGGAATGTACATCCATCAGGTATAGTGGTGGAGGCCAGGGTGCATATTATAGCTTTTACTGCATATGAGACATTGCAGTCCTGTTCTTAGGAACTGCCAGGCAGATTGGGAATCACAGTCACGGTTAATAGCAGCGAATTGCCAGCTCTTGATGGGTGGGTAGTCACTCCTTTCAGTGGTTGCCCCCTGGGGGAGAAGGTAGAAAAACAGAGGGAGGGAATTAGAGTGACTTTGCACAGCTGAGCAGGTTCCTGCCGCCGGATCCGTGGCAAGCATTGGCAGGGCTCCACTCTGGGGAAGCTCACAACATCACAGTCTCATTCTTACCCATTGGTGTTGCTATATAGCCAGTGGTGCACAGGGGGAGAGCAAGGAGAGAAGGGGGGTGGTGTGGGCTGGGGAACAGGATGGAAGGTGGGGAGAGAGGAAGGAAGGCGGGAGTGTAGGCTAAATTAAACAAACAAACCAGCTACATGTTAAAAGTGTTTAACCCAGAACCATTAGCCTGGTGCTACTAATTGTTCTCAACTAGTATTTTAAGTCCAATGTGTGATTAAAGAGTTGGCTCACAAACTCTCTGCATAACCTTAATTTTTTCAAGGTTCTTTGAGTGGAGAATAGCTTATGATGATTCTGACTAATACGATTTTTGACATGCAACTTTAATGCTTAACCTTAGTACAACTCCAGAGCATTTCATGTGTATTCAGCTGTAAAGAGTGATCATTTAAAGGGATAATATAAGAAAAAGGTCATTCTAGAATGAACCTCTAACCAATTGCAGAAAGGGAGCTTATTATTCCATTGGTAGAGGGATATGCAGCTTTTCTGATCATTTTTCTGCTTGGCTCAAAAAATTGTTGAGACATGATTGGGGAAAGAAACAGGAAAAATGAAATAGAATTCGGCAAGCAAGGAACATTCTTTTGATGGTTATGATTTTGTTGCCACTAAAAATATTCTACTATAATGTGGTTATTCATCTCCTCTCTTGTTTTGGGTGAAGAATTCGCTCCAACAAGAAAATGCTGTTATTGGTTGGAGGATTGCCTCCTGGACCGGACCGGCTTCCCAGTAACTTGGTTCAGTACTATGACGATGAAAAGAAAACGTGGAAAATACTGACAAGTGAGTGGTTTTGTTGATTCATTTATTTATCCATTTGTTTATTTTGAGTTAGCTTTGTCTTGATGAATTTGAAAACATGGTTAATCAAATTAGACATTTTATTGATTGGTTATCCTTAAGAGATGTGTTTATGTATCACAGGGGACTTCCCAGTAAGAGAATAAATTAAGATTTCCAAGGTTGCCAATTTGATCATAGAATAGGCCTAAATTAAATCTGGCCAAAAATCGCTGTCTTGAGTTTTTGTTCAAAGCAAACTTTTAAGGCGTTTTGCCGTCCCCAAAGAATAAAATCACTTAATTATTTTAGGAAAGTCTTTCTCTGTGAAATTTCTCAAATCAAAACAGCCATCTAACCTATGGTCTCTGTAAGCTTCTGTCAATTTGTGTTTAACTTTGTGTGTTTTTTTTCTCTTTTAGTCATAATCTGTAGATTCTGTTTGTCATTGGTATTGCGCTATAGTTCTGGGCACCTCTCAACTACAATAATTGTGCTTATAAACTTCACCCAAGAATCTCCCCTCCCTTCCTTAAATGGTGATTGTGTTTTGCAGCAAGCCTTTTGCCTTGGGCATTGAGATTTGGAACTTATCGTTATATTGGTTACAATTCCCAATCTGATTCAGTCATGGAATCAAAACCATCGTTTCTTGAGTGCAGCAGGCTGTGTGCACTAGTCCCCTTGTGGGTAAAGTGGCAGCATTGGTCAATAAAACTAAATTTTAGCTGTCAAAATTGTCCAGAGCTACGTAGATAAAATAATAAATGAGCAATTTTGATCCATAAATCAAAGCCATAATTTTAGAACTGGACAACTGGTGGAAGTTAGATTTTCTTGTAACATGCATTTTTTAATGAGTAAGAGGTCTTGTTATATGTGTGTATGTATGCATGTATAGTTTCTTTTCCACTTTCCAAAAGCATTTTAAGTAAATATAAATGGGAAAGGATTTTGTCCTAAGAATAGGAGTGGAGCAAAGACTATTGTTGTGTGGTGCTTGAAATAATACATTTCTGAGCTGGTTTACTACCCCAGTGAAGCTGATAGTAGCATCGGCCAAGAACTGCAGTGAGAAGACTCCCTGGGTACCCATATGCTATGGAAGGAGTAGATGATGTGGTGTAATAGCAGCAAGATTAAGGACAAGAAACAAAGAACAATAATTTAAAGAAAGCTTAGAATCTATTCTAATTATATCCTAGTTATAGGATTGTTCATCACAGCTTGAACAGCTAAATTCATGGCAAATCCATATTTTTTAAAGAATTTTCAGACATAAAGAAAATCAGTCTTTTTTCCTGATCCTTGATCAAGAGAGAAGTAAACAGACCCAGAGACAGCAAGCAAAAGAGACAAAGAGAGACAAGGGAAAACAGAAATGGAGGATCAGTAACCAAGAGAGGGATTAAATTCAATCCATTTCTGAGGTCTTATTGGCAAAGTCCAACTGTATGCCCCTCTGCACTAGGTGAGATCCTATTTGCTCTTTCTTAGAAGCCTGCTGATTTAATTGTTCCAAGATTTAATAAGGATATATTTCCTTTGAATCCACTAAAACCCTCCTTCAGTGCCTCATTATGACTTAGAAGTATTCTCCTGGCTTCTTGAAGATACACTGGCAGAGCTCAACCTTGGGCAAGCTCTACAAAACAGGAAAGGCTTCAAGCATAAACCTGGTGATGGGCTTTATGCTTGTCATCCAAGGACCAGATTAGCTCAGTTCAGAGATGCTAATCACCAGGTTCACCTCATGATTCTGACTTTTCTGGTGGCAATAGTCTTCAGAGTATGATGTCATTGAGGGAAAATCCACATGGATACAACCGTAGTTCATGGAAGCATTTGCATATAAAAAGTCATCCCTGTTCCTCTCTCCTGCCCCTGTCTAGGGTACATTCCACATATGTTGGAGAATCAAATGATTTAGGCAGCAAATACAATTTCTATCCCTTATAGTTTTGTAAATAGAAGGTTGTCTTTCTTAGTATTGTGCATATTTCTGCTGGCATTTGCCAAGAAGCAAGAGGTTTGAAAAAAAAAAGGAAAAGAGCTTTTTTGAATGAATTTGCTGCAGTTGAAATGCAAGGTTGAAATAAATATGTTAATGAATAAAATATAGAAAAGGATTTATAACAGTAAGATATTCAGAAATCTTCTTTACTCTGTAAGAATTGCTTATCCAAAGCAGTGCTACATCTCTGGAAGAAAGGCGTATTCTGCCTACGCTATTGAATTCTAGCCCTCTAGTTGTGTTTACATAGTCCAAAGTGAACTGGAGATTTCAGTCATTTGTTTTCCCTTTCAGCAAACATTCACTAAATGCCTCCTATGTGAAGAGCGTTCTCCTAGGTATTAGAAAAAGTAAAGTTTAGATATGACAATGTCCCTGCCTTTATGGAGTTTCCGATTAAGGGGAGAGATAAGAAAAGCATATAATCCAGTCAAGGGGAAGGATGAGACAAGCACCGTGATCCACAATAATACATTATAAGTGCATCAGACAGTTATAGACATAGTGATATTTAAAGTCCAAAGGGGAAGGTCATTAGGGACCTTATTATATTTGCTTGATTAGAAAGCCAATCTGGCTAATTCATACTGCAAATTGGAAGGGGCATCACTTGGGGGGAAGGGAGTATTGTGGAAATCAGTTCATTTGATCTATCTTTGCTAATTAAATTAACCAGGTAACTACCAAATCTCTGTTTCACTTTGGGCCATACAGAACTGACTGACGAATGTGTGGTTCAAAGGACTGAAGAGTGAACTCAAGGATTCTTTAAGTTGGATCCTGGATTCAGAAGACATATTAGAAGAATTTGTACTCATTGTAACTGTACTGGAATGCCAAAGCCATGGTGAGGTTTGCCCAACTCTGAAAGAACTCAGAGAGTTCTTTGAAAGGGCATTGAGGAGACAGTTCTGTGCACTTGGCTCTGCTCAGGCATGGACTCACTGAGCAATGAAACTACACCCCAGGCCAGCTGTGGCATTGAAGGTTGAATGAGAAAATAATAACCTATTGGCTATGAAGTAACCCTTGGTCTCTGCCACAGCTTTTGGTCATGTTTCCTTTCAGTGCTTTTCAAAACTTGCAGACCCTTGTGAATACTGTAGAAGGTATTGGATTCACCAGAGAAGTGACACAGGCCACTTTGAGTAGTGTCACACACACACACACACATCAAATAAGGACTTTAAAAACTCTAAAGTACAATATGTCAGCTATTATCATTATATTGATCATACAGAAGTGGGGGAGATGCGCCTAATGATTTGATTGGAAAAATATTGGATGTTTCTTTAAGTATATAAGGGTGACAAAGACTGCATGCCTTTTATGCTTTAGAAGCATCATTTAACCCAGGGAAGTATGGTATGATGGTAAAAATGTTGGACCTGGGATCCAGAGAAACCTGGGTGTGAACCTTGCCTTGGTTACTATTAGTTTTGAGATCCTAGACAAATAAATCCCTTATCTCTCTCGTCTTACTCTCCTGAAAAGGGATAATACCTGTAGTCCCTGTCTTAGAGGGCTGTGATGAAGGTCCAGTGTGGCAATGCACTTAAAAGAACCTTGAGATACCTCAACATACTAGATACATGTCAGTTATTGTCATTGTAGCAAAATTAATTAAATGGAGCAGTTACCAAAGATAGACTTTCGGAACATCATGGCTAGATAAGTAAAACTTCAGTTAGTCATCTAGTTCTTTGGTCTCTACAAAATAACCAGCTAAAGTATCCCCCCAACTCCCACCTCCCACTCCCAAATTGCCTGGTATTCTTAGTAATATATTAAGAGTCCAAGTTTTCATCTTGGCCCTACTGCAACTTTACAACGTGACCTTGGACAAAATTATTCAACTTTACAGCATAGAAGTCCACAGTACTAGTTTCTCTTGCCAAAGTCTATCAGAATGACAGTGAGGAATAAGTACAAATTACTATAAAATCCCATTTGCAACTACAAAGTACTCAGTATTAATAATAAACCAGGCATTATGGTCCCCTTGCCTACTAATAACCTATAAGAGAGAATTTGCAATGTTCTTTCATTCTTTTCAATTAAACTGTTTTTTGTTTAGTTTCATTTTTATTTTCTTTCTTACTCTTGGTATAGTTTTCCATGTCATCCCCAAATTATTAGAGAGCAGAACAAGAGATATGAGTATTAAAATGACCAGGGTACAACTTGCTTTCTACTCACTCCAGTAAAATAGGCCACGGTGTAGTTATACATGACTTTAGAGGGACAGTCAAAGGTTAGCACCATGACTTCAAAGCTCAAAGTTACTGGGGTTACTCAATAACTTGGAAATTAATCCTTGCAACCTGTTCATGCTTTCTACATGGGACACAGACAAGTGGTACAAGGCCTTTACTCAGAGATCAGGGATGGGGAACCGGCGGGCTCAAGGCCATATGTGACCCTCTAGGTCCTCAAGTGCAGCCCGTTGACTGAATCCAAACTTCACAGAACAAATAACTCTAATAAAAGGATTTGTTTTATAAAATTTGGGTTCTGTCAAAAGGTTGTACCCAAGGATGTAGAGGGCCATACGTGGCCTCAAGGCTGCAGGTTTCCAACCCATCATAGATTCTTCTATCTAGTCATTCTTATTTTCTTGCCCTCCAAATCTTTCACTAGAAAAAGGAAGATACATTGCCTCCTCTTTCTAGAAGGAAGGGGAAATATTTCTCAAGTGTTAATGTTCCTACTTCTGTGGGCAGAATAGGAAATAAGAATATAAGATGTTTATTTTTATAACACACATGTATTTTTGTCCCCTTATGCTAACATCTCAAGTTTACCTTTTATGTCATTAAGAATTCCAGTGGTGCTAATAATGCAGTTTTATTCAGTAAATATTTATTAGACACCATACTAGGCACTGGGGACGCAAAGACAAAAAAACCTGAAAAACAATTCCTGTCCTAAATAGGGCAATTCCTACCCTATACTATAAGCAGAGATTCCAAAGATATTTTCCCTCTGGGCCTTAGTTTCCTTTTTAGCAGCAAAAGGAAAGGATTGGCCTAAAAGAGAGGCAACATGGTATTATAGAAAGACTAGGATTTTTGAATCACAGGACCTGAATTTGAATGCTGCCTCTATTTACTCTCTCTGTCATTAGGCAAGTCAGTTACTTGGTCTCATTTTCATCATCTATAAAATGAGGGGGCAGAACTAAATGATCCCTAAGGTACCCTTCAGCTGCAACATTCTCAGATACTATTAACAATCCTAAATCTAGCATTTTATGGAGTCAAACAGAGTGCCTTTTTTCCTTCCTTGCTCCTGATCCTAAACTCTCTTCTCCCCTCTAGTTCAAATGTCTGATACCTCCTTTATTTTTGTTTCTTTCTTTTCTTTTAGTCGGGGGAGAGAGGGGATGGCAAATGTACTCAAGAGAGACTTTCTCCACATGTCATGAGCTATCTGGTCTGTTCTAATATTCTTTACCTCTATTAGAGAATATAAGTCTTGTTCTAGAGTTCTGTTGATTATTTTAAGGAGAGACACAAAGAAGTCAATATTAATTAAACCTACTCTTGTGGGTATAGCACTGATGAATCAAATATCATCTGAAATTCCAAGGTATAACATCCCTTCAAAGAAAGGTGGTGTGACATAGTTGATAAAGCACCAGTCTTGGAATTGGGAAAATCTGGATTCAAGACCCATCTCTGACACCTTGGACAAGGTACTTAAGCCCTTAATGCCCTAGGCAATTCTCTAAGGATATAAGTCTCAGATTTTGATTAGTAAGGGGAGTTTCCCCATCTGGCATCTGCCAATGGAAATCAGAGGTCTGGTCCCTTTCACTATAATATAATGCAAAGGTCTCAAACTTGGGATAGTAAAACTCTCATTTGAGGAAAGAACAAGATTAAAATGTAAGTGGAAAATATTTAACAAAATAAATAAAAACAAAATAAAAATATACAAATAAAACAAAGTATTATAAAAATAAACAACACAGATAATGTTAATTGGTGGTATCAATTTGTACATATTTTGCAGGGATGCGCTTGTATTTCAGTTGGATACTATTGGTATAATGTGAAAGCTTGGCAATATGAATATTTAAGCTTTATGGTAGCATAGAAACTCAGTAAATATGTTTTGTTTTTTGAAAATAGGATGCTAAGAACTATAGAAAGTATCAGGATAAACAAGTCATGATGCTTGCCTTTGAAGATTTATATTCTATTCAAGGAGGTATATACATACACATATGCATACATGTATGTGTATATATGCACATATATACATATGTGTGTATATGTAGGCATATGTGTGTATATATGAAAATAGCAATACTACAGACTATATGAATGCCCAAGAAAGATGCAGAAAAAGAACTTTAAAGCTAGCACTGTTAGAGATTTCTTTTCAGGAGTGAATGAAACAAGAAGAGAAGAATGTGACATAAAGCAAAAGTAGAGTCATTATACTGTGGCCTTTGCCTCATAGGACTCGCCAGTGTGCAGTGTGTCAGGGTCACATATGGCCATCATAAGTGCTGGTTATTCAGGGAGTCAGTTGGTTATCCAGTTCAAATCATACTGACTGATTTTCCTTTGTGATCCTTCGGTTGCCCTTCTTTGGGCTATTTTCTTTATTAGTATTTCCAACAGCGAGCAGGTCAGGAAAGGGTGAGCTGTTCAAACTCAAATTAGTCAACTGCTGTTACTTGTTAGCAGCTGTTGTGATAATTTGGTAATGGTTGGAATTGTAAACAGATGAATCTATGGAAGCTTGGAGATTTTTCACTACGCCATTCCTTTCCCTAAGATAAAATATTGGAATTGAATGGGACTGGATTCACAGAGATAGTAAAGAGTAGCCTATAGACATTATTATTCTTGACAGGCAACTCAGAAAGACGTTTGAATCCACAAGAGTAAAACTCTGAAGATGTCCGAAAAATAATCAGACTTGTTTTCAAAATTGGAGGAGGGAAAAGATGCCCTCTATTTTGAGTGTCTGGATTAAAATGCTATGCAAACGATAAAAAGATCTATTACAATAGTATTGCATCAGGCCTCTTTGCTTAGGTTAGAATCTGTTGGTTTGGCTTGCAAAATAATTGTTTTCTGGCCCATAGACAAAGAAGAGGAAGAAGGAGAGAGAGAGGGAAAGAGAGAGGGAGGGAGTGTGTGTGTGGGAGAGAGAGAGAGAGAGAGAGAGAGAGAACATTGTATTTGGATTTCTTTTTTAATATGCTAGCATCTAATTTTACCTTCAATGAGCTCAATTCTAATTTGAGATACATGGCTGCACATTGCTATATATCTTGAAATACATGCTACTGCGCATTCATGCACCAGCGCATTAGTGGATTCTTCATAGATTTTTTTTTCAAAATGTGTGCGGTGGTCTTTTAAAATACTGCATTTCAAGTAAGTAGGAAGTCTATAAAACATAACTAGGTTTATTCGGCCAACCCACTTTTATCTCTAGTCTATACCCTCTTTGAATTTATTGTTCTTTCTGAAAAGAGAACACTGGCTTCCCAGAAATGATAAAAGCTGTTTCATAATCCTTTGAGAACTCGATGGCAGGTATATAGTCATTTTACCCGCTGCAAACTTCATTTCTTACATATTGAGACCCTGGACTCATTCTTCCAGAGTAAGGCCAGTAACTTCTTTTCTTCATTGTATGGTGGACTTCAAGGTTTGGAGTGTATCTTTCACTAATGCTAGTTGCTGGAGGCATCATTCTTTTATGTTTTTTTCACTGTTAGCCACCAGGAATTGACCTAGGTCCATTTAGCCTAACATCAGTTAGCTTTTACAAAGGGATGTTTACTGCAAAGTATAAATATTCCTCTATCCAAGGTTTAGAGACAAATATCCTCTGTGGTATCTTGGTCCCAAAGGAGAGTGGGCTCAAACTTTGCAAGGGCTACTCTTCAAATTTATCCCACCTAGCCTACTTCTAAATGTGATGTAACCTCTCAATGAGTCCCTGTCCCAGCCACCACCACATAGGGTCCCTCAGGTTATCCTTCTGAGTCTTGCGAGCCACAAAATCCACTACAAATCCACAAATCTACAAGATAGGTCCCCATTCCTAGTCCTCTGCTTACCCACCTTTCTGACCTTTGGAAGCTTACAAAGCCATAGCTCTCTGCCCTACTCCTTCATTTAAAAGCAGAAAGAATCTATATGACAAAGAAAAAACCACAGGAAGGTCATATGATCACAGTCTGCATGTCTGTGGCTTGTTGGGAGAGATAAAGGCCTAAGACCTCTCTCTCCACTCAGAAGTTTATGGCCATCCAAGTCTTCACACTCGATCATAGCCAAGCAGGAAAGAGCCAAAGGGAGGAGACTCACTTTGGCTCATTACTGCGTTTTGAATGAACCTCAGTACCAGCTCCACAGCCAATCAACAGTCTTTCTCTTCACCAAGTGGTTAGCAGACTGGAACTAATTACAGAATGTCTGTGCATATTCCAAATATTCCATTATGTGTCATCATGCCTTTCTGGAAGCAGATTCTCCAACCTCTGCCACATGAGATTGCCTCAGCTGAGCCCAGGTTACATACTAATGATAGGATTTGCTATTTGTCATGTTTCTAATGATGTGGATATAATGAAAGATGGCCATAGATTCATAAAATATTAGTTAGAAAGGACTTTAGTCCAAAGGATATAGTCTAGCCAGCTCATTTTACAGATAAGGAAACTGAGACTCAGAGAGATTAAACTAATTTGCCTGAAGTTAGGGAGCCAGGTAATAGTGGAGCCAGGATGCAAACCCATGCCCTTAATTGAGACCTCAGGCTTCTACTGTGCCAACTTTTGACTGCACTGAATGGTATCCCTTAGCTTTGCAGTATTCTATTGCAGTCTTCACTCTGACCATGTATCTCACCAAAATGGTTCATTGGTCGTAAACAGGACAAGTGAGTTGGCATGAATGACTATACATATAAATGCTTGAAAAATATCATTCAAGAATGTATGCCTCACTGGGAGCGTGCGAGTGATGTCATCTTTGTTTATGGATGGCATGGACACTGAATCATCTGTTGGCAAATTATCTGATTTTCAGTTTGGGGGTTTCCATGCTTTTTAAGATTATTGGCATGACATAATCTGCCACTGGGACAACTTTATTGACATTTCAATTTCCTCTAATTTGAGTTTAGAAAAGCTCTATCAAGTCCAGGCAAATAATCCTCTCTCTTGCTCGGGAAAGGTTTGAGAGGGGGAAAAGCTTGAAGAATGAAAGAGTAGTTTGCTCCTAGCAGGGCCTGGGTTATAGGATGGCATGGAGCAGGAAGGGAAAGACGAAATGGAGAAATTAGCCATCTAACCCCTCCTGTGTTAGCATAACTTTATTTAAGTAAATTTCCAAAATTTCAAATGCATCTCTGTTCACATTTATGTATAAAAATAGAGTCTATAGACAGTTATATTGGTTTACCATTTGGGGTCAATCATAGCTCAGCTTCCCATCGTTACCGTAATTAATGAATAGTTCATTATGACTTTTACAGCAATGGAACAAATTTGGGTAACTACAGACTCATGTGTATGTGTATATATGCATATATATACTGTACATTTGCATGTATCTCTTCTGGAGAGCTTCAAGTACTTTCTCTATTATTTCATGTATCTTCATGGGACAACATAGAAATTATATGTAATTATACCCGTTGTGTTAATGATAGATTATAACAAATTAGTAATTTGGGGAGGTCTACAAGGACACATAGCAGAGGTAGGTTTAGAATGTGTATTTTGTGACTCTCAGTTGAATCCAGTGGTTGCCAGGAGGCACAATGGATAGAGCACCCAGCCTGGAATCAGGAAGACATGAGTTCAAATCCAGCCTCAGATACTTACTAGATATGTGACCCTAGGCAAGTCACTTGACCTTGTTTGCTTCAGTTTCCTCATCTGTAAAATGAGCTGAAGAAGGGGGCCACAAAGAGTTAGGCATGACTGAAATAACTGAACATTTTTTGAATCCTATATGCAATAGGCCAAACCTTGTAGCTTGGGTTATGAAATATGTAAAGGTCTAACTACACTATCAAAGACCCAAGTGCAAGTGGCCCTACTATATGCTTAAATAGCTTTTCAATACCATTTCTTAACTATCAGTCTCTTATAGGTAAGGCCCTTTTAAGAAAATGGCCATTGGTAAAACAATCTGTTTCTACTGAAAATACCAAGCAATTGCTTCCTTCTGTTACTAGGATATCAAGATATACATAATGGATCCTTTAATTATTGCTCACCAATCTTTTGTCAATATCTTTTTAGTCACTAAGCACTGACATTTTGAAAAAAATCCAAAATAACATTTAATTCTGAAATTTAAAAAATGGCAAATTTAGTTATTCAGATAAAACTATTATCATAAAGTTTCAAAAACCAGAATCTTCAAATATTTTTATGTTGAGAACTGCATGGCACTTCCAAAAACCCTACTGCTAAGGAAATGATGTATCACTTTCACTTTCATTATATGTTTTTAATCAGAGCGTGACTTCACACTAGACAAAGCGATGCTTTATGCATGGTCTCACTTGTTTTTGCTAAAATCTTTTGACATGATTAATTTTACTTTAATGCTTTTGTCTTGTTGTAATGGTGAGGATGATGGGTATAAACCAGGGCAAAAATACATGCTTTTCCATTATAATATCTCTGAGCATTAAAAAAAAATATATTAAATGAAAGCAAAAAAAATCACAGGAGACTGGTCCGACTGGAATTAAATTTCTTGCTACCTGAACACAGAATACATGAGATTCAAAAAAAATGATTCAGCCATTGTTTTTAGTTTTATTTTTGGTATTTCTTTTATAGCAGTTTATTCATCTGTATGATTGGAAGTGACGAGGAGGAGGAAGATTGTATCTTATAGCTTTCTGGCTATGCAGTGAATCCCTAGTTCCATTGCAGGGTTTTCCTTAGCAACAGCCAAACCAAACTCTTAATTAATCCTCTGAAGGCTTACAGGGCAGATCCCAAACTATATTTACATGATGACACTTTTAGTTAATCACAGGCTAATTGTAACTTGTGCCAACCTTTTAAAATAGGCTCCCATCACACATATAAAAGCAGACAGGGGAGGGAGATGAACAGCAGAGCAGGATATGATGGGGATGCATCTACTAGAAGCAAAGCTCTCAGCCTGGTGTTGTACCAGCTTCTAGTCTAACAGAACTGAATATAATGTCCTTTGTCAAGACCACAAAAAGCAGTTCTGTAGATGACATGAGAGGAAGATGGCAGTGCTGCATTCAACAAGTGGGAGACACTGTGAATAGTGGTAAAAAAAGCATTGATTTGGCGGAGGCAGACAGGGTTTAGTTTTCGTTATTCTCCTTATAAAGTCTAAAGTTACATCTCCATATTTCTGTACATTTCTGTTTCTCTTACATACCTGTTTCCTTACTATAGTTGCTTTACTAGAGTAAATTTCATTACAATAAATAGTATTACAGTGAAAATCACCATATAACAAAATTATTTCTTGATCACCGACCAAATGGCCCACTTATTTCACATAATTATCAAAATAACAAAAGCTCACAGAGTCAATGAATTTGAATTCTCTGTGGAATTTGGAGTAATAGGATTTGACTTTCAATATACTCTTTTGGCGAAAGGAAATGGAGATGTTTAGCCTAGATAAGAGATAACCTAATAGTCTTCAACTCTCCGTCAGGTGTAATGTGGATTGTATTTATTGTACTTGGCCCAGAGTGGCATAAATAGCAGCAGTTGCAAGAGCAGCAGTTCATATTTATATGCTGCTTTATAGTTGCAAAGAGTTGCATATACATACATGCATACTCAACATGAATTCTTAAAAATCATAAAGTTGACACAACGTATAAAGATTAATATCTTTTTAAATACATGGAAATAGAAACAGGATTTGAACTCAGGACTTCTGAGTCACAGTGCTTTATGTTCCTCATGCTGCTTCCTAGGGCCATTTTGGTGGGGGCAGGGGAGTGAATAGATTTCAGCTCTATTGGAAAAGAAATGTTTTTAAAATAAATATCATTACTAGGGACTGGATTTGGCTGCCTAGGTAGCTACTGAGTTCCTTATCACTGAAGGTGTTTTCTTGTTCTTATTGTTGTTTGAAGTCATTTACAGAGAGGATCCATTATTTCATTTGAGATACAACCAGATGAGTTCTGACCAGAACCTTCTAGCTCTGAGAGTCTATCATTAAGAAAACCCCTTAATGACAAAGAGATGTCACTTGAAGAATAATACTGTCAGTGTAGCCACCAACACTCCTTATTTCATTTTAGAAATGTTGATCCAAATAATATCTTAATACAAAGCAACTTCACCTTTTCAAGTTAATTCTTGTATTGTGAACGTCATCATCATCATACAGGCAGTTAAGTGACACAGTGGATAGAAAGGCCAAGCCTGGAGTCAGGAAGACCTGACTTAAAATCTGGCCTCAGACGCTTACGAACTGTATGGCCCTGTTTTCCTGAAAATGAGGTGGGGAAGGAAATGGCAAACCACTCTAGTATCTTTGCTAAAAAACCCCAAATGGGGTCACAAAGAGTCAGACATGACTGAACAACCGTGTGGAACAGTGCACAGAGCACTAATCTGAGTTCAAATCTGGCCTCAAAAATTCATTAGCTATATGACCTTGAGCAAGACAATTAACCCCTACCTGCCTCAGTTTCCCCAACTGTAAAAGGTGAATAATAATAACAGTTCTTTCCAGGGTTGTCATAAGCATTAAATGTGATAATATTTGTAAAGTGCTCAGCAAGGGCTTGGCACCTAATTGGTGCTTAATAAATGATTTTTTTCCCTTTCATCTCTTACAAACACCTCATTATTATAAAGAATATTAAAGAGGATTGAATAAGAAACTGAAATTGTTATATGCTTTATTTTTAAAGAAAATATTTGTCTGTATATATACACACAAACACATAATTTAACGAGAGTAACTGCTATATTTGAACCATCATATCTTTGGAGCATTTAATTATTTTAATGAGCTAGGCACATTTAATTTTTGAGTGAGATAATACCTGGGAAGACCCAGTGAAAAGGAGAAAGACATTTTACAAGTGCATGATTGTTTCTGCCTTCTTGTGCTATCCGACTAGGTCCTGGTAGTCATGGGGTAGCATAGTTTCTTCCTTCTGGGCCTATCTCCTCACTTTCAAATAATGTCTTTTATGAAAGTCATCTATTCAGTTTATTCACCTCTTCTAGTTATGTTTCAGATTATGCCCTAATGGGAAAGTGTAGGTTTTTTTTCCAGAATTAATAAAATTTAGATCCCAGAGACAAGTCTATTGACTACCTTACACCTAAATTTCATTCAACTCCCTATCTCCATTTCCTTTTCCGATGTATAGGACTCTGCTGAACATTAGCTCAGATCATTAGTTCCTTGTTATTATATAGCATGAAGTTCTATCCTCTTCCATTTTCTGTGTCATTTCATAAAGCTCATTAAAATATTTTATCTATTCACTGTCCTATTAGTTACTTATTTTTAACCTAATTCACAATGTACTTGTTCCCTTTGCAATCCTCTTTGGCATAAAGGGGAAAAAAGTCTTCCTTCTACATCATCTAAAGCTTCCTGGATTACTCTGGATAATGTCAATGAATGTCTGAGTCTAGTTTTCAGATGTGTTTTTACTTACTCGGTTGCTGGAAAAAAAAAGAATCTCCATTTGATGAGTCTATCCCAATTTCAACTCCCTTGCCTCGGATCTTTACTCTTTGGGGAATGAATGAATAAATGAAAAATCTTTTCTTCACAATGTGTTTTGCTAAACAGCATGCTAAGAACTAGGCATACAAATAGAAAAGTGGGACAGTCTCTGCTCTCTAGGAACTCAAAATTCTAATTAGAGAGTTCAAGTACCAGGCAGATAAAAGGACCCAGTAGTCTTAAGGGTATAGACCCTAGGCAAAGGAAAGGATCCAGGGGTGCATAGAGTACATGAGCAGGTCAGATGTCAATGACTAAAGGTCTGAAGGATATAGGTGCAATATAGGTGGTAGAAGCTTTTTGGTCTTCTATCTTGCTAAAAAGATGTATTTGGTAACTTCCTGATCAGTGTGAGTAATCTTCTGAGGGAGATGAAAAGAAAGAGACTAGGGAAGAGGTAATCCACCCCCATTGGGAAAGCTTGTGAACTTAAGGGATGAAATAGAGTAAGAACTCTGGGAGTAAGCCTATATTCAGGAGGCGAAAAGAAAGGATGCATTGACAGAAAGGGGATAGATTGCCATGTCCCATGGTGCATGCCCTTGCTGAGCACTCTGGGTGGGATCTGGGGATGGAATCTATATTGGACAAGCAGGTTAGGACTCCTGCTACATGCTACTCAAGCCCCAAACTTGATATGAGTAAAACAATTGCCCATAGAGCTTTTTAGCCTATGCATAAAGACAATTATGTCCCCTTATTTACAACGCATATGTATGACCACGAAGAACAACCCTACCTGTTTGTTTACCCAATATATTTTCCTCTATTTGTTCGAGAAATTTGGGGTTAACTGGGAAAGGGGGCAGACAAGGAAACTGACCAATAGAATGCATCTAACTTTCAGGGTATCTTGACCAAAGCTAAACCCTCCATTTATGTCTTTAATGCCATCCCTCCCCACCTCCTGTAGATGATTATTGATTATTTCCACTGTCCTCTTTGCACCATGAGTATTTTTCTTTCTCCATAGGCTCCTTGTTCTTACCCTAACTTTGTTCAGTTTTTTCTCTTCTTTCCCCCAGCCCTATTTCTCTTCTTTCTTTTACCGCCAAACTCCACAGAAGAACCATCTACACTTTTTTCCCTTACCATTCAATATTTAATTCTTCAGGACTTGCTTTTCTTTTTTAACACTCTACTAAAATGATTCTTTTAGTCATCAATGACCTCCTAATTCCAATTATCTTTTTTGCAGTACTCACCCTTCTTGACTTCAGTTTGGCATTTGATGCTATTGATAACACCCTCTTTTTTTAAACTCCTTAGCTTCTGATTCCAAACATTCTCTGTTCATCTCCTATCTTTGGCCCCTCCATATCTCTCATTTATTTACTTTTCTTTTCCTTTTCACTTCCTGAAAGTTGTAGTTTCATCAACAAGCATTCATTAAGCTCCAACTATGTGCAAGGCCAGGGGTAAGGAACCTGCTGCCTTGAGGCTACCTGTGGCCCTCTAGTTCTGTAGGTACAGCCTTTTGACTGAGTCCAAGTTTTCGTGAACACATCCTTTCATTAAGGGAATTTGTTCTGTGAAGTTCAGATCAGTCAAAGGGCCATACTTGAGGACCTAGAGAGCCATATGTGACCTTGAGGTCACAGGTTTCTCACTCCTGTGCAAAACATTGTGCTAGTCAATGAGACAAAAACTAAATAGTGCCTACTCTCAATGAGTTTACATTTAACTAGAAAGGTATCAAATATACAAAAAGAGTTAAAGACAAAAATACAGTAAATAAAAAGTAATTGGATTAGATGCTAACATTGTGGATCAAGGAAAAAACACGTGACTTATGAGCTAAATTCGAAAGAGCAGAGGTAGAAAGGGAGAGTATTCCAGACACAATGGCCAGACAATGAAAAACACAGAGATGGAAATTGCTAATGCAGTTGGAGTATGGGAGTGGGAGTAAAGAGAGGTAAACCTGGAAGGATAAGCTTGAGGCATTAGAGAGCCAATGAAATTTCTTGAACAGAGAAGTAATATGAACAGGACTTAGGGATATCACTATGCCAGCCATATGGAGAATAGTCAGATTAGAAAGAAGAGACTGGAAGCCAAGAGACCACATAGGAGACTTTTGCAACAGTCCAGTGATAATGAGGGTCTCCACTAGAGTAGCGTCCATGTGTGTAGAGATAAAGGATGGACGTGAGAGATTTTGTGGGTGGAATTCGACATTTGACAACTGTTTGGTCATGGCGGTAAAGGAGAGAGAAGAGTTGAGGTTGACTCCAGTGTTGGACCCTGAATAACTGGAAGTATGGTGGTATCCTTGATGATGATAGGGAAAGATAGGAAAATAGTTTTACCAACTAGCCCACTAGGGAAAAAAATGTATGCATGTTATATTTTCAAGTTTAAAGTGCATTATTAACATTTTCTCCATCACTTTGTTAGGTTTAGAAAATCAACAAAACAATAAATCAAACCCAGATTTGTAGCTTTTGCTAGTTTTCAAGGTAAAAATGCTCAGGCTGAAAATTTAACAGCTGCTTTGGGGGAGTCAATTTGAGCTGTCTCCACCATACTCCCATCTATAATATTTTGTTTGTACCTCTCTTAGTCCCCTTTCACATGCTCCCTAATATCATAATTTTAGTTATCATAGGAAACGTGCCTTATCTAATCCCTCATCAGATTGCAGTTTTGATAAGGGCAGGGATCATATTTGATTCTTCTTTTGATCTCCCACAATGTGAGTAGTTGTGCCATTCCTGGCCTAACCCTAGATTGGGTTTGGAGGCCTCTTCCCCAAGAAACCTAATTTTCTGAACACTAAGGCTACCTTGTTTGTCCCAAGTCATTGAAGCAAGACTACAGTTTTGGGACAGAGATAAGATTTCTTGATTGGTAAGAGTAAATCTGTTAACCCTAGCCCTATTTAAGGACTGGATTTGGAGGCCCCTTCTCCACCATGGGGATCTACTATCCTGGAGTTTACTGTTCTTCTTGTGTAAAGTACTGAATCAATACTAGAGCAAGAGGAAGAATAACTGCTGAACCTGAGATCGGGGTAGACCTGAGATCAAATCCTGGGTCTACCACTTACCCTCTGTGTGTCCTCTGACAAATCCATTAATCTCTCTGATGCTGTAAGTTGGACTAGGTTTCCTTGGAAGTTCTTTCAAATTCTAAATCTATATTTCACAAACCTTGAGCACCTTTGAAAGTGGGAATCTCTGCTAATATCAAGAAGCCACCAAGAAGCAAACTACTTCCCCTCTACCTGCCCTTACCTGGATTCTCCATCCTTGAACCCAGGAGGTACAAACCACTGTCCAGCTTTTGTTCATCAGAAAGTCTTGGTGGCCTCTTTGCTCTAGAAACTATTGGCTAAAACTTGCTGCCTTGATTGAAGACTGCTCCTCCTTTATCCACCCATTGTCATTAAAGCAATGCCAATAGTCCTTCAGTGCTGTTCATTTGGTCAACTCATATGCATGGCTGTTTATTTGTATATGCATGTGGCTTCTACAGTATAAGTGATGTCCTAGCCCAACTGGATCTCTCATTTCATTCATTAATTCAATTCAGTAGTTCAAGAAGTATTTATTAGTGCTTACTCTGTGAAGGGAGCAGACCTTTGTAGAGATAAGATGAAAAACAGTCCCTGTACTCATGGAGTTTACAGAGCTATATAGACATATGTGAATATATGTGTGTGTATATATTTATGTATATGTCTATACATATGTACATACAAACACACGGATATGTTGTGAGAAAGATACAGAGACACAGAAAGACAGAGTATACACTGGGCTATAAATTATATGTGTATATATATATGTGTGTATGCATATGAATATATGTATACATGCATGTGATATACATATAATACATATGTATATCATATGTGTGTATATAGCAGGTAAGTGGCACAATGGATGGAAAGAATCATCTTTCTGATTTCAAATCTGACTTCACACTAGCCATGTGATCCTGGGTAAGTCACATAGCCCTGTTTGCCTTAGTTTTTCATCTATAAAATGAACTGGAGGAGGAAATGGCAAACCACTTTAGTATCTTTGTGAACAAATGGGATCGCAAAGAGTCAGATATGACTGAAACAACTGAACAACAACTATATGTGTGTGTATACACATGTCAGAAGATCTCAGATCAAGTACCTAGTCTGCCTTTACCAGCTGTGTGACTATAGGCAAACTACTTCCCCTCTACTGGCTTCAACGTTCTCATCTAGAAAATGATATGATCACATTTCTACCACCTACTTCAAAGAGTTATTATGAGAAAAAGACTTTGTAAATTTTAAAGTAGTAAATAAATATTTCTATTATTATACAAATATGCCCAGGTACTCTAGGTATAGCTATGTACATACATAGCCAGTGTTTAAAATGCTAAATCTAATCCATAGGATACATATAATGTAATATAGAAGTTTAGTCTTTGGAAATGGAGTTCATAGTGAAAGAAGAATTAAAGACAATCCAAAGTAAAAAAAACAAATTTAGGAAAAGGAATTATGAGGGAGGGGAAAAAAGGATATAGAGATTAGAAAAATAAATAGCCACTGGTGTAAACTCGTTTGTCAGATGTATGATTTCCATCTATCTTATGACTAGTTGAAGATCCAAGAAAGGGCATCATGCTAGGTGTGGACTTTATTTTAGCTCACAGAATGCCTTCACTTCCAATGGACTTGTTATACATTCTGTCAGAGCCTTCTCTGTGCTCCCTCTCTTCTGAGCTTCATGGTTTTGTTGGTCTGTGTGCCCATACATATTCATATACAGAGGGAGAGGCTTTGGATTAAAGTTCTCAGATTGTTTCCTCTTGAGCGTGGGATGCCAAGGCATTCCTTGGCCTGTGGAATATTGGCAAACTTCAGGTCTCCTGCTCCCTATCCATTCATAAATTTGTGTAAAGTTCATCATTACAGCAATCATTCATTTTACCAAATATAATACAATGGTCCCTTTTATGCCTGCATAAAAATTTCTTGAGATTAAATTAATTCTTTTACTTTATGGCTTCCACTTTTTAAAAAGTGATAAAGCATCCCTTTGGTCTTTATTCTTGTCAAAACCAAAGGCATTTTCCCCACCTGAATGATAATCAGAAGATGTATGAGGAGATGAGTTGAAGGGAGATTTAATCTTTATTTCTTTCAATTTTATCATTAAATTTTTTGAAGTTTGACATCCTGTGTTGTTATTTGTCGCATATGTATGTAAATGTGTTCATAGATTTAATTCAGAGAACAATTCATGGTGTGTCTCATAATTTATATGTATCTCTAATATCCAATTCATTGGATGGTCTCAGCATCAGGGTTTCATCTTCCGTGCCTTACTCAAGCTGGTTTCAGCACTGCACTGTAAAGCTTGAGCAAGCATGGGCACGACATTAAAGAGAAAGCCACAGCACTCTACCAGCTACTGTCGATGGACTGAATAAACTTTCTGAATCAGTGGGGGAATGATTAACTTCCCTTATGTGCCTTAAGAAAGACAGGTAAGAAAAGAAATAAGCCTTTTCTTCTATAAAGTCTTGTTTTCTTTTGAATGAGATTTTATTTAAATATTTTGATGAGAGCCAGTATGATGTAAAGAGGGGAGAGAAAGAGTAGGCCTCTGAGTTAAGAAAACTTGAGTTCAGACTGGCTTCAAGTACTACCTGTGATGTATGCTGGCAGCATGTCTCTGACTAATCAAGTGCCATGGGCAACTCTTTGGGACTACAGCACCGAGTAGATGCTAATTTTCATTGATAGAGGGTGTCTTCTTGCTAAGAGGGTGACAACAGTTATGCTGATACTTTGACGAGTTCATGATTGGGTCTGTCTTCTTTAATGAACAAGATTTAGTCACTTCTAAATCCAGAGGTCTCAATCTGCTAATTCAGTAGATTAACATGACTGTTTCAGCAAGTCATCTAGCTTTACAGAGAAGAAATGTCTGCTTCAAATTCAGTTCAGTTCAATAAGCATTTATTACACATCTGCTTTGCACAAGACACAGGTTTAGACACTGATGATACAAAGAGAGAAAAAAACGGCACCTGCCCTCAAGGAACTCAGTGTCTTGCTGAAGTCTTAACGCAACATTCTGCATGCTGGCTAGCTATCTCACAAAGGCAAGCCATTAGTAATAGGGGGATGAGAGAGAAAGAAATAAGACAGTGCAAATCCATGACCACTATCAAAAAAATGTTCAGAGCAATTGTTCTTCTAATGGGTGATTAGCATCACTCACCCTTATTCAAATACTTGCTGGCATTTAGAGTATTTTGAGATTTGCAGAAAGGCTTTTCATCTATTTTTTTCCTTTCCACCTCATAACAACACTATGAGATGACTACTAGAGGTATTATAATCCTTATTTTATGGATAAAGAAACTGAGCCTCAGGGAGGTTACTTGACTTGCCTGTGGTTAGAGAGCAAGCAAGTCTAAGAGTTGGCATTTAGGTCAAGATCTCCCTGAGCCCAAGTCTACCCCTCCATCCATGAGACTAAGCCCTCTCCATCATTTGTGCTTCTGTCTTGGAGAATTGGGGTGGGGGAAGTAAGGAGGGAAGAGAAAGAGCCTGCAAATAACGAATGTACCATTCCAAAGTCAATCCTTCGATCTCATTTGTATAGGGTAGACAGGATATTGCTTAGCAGAATTCAAAAGAGTAGTTCTAGCTAAGTCTCCCATATCCAAGCAAATCATTTCCATTCTTACCTTTGACTCTGACAGAAGAAAACATAACTTAGTAGTGACAATAGAATACCGTGGAAGGTCTGACGTGCCCATGGCACATGACTAGCCAGAGTCATGCTGCCAGCATACATCAGAGGTAGTACTTGAAGCCAGTTTCAACTCGTTTTCTTAACTCAGAGGCCTACTCTTTCTCTCCCCTCTTTACACCACACTGGCTCTCATCAAAATATTTAAATAAAATCTCATTCCAAAGAAAACAAGGGTTTATAGAAGAAGAGGCTTATTTTTTGGTGCTGGAATTCTTTCCTTAAAAAAATTATATTGATGATCTTTTGTTTTTATACCAGCCTGTTTCTTCCCTCATGCCTCTCGGAGAGCCTTTCTGTATTACCAACAATAAAAAGGTAGGAAGATAAACACTCCAGCATACTAACATCAAAAAAGCCTCCCCTCAGAGGAAATATTGCACAACTTTAGTTCTTTTGTGAATAGGGATGGTTTTGTTTATTGTATTTGTATACAATGTATACAGTGCCTGGCACAGGTAGTGAACACTTACTACATATTTGCTGATGGCTTAATTCAGGTTCCTTCCCATGTCTCTTCTTTGGCACCAAATTTGGCTGTTATTATATCATAGCATTTAATTTCAAGTATTTTCTTCTTTCCATGTATACTGTTGTAGTCATTGTTTACATTTTTTCTGCTTTTGTTTTTTCACTTTGTATGGGTTCTTATAAGTTTTCCTACTTTCTGTTTTCATCATAGTCTTAATTGCTTACAGCACAATAGTATCTGCTTTATTCATATAACACAACTTCTTTAGCCATTACCAAAGTAATGGGTATCTCCAACTCTTTGATGCCACAAAAGCTTCTGCTTTTGTGTAAACATTGAAAGAAAGCTTTATGAATATAAGCACTTTCTATCCTTGACTTCCTTGGGTTACGTGTCCACTCCTGGGACTTCAGCTTTATAGACTATGGAATCAAATTGGCCAAAGCTTCAAAGATTTCCTGTTCTATAATCCCTTTGTCAAAATGATTCTTGAACCTGAGCTCTATGGTTTTTGGTGTTTTTGTAATTTTTTTATTTTTTATAGCAATCCAATCCCAAATAGATTTTAAGGCTCGGGGATCATATTGCATCTTATTATTCATTAACACACAGGAAAAACAGTATTTAGGTAGTCCTTTTAAGGTTTGCAAAATGCTTTATAAATATTAGATCTCATTTTGTCATTACAGCAGTAAGTACTATCCTTATTTTATAGATGAAGAAACTGAGGTAGACAGATTTGAACACATCTTACTGACAGAGTCTCAGTATTCTATCTACTATACAACCTAGCTGCCTCTAAAAACATTCTATTGTGGGAAAATTTCACAATAAAGTATTAGCCATAGTTCTTCCTATGACTGATTATCAAAAATATTTTTTTCAAAACTGTGATATTTCAGCAGATCTTTGATCTTCCAGCGATGGGTGTGCCTGGTACCAGTACAGATTGCAACCTATCCACAGCTACCCTCTGTAATTCTCACCGATGTCTTTCCATAGATCTCTCCCATTGGACCCAGTTAATGTATAGAGGCCTCAGTGGATGTGGAATCAATGATGACCCTTTTGTTAGAAAAGTGCCTTGTAAAACTTAAACTGCTGTAGAAATGAACTGTTATTACTGCAGGTAAGTTTGGTTAGCTTATATCCCCAAAGCAGAACAGCAAATGATGTCAATCTCACAGGCATCATTTTCTAAGGGTAGTAGACCTTGCTCTCTCTATCTCAGGATTTCTAAAGGTGCAGAAAAGGTTCCCCTCAGATGGTCTTCTGGTGGATCACATGAGGGTTTTGCTATAATAATACAGTAGGCATGATGAGTATTAATGGAGTAACCCTTGTGTTGGAGCCTCGCTTTTACAAAGATGCCAGGTATGCAGTGGGAGATTGTTTGACTCTCTTGGTTTATAGCCAGAGTGGTGCTGAAGAAAGCTCATATTAGCTAAATTTTCAATGTGAGCATTTTGACTTCAGAAATCAGCAAATGCTACAATTCAAGGCTTCATTTTAGTTTTATTGATTATCTAAGCCTAAGAAAATGATGGAGAAAATATTAATAATGCAGTTTAAAAGTGTATAGTGTATACTTTTGGGGAGGGGAACTGATGGTTAAATATTTACCAGCAAGCCCTGACTTATAGCATCTGTCCAAAAGTTTGTGACACTGTATAGATAGTGCCTCCCAATATCCTGAGGTCAAACCCATCTTTATAGCTACATAATTAATCATATTACAAAATAAGATAATATTTGAGGAAAGAAAAATGGATAAAAATTATTGAATTTGCAAAACTATTTGTCCCCAAAATGTGTGTGAACCATAATAATTATTTAAATTTTCATGAGTGAAGACTTCTTTGGGGAAGGCCCATTTCCTTAATGGGCTCCCTATCACCAGAACTGGGAGATATATAATAGCCTTGTTTGCAGTTCTCCTTCCTGGTACTCCTGCTTCCATAATCCATCCATGATTTTCCCACACCAGCCTGGATAATCTTCTATACCAGAAGTGGTGTAGTGGGCTCCAAAGCTTTTTTTAATCCAGCATCCAATATATTTTTAAAAATTTAGAATGAAACCCCAACATGTATATATTTTTGTAGGTCTTATATACATGTACCTCTATAATGTTTTTTTATAAATTTATTTAACTGTTTACATTCATTTTCACAAGATTTTGGGTTCCAAAATTTTCTCCCCATTTGTCCCCTCCTCCCTCCCCAATACACTGAGCATTCTAATTACCCATGTCACCAATCTGCCCTCTCTTCTTTCATCCCTCC
>CM053773.1:41251430-41322787 GCA_028658325.1 Potorous gilbertii
GTTGTTTTTCCAATGAGATATTTCACATTCTCTTCCATTTTGTCATTCTTTTGGTTTTGTTTTGTGATTTCTTGGTTTCTCAGAAAGTCATTAGCCTCCATCTGTTCCATTCTAATTTTGAGAGAACTATGTTCTTCAGTGAGCTTTTGCACCTCTTTTTCCACTTGGCTAATTCTGCTTTTGAAAGCATTCTTCTCCTCATTGGCTTTTTGAACCTCTTTTGCCAATTGAGTTAGCCTAGTTTTCAAGATATTATTTTCTTCAGCATTTTTTGGGGTCTCCTTTATTAAGGTATGGACCCGTTTTTCATGCTTTTCTTGCATCTCATTTCTTTTCCCAGTTTTTCCTCCACCTGTCTAACTTGATTTTCAAAATCCTTTTGGAGCTCTTCCATGGTCTGAGCCCATGAGATACCTATTTCAGATGTTTGGGATACGGAGGCCTTGACTTGTATGTCTTTACCTGATGGTAGGCATTGTTCTTCCTCATCAGAGAGGAATGGCGCAATCATCTGTTCCCTGAGAAAATAACCTTCTATGGTCTTATTTTTTTTTCCCTTTTCTGGGCATTTTCCCAGCCAGTTACTTGACTTCTGAGATTCCTGTGCACCCACACCTAGGCCCGCCCAGCTAGTGCTTGGGGTCTGAGATGCAAATGCTGCTCCCCAGCCTCAGGGCTTTTGGCGGCAGGCCTGGCTGCTATTCAATGGGAGCTTAATTCCTGGTGCTCAGGTGGGGGCAGGGCCGCCTCTCAGGCTCAGTTCCCTCAGGGGGTTTATTCAGAGACCTTTTGTAATGGAGCTGCTGCTGAGCTCCTGCCTGCTCTGGGAGCCTCTGGCTGCCTGATGCCTCTGCCTCTGCCGCTGCCTCCCGAGGGGGCCCAAGTCATGGAGACACCCTGTTCCCCTCTCAGCCCGTCTCTCTCACTGACCTGTGATTCTGTGGGTGGAGGGACCTTCGTGGACGCTGGAGATTCTGTCCCTGAAGCCTGCTCGGATCTGCTCTCTCCTCTCAGTGCTGCATGGCCGGGGCAGGGGAGGGCTCCGCTCCCGTCCACGGTGCGATGGACCCTTGGGATCGGTTTTTCAGGGCTCTCTGGAACAGAAATCTCCTTCACTGTGTTGTTGCGTGGCTTCCACTGTTCCAGAATTTGTTGGGAGTTCTTTTTAGAGGAAATCCATGGGCTGTGGGTTCGGAGCTTGCATAGGTGAGTCTTTCTACTCCGCCATCTTGGCTCTGCCCCCATGTACCTCTATACTAATAAATTATGTACATTATAAAATGTAAACAACAATAGAAATTTAAAAGATGAGATCAAGAAATAAACACCATTTAAAATAGATTTTGCTTTTTTATTAATTGCACAAAAATAGTCTTGCTTTCAACCAAGCATTATGTACTAATATTACCAAAACATTATTATTGAATTACAGGTATGTCTATTTCACCTCTGTAACATCTCTCATATAGGTCTTTTTTTTACCTCAGACACTGCCATGATCCTGGGACGTGCTTTTGTCACTTACCCCAGGACTGTGGCAATAGCTTGCTGGGTGAGTCTGTCTACCTTAAGTCTCTCCCCACACTAATTCTTCCATTCAGTCACCAAAGTGATTTACCCCAAGTACAGGTCTGACCACATCACATCCCCTGCTCAATAAACTCTCAGTGATTTGCCATCACCTCAAGAATCAAATACAGAATACTCTTCTTGGCATTCAAAGCCTTTCATAAACTAGCCCTCCCCTATTTTTCCAGTCTTCTCATACCTACTTCCCACTACATACTCTTCAAGCCCCTAACACTGGCCTTCTGACTGATCCACACACAAGCACTCCACTTCTCCACTCCCCTGGCTATCTCCATGCCCGGAATTCTTTCCCACCTCAACTCCATCAACTAGGTTTCTGACTTACTTTCAGAACCATCTCTTGTAAGAAGGAATTCCCAGGTCCTCTAAATTCTAATGCCTTACCTCTGTAATAATTGTTTCCTATGTATCTGCTATATAACTTTGATGTTGTATATTTCTTTGCATCTTCTTTCCTCAACTGGATTGTGAGCTCCTTGAGGGCAGGGACTGTCTTTTGCCTCTTTTTACATCCCTAACGTTTAGCACATATTGGATGCTTAATAAATGTTTATTGATTGATTGACTAAATTATTTTTAATGAGAGCAATATAACCAAAAATGCTTGTTTATTTTGAAAACCTTGGTTTAAAACTTTGTAATATGAAGGTCCCATTATGTTGATACTCAGTTTTAATGACTGCTATTTCTTTTAAAAATAAAAATATTTCACAAAAGCAAGTGAACCAAATGAATTAATTGCATAATGGCTACACTAACTAAATCTTCCTGCTAATTTTTCAGCATCATCCAACAATACTGCAAAGGCTTTTGCTGAAATTTGTTTAGTAAAGTCACCGCTTCCCTGATGTCATTCAATTTTTTGTTTTGTTTTTGCAAATTTAATTCCAAGGTGTTGCAGTTTCAATTTTAACAAATTCTTCAAAATCCATGGAACATCTTTGTAACATTTTAAGCAGGTTAGAAAATTATTTTCAAAATTTTTTAATATGAGAATCTGTCTTTATGTGTGATTGATTTTCTTCATTTTGGTAAAAAATAGTTTAGTTTATTAAATGTCTTTCTGAGCATGACTGCTTATATGTTATCAGTTAATTTATTAAGGTACAATATATACTTACTGTGAGTTTCATTGTGAACTGTGAAGAATATAAATGCAGATTTTGGATAATCTCTTGACAATTTTTCATTTTATTTTGGCTAACTTCTTGTCAGATTTCATTAGATCATCCTTGTTTTCAGTCTGGTAGCGTGGCTAACAAAGAACTTGTACAGAGAACAAGAGAAGTATGACTTCTGCCATTTTCCTCTTGTTTCCCTGTGCTCACTTTATTATAGTGTTTTTCAACTTGTGATTTCTTTTCAACAATCTTTGAAAGATACTTCTCCATTTTGTTAAGGTATGTTTAGTTATATCTTGAGAATATGAATCCCATTCACTGGGTGTAGGTAAACTGCAGTGTATTCAATGGTACCACAGAAGGATAATTTATATCAGACCTTTCTTTCTGAATAAATAAGTAGCAATAACAAAATAGGTTATTTAACATAAATTTAGCATGTATACACATATACTTATATGTGTATATTTATAGACATATGATCAATATATTATGTATAATCAATATTCTATATAACCATATGTCAACATGTGATCAGTATCGTAATTGTCATGATACAAGAGTAGGAGCCCTACTTTTTGTGCTGTAGAACTGTGCTATAGACCTCCACTTTTCTCATGGGATACCTTTCATATTTTATGTGGCACAGGGTCTTGCAACATACAAATTAATGAGGATATCAATATCAATCTGTATATTAAATATTGTTAAAGCTGAATTTCTTTTTTAATCTAAAAATAAAGAAATTCTAATATTTTCTTCCAGTTCTTTGGTGTATCATCTTGAGTATACGTGTGTGTGTGTGTGCGTGTGTATGTATGTAAAACACTCTTTAGATCAGTGCTCTATATAGTTCTCTAATATTTGGGTACATACATCCCTGTGCAAGATGAGAGCAGAAACGTTTCTTGGGTCCCTTTTTTCTAACCTTTGACATTATCTTCCCACCAATCCCATCCTTTTCCTCTTCCTTTTTCTCTCTTGCCAGACTTACCCTTAACTGTACATATTTCTTATGGGTAGATACTTTATTCTCCCCAGTTAATCTAATGTAGCATAGTCTCTAGGATCATTCTTCCAATTCACACAGGATTGGCAGATCAGATTTCCAGAGGGTGGCTACTACTTCCTACCTTTGGATTACTTATTTTGAGTTACTTATTGCTTTGGATTAACCCTGAGGGGTTATGGCTTTTATTGTTCACAAACCCCGATCTGGTATATTCTCCAGTTAACATCTCCCCAGTAGCAATTAATCAATTAACATCAATTCTTTACAAAGGAACATTTACTGAAAATGTAAAGCAAGTACGAAAGTACAGCATCTCCCCAAATGAAGAGGCACTCACTCATTCTCTCCAGAGAATGGACTCAAATTAAAGTAGTTGCTAACTACACACACACACACACTGGAAAGGTGCAACTTTCTAGCTTTGAGAGTCCTTTTCTCTTTTAATGGATATAGCACAGCCAATGGATTAGTCAACTTCTTGCTCATCTGGGCTGACTCCTTGTGGGCTGGATAAAACTTCTCAGGGCCATCCTATGGTCTCTTTAATCAGACACAGCTCATGTTGCCACCAGCTCCAAGACTCTGATTGCTGATGGAACTTTGGATGGCTTTAGTGTATGTCCTATCTCACTGGCTGTCCAGGAGCTCCCATCTCAACATACTTGTGAAGATCAAAAAGGAAGAAACATGGCAGCAGTAGCAGCACCATGTGTTTATGGACATCTGGTTACAGGGTATGGAGAGAAGGAAGCTAAAGCTGTTGCCTTATAATAGTTTTTATAAATGTTAGAGAAGAGAATGAGAGATATTTCACTTGAAACTTTTGTATATTACCTTCAGTTCTAGCTCAACAGCCAATCTCAAGGCCTTTTGTCACCATGCAACAAATATAGGAAATACTTGTCCCTGGAAGCAGGTTCATCAAGCCTCTATGTGGTTTAGAAGCAGGCAGTTCATATTACATATTGTCTAAGGACTGAGCCCTCATTGTCCAGTTCCCCATTAAACTAAAGGCAAAAGGAAGGTTTCAGTTAGCAAATAGCTCAGCATAATAGATTTCATTATATTAAGTGCTTCCCAGGCTGTATAACTAATACTAAAAGGGGACTTACATGTGTCTTTGAAGTTCAAAAAGGTCTTTTACATTGTGAGGTTGTTAGTGAAAGTCTTCCTTGACATTGTTTTGAAGATTATTAAAATAAAGTAGATAAAAAGATAACTCACCTTTCCGTCCTGCTTTAAAGTTTACAAAGTGCTTTCCTTAAAACAATCCTATTGATAATACAAATATTCCAACTTTGTAAGTAAAGAGATTCGTAAAGGTGAAGTCATTGCCAGGTCAATGAATCATGGACCCTCACAGACTGCCATTTGACCTATACACAAATACATTGACTCTCCAGCTCTGGATTATACGCCTATTATAAGGGGAAAACTACTACCTCCTGGGGTAGCACATTCCATTTGGATAGCTCTAATTTTAAGGAAATTTTTCCTTACATCACTCCTAAATCCTCTTTGTAGCTTCCACTCCATTACTCCAAGTTTGGTTTTCTCTGGCCAAGCACAACAGGTATAATTCCTCTTCCAAATAACAGTCCTACATGAAAATATACATGAAATACAATTAAAATACAATGAAAACACATGAAAACATTTATCATCTTCACTCATCCTACCCTGGTTGTCTGTTTTCCAGGGTAAGCATGCCCAGAATTCCCTCCCCTGATGCTCATATGGTACAATGCCACCCTTGTCTAGTGACCTCCCTTCTATGTGGCACCCAGAACTAAATCTAGTATTCAGATTCGGTCTTACCAGGGGGTTAAAGTCTAGAGGGACTCTTACTTGTAAATCACTAAAACTATCAAATTTGCCTTCCAGTCTTATGCTTATTAAGTTGATTTTTTTTTTAATGCAACTATAATACTTTGCATTCATTCCTACTAAATTTTATCTTAGACACAGACCAAGGCTCTAGGCTGTAGAGTTCTTTTTGGATACGAACTGTCGATGTCTTAGCTCCCAGTTTTTTGCCATCTGAAAATCTGATAAGAATGCCATCTGTACCTTAATAGGCACAGATAAACATTACAGATGAGAATATTAACAATACAGGATCCAGAACCAATCCCACTGGTTCTCCTCCCAACCAGCTTGACATCAAACCATGAATAACTTCTTTGGTTGACTCTTCTAAATGGAGATAACTATTCTGTCTTCTCACCTATATCCCTTCATCTTGTCCACTAGAATCTCATGATTGAATCTGTTAAATTTTAGACTAAAATCTAAGCAAACTGTTTCTGTAACATTTCTCCACTCTGCTAACCTTGTTTTTAAAAAAGGAATCAAATTAGGCTGGCATGACCTGTTCTTGATGAAGCCATGTAATCTCTGTGACCATCACATTCATTGGTTTATAGTTTGGAGTTTCTTTTCTCTTTCCTTTTGTGAAAACTGATATCTGCCCTTCTAAATTTCTAAAATGCCCTCTCCCATTCTTCAAGATCTGTCACATGTCACTGACAATAGCTAAGCAATCATACTCATTAGTTCTTTCAGAAGCCAGGAAGCATAGGGTTCTGTATGGAGTGTTCTGGTACATTGGCACACTCAGACCTCACTATGTATATCTCAGGGTCTTGAGGGGTAGTTCATCTTAGCCTGAACTTGAACTCCCCAAGGGAAGGTAGGCAGATTTTTAAATTTATCTTGGGATTTGGCTCTTAGGCATTTTTGTTGTCTATGCTTTGTTGTATGTACCTGTCTCAAAATTATTTTCCTTGGCTAAGATGAGAAATACTTGGAAGTTGAGTACTTCTTTCTTCTTTAGTAACTGATTGGTGTTATTCTGGAGTCAGATGACTTGGTTCTTATTCCATCTTTGATTCTTATAATCTGTGTGACCTTGGGCAAATCAGTTAACATCTTTGGAACTCAGTTTTCTCATTTGTGAAATGTGGGGGTCGAACTGGATCCTATTAGATCTGTGATATTCTGCTTCATCTCATCCACCCCAAAGCAACAGGCGTATCCCTTGGTTGATCTCTTTTCTCTAATATGGCTCTTAAAAAATACATCTTTTTGTTACTGACTTTTCAGTTTCCCCTCATTCTGAGTTTTATCACCCCAGACAGTTTTACAAAACTATACTTTTATATTCGTCTTCCATTATGTCTTTCATTGCACGTGTATCTTTCAAACCTAAGTTGATCAACGTGTGTCCAAATCAGCCTTGTTAGAAACTTTCCTCTTTCTTCTCATTAGAATTATTTCTCTTTGTGTTAATTAATCCACAAACATTTATCTAATTCCTACTTTGTGCCAAGACTGTGCTAGTTGAGGATCTTCAGAGTTTCATTCTCAAAAGTTTATCATCTCTCTTTAGATGAATGTATGTGTTCTCTAAACATTTGGGGCCTATGTCAGAGTATCAAATATATTCCTCTCTATTACATTCTAAGATGAAAGTCACTTCCTTCCATTGTTTTTCTTTAGAAATCAGCTCCTTCTTTTGGGTGATAATCAGGCCCAGAATATATTTCCCTCTTTTGGACTCTCTACCTATAAAGGCATAAATTTATCATTAAGCCAAACAAGGAAAAATGTATACATGCATAATTGTATGTGTGTGCATGCATGTAAAATCAGCCCTTGTTAGAGTCACTTGATCTGTGGCAAAAAGCCCATCATTTTTGTATTTTAATCCAGGAAATCTGGATTAAACCTTTTCTTAGACATAATCTTAATTTACTATTCCCTTCTCAAATCTGCTTTTCTTTACTGAAACTTACATGCAGTTGCAAAAAAATTATGAAGACATTATCTATATCCCTAAGGTTTTCAGTTTCCTGACCAAGATTTCATAATTTATCACCCAAGATTTCATGATATTTTCTTGAATCTTTCTGGCAACACTAGAGAATACTCATTAAGTTTCACAAACGTTGGGAAATTTCCCATGTTACTCTGTGTAGCTATCCCAGGAGACTAACAGACTCCTCTATTGTTAATGTTAGGTCGACAAATAGCTGCCCAAATTCCCTTCAGTAGATAGTCATTTATCATTGGCTTTTTTTTTCTCTGAACCTTCCTAGATTATTTCTTACCACATATGATGCAGGTCTCCTGATTCTAGTGCTCCTCAGAGATGCATCTTAGTATAGTAAAAAGAATACTGAACATGAAATCCCAAAAGACCTGTGTTCTAATCCTACCTTGAACATTGTTGGTTATGAGACCCTGGGCAATAATCCACTAAACCTCTCAAAGTCTCTGTTCCTTCATCTTAAAAATCAGCATAATTATACTGGTAGTAGATACCTCATGGCTCTATTGTGCCATTCAAATGAAATATCTGGAAAAGTGCCTTACGAGCTTTAAAACACTATATAAATGTTGGATATTATCTTTCCACCGTACTACACTGATAAAATAATGATGGTGATGATAGCTAAGTTTATATAACACTTACTATGTGCTAGGCACTGTGTTGGGCATTTTACAATCTCATTTGATTCTCATGACAACCCTGGGAGTTAGATGCTATCACTCTTCCCATTTTACAGATGGAGAAACTGAGGCAATCAAGGATTAAGTGACTTGCCCAAGGTCACAGCTAGTTAAGTGTCTAAGATCAAATTTTAGCTGAGATCTTCTGATTCCAGGCCCAGTGCCCTCATGACTGTGCCACACAGGTGCCCATTCTGGGAATAATTCTATCTCGTTGGTAGCTCTATTGTTGATAAAGAATAATGTGTTTGATGTTGAATGCTTTAAAAAGGCAGAGTGTATTGTTTTGTAATGGATTCAGATCCAACCCATTTTTGTATTTCTTATACTTCTAGAAGCAAAACACACTTATCTAAGGCCCACAAGAAACTACAGTTATTATTGACAATATGATGAGTGTCCATCAAGAAAGTCAAAGCTAGCTTTTGACTAATGGGTTTACAGTGAAAGCACAAATATATCATTTTTTATCTCAAGCTGTGAAATGACATGCAGATCTTTTGAGGAATTTACATCTTTTCAAAATGTATTTTATATGGACTATGTAATGCATTTCAGTGAAAGCTTATCACATTCTTTTGTTAAGTCTAGGTAAAAATAACGTTTTCCTTTTATAAAACATAGCCATCTCAAAGGTATATGTATGTCACTATAGAGGGACATAAAAATTGAGTGGTAGTATAGAACTTATCACTGAAGCTTCAGCATGTTGAAATTGCTTTAAAAAACAAGGTTACTATTATAAACCCAAAGAAAAGACAAAGAATATTTGAAAGACATCTCTCCATGTAAAGTCAACCTCTAAATAAAAAATATGACACTAATTATTTGTAAAAGCTCATATTTTAAATTCCTTTTACTCAGTAAAATGTTGCTATCATTTTGAACAATGAAGATATTAACTCCAATCAACCTTCATCGTGAAATGCTTAGAGACTATCACTCCTACATTCTCCCTCTGAGAATCTCACTCAGTGGCACTGGTCCTCTAAGTAAGTCATTTCAATAATCATGTATTTGGCTTTAAAAATGGCACTTAAATTGTTCCTGTGGTGGTAGGGACTTTTCTGTGCCATAGATAGGACTTTTTGTAGAACACAGTATAGGGAGGACGGGCTACTCCTGGAGCCCTGCTGGGCACCCTTGGTGATTTTAAGTTTAGAATTCTGCTTAACAAAATGTTTATCAATGTGTCTGTCTGGTAGATGCTATTTAATTCAGCAAACATTTATTGAATACTTACTATGTACCAGGCTCTGGGGATTCTTGGCTTCAGTATGGGTGCTTCTCATTCTGAACTTTACTGTCTCTTAGAGGTAGCAGTTAATGCCAGATTTAATGGTGTAGATTATGTATGTAGCATGCATACATGTAGCATTTAGCAAGCTCTATTTAATATACATAATTTGAAACAAACCAATAGCATGAAAACAGAACATAGTTGGACATATTCCATACTATGAAAGATACTTATATTGAGTTGGAAACATTATTCCAACTTCATCTAGAGTATCAGCCCAAACTGTCACAGAATAGTTAATAATCCAGTACCTGATCTATTGGAAATGCAGCAACATGGGGCAGCAGGATCAAAGCATCAGGGAATCCAGGATGAATTTCTTCCCTTTATGACTAGGAGGGATCACTGGCTTTTCTGGTGCTAATGGGGAAAAATATTCTGCCATGAAAATAAAAGAGTAGCAAGTTATTGGTCCCTTGAGACAATTCAGAGGATGACCAAAGATCAATAACTTTCATTTTTATACACACACACACACACACACACACACACACACATATATATATATATATATATATATACACATGCACACATATATGTGTATATATACATATGCATGTATATGTACATACATATATATATATTTTAGACAGGATGAAATAGTCTATCCATTTGCTATTCAAAGCCTATGAAACCATGCAGAATTGTAGACATTTGTAAATTTTTATCTGAATGTTCACTCACCATTAAGAAGGTCTTAAGTAAATCAGATGTCCCTACATAGACTCAGCCAGATTGACAGATGAGGGCAGTCAACTCCAATTATGAATACTAGTGATAAAAATATATCCCTTATATCTTAAATGTTTATTTTTGAGAAAACTACCGTTTAAAGAGAAAACAAAACAATATATTTTTTAAAATGTTGTTTTGAGGATAATGTGAGAGAAGAGCTAATTCTTAATTCTCCAGTAATATAGATAGAATCATAGATTTAGAGCTAAAACAGATCTCTGAGACACCTAGTCCAGTTACAGATGAGGAAACTGAGGCTTGGGGAGTAACTTTCCTAAGGTCACACAGGAAGTAAAAATCAAGTCTGTTAATAATTGAAACCCACAAAAAAAATGTTTAAAACTCAATGTATCTAATACATCCCTAACAATCAATCAATGAATATTTGCTTATTGTGCCATGTGCCTACCACGTGCCAGGTGCTGTGTTAAGCTCCCTCTCTTATCCAACTTTTTCTCAGAATTGCTTTTAAAAATTGTTTGAAATGAACAATAAAAAGAAAGAAAGAAATAAAGAAGGAAGGAAGGAAAGAAGGAAGGAAGGAAGAGAAAAAGATTTATTCCTGTTGGTTACTCTCATATACCCTCCTAACTACCAGAGAGCCAAAGACTGACAGTGGGAGGGAGAGGAGAAATGAGAGACCTGAAATCATACCCAAATGACATTAGTGTTTGAATCACTGTTATATTCTATGTCAGTGTATGTGTGTATTATATATATATATATATATATATATATATAGTGACACAGATACATTGATATATGTAAATAATACACATATTATTTATGTAATATACATATATATTAATTGTATCAAGTTAATTTTTTAAAAATAATTTTTCTCAAAATCAATTTTCAATCATCAAAGATTGAGATCCAAAAAGTGAAGATAAAGTGAGCATATTTAATCATTTCCTCCGTTTTCCACCTCCCTATAAACTACCCTTTCTAAATCATGTTTTAGAATTTTCTATTCATAGGAACATGTAGAGATATTTTTACATTATTATTTTATAATGGAAATGAACTTCTAGTCCCTCAAAGCAACTAAATGGATTGAGTTCAGCTATATTGTATTTATCCAATGAAAAGGGGAATCATACTGGTTGGCCACAGTCATTCCTAGAAATTAAAGATTCAGAGGGTTGAGTGCTGCTTGAGTTGAGAGGCTGTAATTAATTCCTAAAGTAAAGTGTACATTAGGGTGACAAGAATGAAGAGTAAAGGATGTCAGGGGAAAGCTCCCTAGTAGAAAAAAAAAATCTGATCATAAATCCTGTGATTTGTGAAAAATCTGAGCCTTGTTATTCCTAAGAGACCAATGATAGTGAAGGAGTTGCAAAGTAACTGACCATTCCATCAACTTCTCTAAAATATTTGCTTTATTAAAATTTAAGTATTTTATTGCAAGGAGTTGACTTTGGGGTAGAGTCTAAGTAAAATAAAGATAACCATAAATTCTTCCAGACCAAAATGTATAAACCCATGCCATATTTTAAAAAGAACTCAAAAGCAAGTTAATGACCTTTACATAGGACAAAGGGCAAACCAGAACATAGTAGTGAATTCTGGATGTCTATGGATTTCCCCCATATAAACCACAGAGATTGTTTTATAAGTCCTTAAAAATAGGAAAGAAATCTGTATTGCATTTTGTATCTTTTGACCTACTAGCTTAGAGTCTATTAAGCTGGACTGGTAAAGATAAATGCTTCCTGCTTTAAGTATGTGTCTAGGGCTGAAGTAGATTTCATGGAGCTGCTGGGGAATCTTTCTTTCATGGATCCCAGTACAGCTCTGGTTTTAGGAAGGAAAAATAGGCAAGGGCTTGAGAGTTGACTTCATATCAGTCAAAAGTCTTTTTTACCAAGGATGAACATGAGTAAGAGAAGGAGCCAAGGTCAAGAGTAACCTGTCCAAATCAAATTGTTTAATTACTGTAGTTCTCTTTTGTTTTTGATTTTAGAACCCCATGTCTTAAGTCCTGTGGGTTTTAAATGGTTTTCCAGGGTAAGGAGCCAAGAACAAAGTGCACCATCTAGTGGCTCCACTTAAAATAGCAGTGTCTTGAGGAAAGCTAGTTTAAAAAGAATGCGACACCAGGCTACTGCAGCCAAGGCAATTAACTCAGATGACTTAGTTTTTCCTTCAGCATTTATTTATTCAGGTGGCTGAGAAATGTTGAAATGGTTGAGATGAATTCCAGGATGGGGGGAAACCTCATAGAGCATGTAAGAGAGTTCCATCTTGGAAGCTCATTCAAATATACCACACTTAAAAACCTGTTTTATTCCATCTATGCATCTGTAACTATTCTGTTTTTGTGGGGAGCTTTTACTTGCCTGTTTAGTACAGAAGTGAGCATTTTTACTGCAACACCTTGTTATTCATGAAGTGGCAGCTTGGTTGTAAGAGTCAATAGGTTCCATGTATTAGCATAAGCTAGAGGGGTTGCTGCTTTAAACCACATTCATCATCTATTCATTCATTCAACAGTCGACAAATAAGCACCTGACATATTCAAGACGCTCTTTAACTATTTAAAGAATTTATTTAGAGGCACATGTTGGTGCTTTGCTAGTTTCTCCACAGCCTGAATTAAGAAAACACAGCTCTTACCCTCTAGAGTAAGTGCATTAGCTCTAAAAGAGACATAGACAAATGAGAAAACATTACAAAAGGAGATTTAAATTGAATAAGTGCTTATGTCCAAACATCAGTAAGTAGTGCACATGGGCCACTTCCTAATTGAATGAGGTTTCTGGTAACAATTAGTGCAACCCATTTTTGGAAATCTTGATCTGGTCACACAGGCTGATGCCTAGAGAATCAGGTACCTTCTCTGTGTAAGCAAAATTATCATAATTAATTATTTTGTATTTAACTGAAGACAGGTAAACAAGTAAACAATAACATAAGCCTTGTGTTTGAAATGAACAATAAAAATAAGTTTTAGTTAGTAAATTGGGGGGATGCTTCTCTATACACATTAGTAAATGTTTTTGGAACTGATGAGGTAACTCATGTTAAATGGCTTTGCAAACTTTAAAGCTCTATGTAAATGTAAACTACTATTAATGTCTAGAAATGAAGGGAGGGAAAGGGAAGATGAGGCAGTGTTTAAGTTGGGTTTAGGCCCAGCAGAAATTTTACCCAGAAAAATGTGTCTGTTGGATGTTTGTGGGAGAAAGGGGAGAGATCAGACATGAAAGGTGATTGAGTAAATGAAGTAGAGCTGTAATGATAGACAGATGAGTCACACATAGCATGACAGAGACTGAGAAAGAGGAGAAAGCACAAAGAGAAAGTGATAAAAAGACAGAGAGAAAGAGACAGAAATAGGGATACAGAGAGGCAGAGAGAGGAGTGTGGTCAGTTGAGTGCATGTTAAGTAGCTGGTTCCATGTTTTTAGTGAGTGAAAGGAAGGGCATTGAGGATGAATCCTCAGAGTGAATCTAGGGCCAGATAGAAGTACTACTCCCTGGTCCCCAGGCCTGATGCTTACACAGTGTTATTTGGGGAGCATTGGGGAAAAGTGAGCAAGCCTTGCTAATCATATATCACTCTGATCCCTCAAAAGTCCACTCCTAAAGAGCATTTGGAAGGAAATGAACTTGCCTAAACTAGGAAAGCAGCAAAGGTCTTGTGAATGTGCGATTGGGTCTACATCAGTTTTATCCCCTTTTGTTTAAGATAGAAGTATTTCTTCTGTTCAGCACGGCATACTCATCCTGAAGTCAAATGAATCGATTTAGAGAAAGTAAATTTTGATAAGCTGATTTTAAAGCAGCTAAATATAAAACTTGTGAATAATTTTATTCTCTATTGGATAAAATGAGAAGATATGAAACACCCATAGGGATAGAAATTAAATCTTTGACTGGAATAAGGAAGAAAAACCTTGTTAAGGTTAAGTGAAAACATTATGTGTTTCAGGGCATATTTCATAGTATTTATGATTACATCCGTGTCCAATTCCCTATAGCGGTACCACCAAACACCACCCTTCTATACCTTCTCATCCTCCATACTTCTTGTCACTGTCCTTGTATTAGTCTTTCACTGGAATTTCCCCAGTGTGCTGGGGCCTTCCTAATAGAACTTATTTCATCAATTACACAATGACTAATACAGTATGCAAATTGCCTTCTGGTTATCCCATCACTCCCCCTACCTGACTAGCTCACCTTCACCTCTGGTCATACATCTCTGTGATGATACATTCCATATCACTTTGTACCAGAATATGCTTTAGCCAATTTATAACTTCTGTATTTTTCTCTGTTTCCCTTTAAATGACCTAAAACTTTGATTCTTTGGAGGCTGTAGTATTCCATGATTTGCAGCCATATAATATCACCCGAAGAATACTGACATTACAAAGATAGTATTTTATTTCAGGGAGAATTTCAGTGTCATTGAAAGTACATTTTATTTTCCAAAATGTAATCTGTCCTCTCTTATTCATTTCTGGGTCCAGTTCATTGTCTACCTGTAGTATCTTTGCAAGAGAGTTACAATTATGGACCTGAGCTGTAGGCTGTTCATCTAACTACATTTCACAATCTGGATAACAAATAATCTTCATCTACATAGTTTTTCTTATGTGGTTACTTGAGTCTAATCTTCAGTGATCATGGATCTTATTTAGGGGGCAGCAAATGTTTAGGAAGCAGTCAATGACAATGCAGTCAGTACAATGTCATCTGTGAACAGGAGCCTTTGAAGCACCTCACCATCTCTATCGAATCCTTTTTTTCTATATTGACCCTTCACTAAACAGTCTCTTTGATAGCAGCAAACTCCTTTGACCTGCATGCATTTGCTAATAATTAAATGTCTTATTCGATAGTAACAATTAGACGACTATCAAACTAAGTTATCTCTTTTATTGCATCCATCAAGGGATCGTGTATCATCTTAATGTTTGTATGGGAAGTATTTTAAGGGAGCATATTACTCTACCAGATCAATTTTTTTTCTTACATAGTTAACAATAAGCATAATAGGACTTTGTATTTTAGATTATTTTCAATCAAATGTAAAAGTGTAAAGGTGTTGTTTGCTGCAGAATATTATTTATAAAAGCCTGCCTGTTTCCTGCTCATATTTCCATCCAAAGTATCCTGGATAGAAGTCTAAAATATTCTCACACTGATTTTGTAAACATGAGAGAGTTGGAATACTAGAGCTAGAAGCTGGTGGTAGATTTCCTTTTTAAAATGAGAATAGTGTTGATGGTTTTTCCAAATATTTGGGACCTTTCCTTCTTTCATCTCTAGGACAGACCTCCTTTGATCTTTCCTTGTCTTTGTTTTCCTTAGTGTCATTTCCTTTTTCTTATAAAATACTTCATGTACTGTGATGGTAAGACTCAAAGATTATTGTCCCATTGTCATTGACAGAAAGTCACTTGTAGAAATCTAAATAGATAGACCTCCTCCATTTTTCCGAAAATGATCTGATTTAATTGGGTCTCATGTCTAGCTCTCCCTACACTCCTGCCCCCATTACTTTCTCTTGTATTATGAGTCAACGTCACTCATATCTTTCATCTTTGTCCGCATAATATTACAAATGAGTCCATATGACAAACCAACAACCTCATCTGCTGCCATATCTTTCCATTTGGCAAGGAAATCAGTCGTTTACTCTAGAGACTGTTGTGATGATTGTTTTGGATTGGCAAAAAGTCTGTAGGAAATTATGACAGAGCATGTCAATATCCATTCTTTTTAGCCATTTCCATTTGAGATTTGGCTAGAGCTGTTATGATGGCATAACATCCTCTTCGTGTTTATTCTTTCTTCTAATTGTTCTGTGTTGCTTCTGATTTCTGTTCTAAAGAGTTAATAGTCTGTACACAGAGCTGATTCAAATATAATTCTGATGATGTTAACCAATCTTTTCTTATCTGTTGGAATATGGTCAATATATACAAATGCATCTATAGCAACTCCTTTAAATAGTCAAAACCTGGAAACCAAGGAAATGCCCACCTACTGAGAAATGCTTAAACAAATCATAGTGTATGAATATAAATTAAATATCAGTGTACCGTAAGAAATGATGAAATAGTTTCAAAGGAAACTAGGAAGATTCCCTGATCAGATGCAAAACAAAGTGAACAAAAATAGGAGAACAATTTAAAGAGTGACAACAATATAGAGAAGTGTAAATTTGAAAGACATTAATTAAGACACATATAATTAATGCAATGATAAACTGTGTCAAGAGGACTGACAAAGAATCTTATGATCAACCTCTGGTGAGAGAGACCTAAAATCCAGATTGAGACATACCTATTTGGATGTAGCCAGTGTGGGAATTTGTTTTGCTAAACTAAGAGTACTTTTTAAAATTGTTCTATTGGTGTGCATCTGTGGGAAGGAGAGAAAGAAAATGCTTATAAATGTAAATAAAAATGAATTTTTAAAATAATATGGTCAGTTTAATTTTTGCTATTATTTATTTGTCTGTCTTCTCCATCCTTTTTCTCTTTTTATAGTTTTACATATGAACTTAGCAGACATCAAATATAATGAGCATTTCCAGACATAAAGTTGAACATGACACTTCAGATCTCTATTACATACAGCTTTATTTTTCTTTAGAGTATATAATACTTTCAATGTATAACTTTCACAACTGCTTGTCTCTGTGCACGTCTAACCTTCCTTCTGTTCTCTTTTGTGTATTTAAAAAAAAATACTTCAGGGACTGTTTTTTTCTTTCTTTTTTTTTGACAAACCTATCTTTAGCCCTTCCTGCCTTCTCCTTCACCCAATTAAAGAAACAAAAACAAAACCTTTGTAACAAATACAGAAGTAAAACAAATTCTCCCACTGTCTGTGTTCAAAAATGTAATTGTTCCAATCTGCACTTTGAGTCTGTCATTCTCTCTACTTTGATCAGTTATTAAGTCTTTTGAAAGTTGTTTGTTTTATGATGTTATAGTATAAATTGTATTCCTGATTCAGAACTCTTGATCAAATGAGATATTTGTAAAGCACTTAGCACAGTGTCTGGTGCATAGTAGGTATTATGTGTGTGTGTGTGTGTGTGTGTGTGTGTATATATATATGTATATATGTATATATACATATATACATATATATATGTATATATATATATACATATATATATGTATATATGTATATATACATATATATATATATATATTTCCTCTCTGCACGCCTTTCTTTCCTGATTTGGTTCACTTTCTTCTGCAACAGTTCATGCAGTCTTCTCAGGTGTCCCTGAAACAATCCCTCTTGTCATTTCTTTTTTTGTTTTTTTTTTTATGTTTATTTCCTTTTGTCATTTTTTATGGCACAATAGTATCAATTTATATTCATGTGTCATAGTTTATTTTTCCATTACCCAATGATGGACACCCCCTTAGTTTCTAGTTTTTTGACATAATAAGAAGTGCTCATATAAACGTGGGACATATGAGTCCCTTTCCTTTTAGTTTTCTTTGGGGTATCAGCCAAGTGCTATTGCTCTTCAGTGACTTTTTAGGCATAGTTTCAAATTACTTTCTAGAACTGCTGGTCCAATTCACAGCAGACCCAAGAGCATTATTGTACCTGTTTTCCCACAGCCTATCCAGCATTTGTTCTTTTCTATTTTTTGTCATATATTCCAAACTAATAAACAGGAGATAGGACCTCAAAGTTGTATAAGTTTGCATTTCTCTATTATTGATTTAGAGATTTTTTTAATATCTTTTAACAGTTTTGATTTCTTCCTTTAAGAACTGCCTATTCATATCCTTTGACCATTTATCTGTCGGGTGATGGATCTTACTCTTATATAACTGAATTAGTTCCTTCAATATCTAGTATATTAGACCTTTATTAAAAGAAATTTGCTGCAAAGATATCCTCTAATCTCTTTTAAATATTATTCATTATATGTAGGTATAGAGTTGATGCCCAATCTGTACTGCCTTTGGCCTCTTTTGTTTCTTGATACTGGACCTGGTTTTCCAATGTAGGTTTTATAATCTTCTCATATGCCAGCCTTTATTACAACTTTAATAACCAGAAAACTGTCCAAAATAAGAGGTTGCTTTTGCATAAAATTTGCTTGAGACTGAAGTGATGGATTCTTCATTGGAAAAACATTATATTAATAAATAACAAAATTCACCCTCATTGACTATGAAGAGATAGGTTTAGCATTTAGTATAAATGTGTGTTAGCATGGTCACAGGGAAAAGTTGCTTTCCCCCTACTCAGGTATAAAGATACAGTTACCAAACACCTCTTCTGCATCACTTCTAAAGGACATAGCCAGCAAGAAACAGGTCCAGGCATTAGGCCTGAAACTGTGCATCTGAATAAAATTCTGTTAAGGAATTTTCTCTAGTTCTTCACATATTATGAGACTTAACATGTTCTCAGAACAGGTATTTGATAAGTGGATTTGAAATGTCTCATAAGGAAAGGTTGAAGGGACTGGATATGGTTTCAGAATAGGAAGCAATAGTCCCATAGTATTCTGTCCTGAGCAGATACCACGTGAAGTATTTTAGTCAATTCTAGGTGCTACAGTTTAAGAAGGATATCAATTAATTTGTGAGTGTCCAGAGGAAGGAAAATGATTAGAATGGCTCTGAGCCTCAAGATCATGTTGGATCACTTAAAGAAACTTTAGGGTTATAATCTTGAAAAGAGACCATTGGCAGGAGATTTATGATAGATGGTTTTATATCTTCATAGTGCTGGTAAGTGAATAGAAGTATAACCTGTTGTGCTTGGACATAACATCATCGATTTAGAGCTGGAAGGGACCTTTGAGGCTATTTGGTCTGATGACCTCATTTTACAGATGAGGAAATAGGGGCCTAAAAAAGTGAAATTACTTATCTAGGGTCATATAGCTAACAACTGACAGTGTTGGAATTTGAACCCAGGCCAATTCCAAATCTAGTTTTCTTGTCCACCACACTGCCTTTGGTCCAAAACAATGGATGAAAATTGCAAAGAGGCAAATTTAGACTAGATGTAATGAAAAAATTCCTAACAATTAGAGTTGCCCATAAGTGGAATATTTTCCCTTAATAGGTGGTAAGTTCTCTCTCTTTGGATGTTTTCATGCACAGGCTAGATGATAACTTTTCGAGAATTTTATAGTAGAGATTCCTTTGTTGTATCAGTTGGACTAGATTGTTGTTGAAATATCTAATTCAAATTCTGTGATTTTCCTTCAGTCATTCCTTCTCTCTGGTTATGAATGTTATTAGGAAAATTATTCCTAAAAGTTAAAGCTATCCCAAAGTGGAATATACTATCTCAGTAGGTAGTGTATTTGCTTTAATTGGATGTCTGTCAGTCAAGGCTAGATGACTTCATATCTGACAAGTTATACAAGATATTCTTGTTCAGGTATGGGTTGTATTACATGCTTTTCAAGAATACTTACAGCTCTGAGAGCCTCCAATCCTAAAGAAGAAAATATTTACAGAGGGAAGCAATAACTATCTTCAAATACTAGAAAGTTAGTGAGAAGACTTGTATTTAAAGAAATAGAACCAATGGAGAGCAGTTATAAGGAAGCAGATGCTGACACACTATAACAAAAAAAATTAGTGATGCCTGAAAATGGAAAACAGAATAGTGCGGTTTGTTACATAGTAAAGTCACAATCATGTAGGACCTATGTTTTAGGCCATGGATGATCATTTGGATGACTTTGTAAAACTACTTCTTATTTCATATTGATATTGGACCAAGTGATTTCAGATATCCCTTAAAGCAGAAGTATCAAACTCCAGGGTCTAATGCAGCCCAAACTAGATTAAACTATAATTGGAAAATGTTTAGTAAAATAAATAAAAACATAATACAGCATATATAATGTTGATTCATAGTTTTCTGAGTCAATATGCAGTCAGCAGAGATTGGTTTCTATATGAGTTTGACACCAATATCTATTGTAATTCTATGAATGAAGGGATAGAGGAGACAACCTAAGCAGTCCAGTGTAGTCTAAATATTAATTTTAACATGGGGTGAATAATTATTTGCATATGTATATTTTAGTCCAAAACAATTTTTAAATGGTTTTTCCTTGTGAATCTAGAGACTAACCTAATATTTAAGTATGTATTTGGGTTCATTTGGAAGTTGGGCTTATAGGATTATGGTGATCAGAATGTACTCTTACAGACCCTAAGAGATGTCTTGTACTGAACAATCTTAAAAGACAAACTGCTCTAGAATTTCCTGTATTTAATTCAGTTGCCAGAGCTGGAGCCGTAGTTAATGACCATATGATTTTAGCTAAATCACCATGATGATATGGAGCAGGTAGTATTAGGAAATAGCCCTATATCATTTGTAAACTAAAAAGTTAAGGACTGTGTTGCCTGTTTTCTGGAGGACATTTAGTATACTGTGTCCTTGAATTGAGTAAGAGGCATTCCTTTCCTCCCTTCTCTCTCCCTTCTCTCATCACTCAGACATCTTTACCCACTATCTCCTTCTTCACTCCTATCTCTGATGAAGAGATCTTTCTTTCTTGCCAAGACAAACTCCTATACGTGTACTATTGATCTCCTCTCCTGTCTTCTCTAGCAGATTGCTTTCATCATCATCCTCATTCTCACTTTATCTATAAGCTCACTCTACCCATAATCTTATTTTATCTGTAATCTCCCTACTGGCTCCTTCTCCTGCTTCCAATAAATATGCCCATGTGAGTCCAATCCTTACAAATCTCACACTTTATCTGACCATCCCTGATTGCTATAATTCAATGTCTCTCTTCCCCTTCTCTTTTAAACCACTCAAGAAAGCCATCAATATTCTGTGCCTCTACTTCCTGTCCCATCACTTGCCTCAAAACCCTCTGCAACTGGGAGCCAAGATGGCAGATTAGAGGCAACCCAGCTGAACTCTCAATATTCCCCTCCAAACAACTTTAAAATAACACTTCAAATCAAATTTTGGAGTGTTAGAGTTAACAAAAGGTCAGAGCAAGACATTTTTTTCTTTCTAAGAAAATGTAGGAAGTTGGCAAAAGAAGTTTATGATACTGGGGTGGAAGCCTTTCCAGAGCCCACACACATGATGGCAATATCCATTGCTGTAGCAGCAGTAGCTCCAGGAGCTCTCACTGCAGAGACAGTAAAGGCATCTGACAACTCATCAGAAAGAGATTATAAGGACCATTTTCTGACACTGGGTACAGCTGGCACTGGTTAACAACCCTATTGCCCTGGGGTCACAGTACCAGAGTGGAGAAAAACACTGGTGGGGAGATATCGGGAGGGAATCACAAGGGAGCTGGAGCCCTGGACGCAGTTTCCAGACAAAAAGAGCCCTAGAGCTTGTGGTTGCAGAGTACCAAAAGTCCTTCCTGGATAAAGACAAGAACACAGACCAGGAAAGCAGTAATACATTTCTCTCAGGATCATACCATTGTAGAAGCAACAAAAACTTGCAGACTGCCATCACCAGCTCCAAAAACAGCAACACAAAAAGCCTGCAGCATGGGACAGTGTCTCTCCACCCCAAGATGAGCAAAGGCCAACTGTAACATAAAATTCAAAATCAGTATAGGCTTGAAAATGAGCAAACAACTACAGCAAAGAACTTGGCCATAAAAAGCTAGTATGATATCAAGATATGAAGATCAAGACATAAACTAAAAAGACAAGAATATAAAAACAGTTACAAGCAAAGCCTCAAAAAAATAAATCTAATTATATCTGGAAGGGTTAAAGAAAGAGATAAGAGTGGGAGAGGAAAAGCTGAGAAAAGAAATGAAAGTGATGCAAAAAAAAATGATGAAAATAGAATTAACAGCTAGGTAAAAGAGGTAAGAAAAATACTAAAAAAAAATGTAACACCTTAAAAAACAGAATTGGCCTAATGAAAAAAGAGACACAAAAATTCACTGAAGAGAAAGACTCCTTGAAAAACAGAATTGGTCAAATGGAAAAAAGAGGGACAAAATCTCATTGAAGAAAATAATTCCTTAAAAATTTGAATTGGGCAAGTGGAAATTAATGACTCTATAAGACATTAAGAAGCAAAGAACAAAATCAAAAGACTGACAAAAACAAAGAAAATATGAAATATTTCAGGAAAAATAACTGATCTGAAAAATAAATCAGAGAAAGATAACTTGAGAATTACTGAACTACCTGGAAGCCATGATCAAACCAAAAGCCTAGACAAAATATTTTAAGAAATTATCAAAGAAAACTGCCTCAATATTTTAGATCTAAAGGGTGCAACAGAAATTGAAAGAATTCATTGATTACCTCCTGAAAGAGATCACAAAACGAAAACTCCTAGGACTATCATAGCCAAATGCCAGACCTCCCAGGTCAAAGAGAAAATACTTCAAAAAATCATTCGAATATTTTGGAGCCACCATCCAGATACACAAGATTTAGAGGCTTCTATGTTAAAGAAGTGGAGGGCTTGGAATATGATATTTTAAAGGACAAAGCAACTAGGTTCCAATGAATAATAGCCAACTCAACAAAACTGGGCATAATCCTTTGGGAGGAAAATGAATATTTAATGAAATAGAGGACTCCCAAGCATTCCTGATGAAAAGATCAAAGCTGAATAGAAAATTTGACATTCAAATGCAAGACTCAGGAAAAACTTAAAAAGGTAAACATGAAAAAATAAGCATAAAGGTCTCAATAAAAGTAAACTGTTTGCATAACTATATGGGAAGATGATCTATATAGCCAAAGCTTTATCATTAAAGGGTTCTACATAGAAAGAACGGATATGTCACTTATGTTGGAATGATCTCAAAAAATATGAAGGGGTAAGAAAGAGGGAAACACTGGGGAAAAAGGGAAGTGAGAGGTAGAATGGGAAATTTTTTCTAACACAAAAGAGGTAAGCAAGGAAGAACTTTTACAGTGGAGGGGGAAGCAGGGGGAGAGTGGCAGGTAATGCTCTCATCAGAATTGGTTCAAAGAGAGAAGACTATATATACACATTCAATTGTGTGTGGAAAGGCAACTTACCCAATAGGGAAATAAGAGAGAAAAGGGATATGAGAAGGCTGGGGGTGGGGGGAGGAAGGGAGGGGAAGAATAATAAAACAGATAACAGATTAAAGGAGGCAGTGGTTGGAAGCTAAATAGACTCTTGAGGAGGGACAGAATAAAAAGAGAGAGAAGAAAAACCAAAATGGGATGGAGGGAAATACACCATTAGTAATCATAACTGTGAATATGAATGAGATGAGCTCAGCCGTAAAATAGAAGTGCATAGCAAATGGATTAGAAACCAGAAGAAAAATACACTTGAAACAGAAAGATATAGAGAATTAAAATAATAGACTAAATCAGAATCTAACGTGCTTCAACTGAACTAAAAAAAAGGCAAAGTTAACAATCATGATCTCAGATAAAATAAAAACCAAAATGGACCCTAATTAAAAGGGATAATCAGGGAAACTACATTGCTAAAAGGTTCCATAGACAATGAAATAATATCAAAATTTTTATGGCCAAGTTTTTCTAATAAAGACCTTATTTCTCAAATATAGATTGAGTATGAAACTGAGTCAAATTTACAAAACAAGAGCCATTCCCCAACTGACAAATGGTCACTATAAACAGGCAGTTTTCAGAAGGAGAAACAAAGCTAGAAAAAATACTCTAAATCACTGTTGATTAAAGAAAGGCAAATTAACAAAATTCTGAGGTCACTTCATACCTCTCAGAAATGACAAATACTGGAGGACAGAAAGGAAAAACAGGTGTGCTAATGAACCGCTGGTAACAGTGAACTGGTCCAAACATTCTGAAGAACAGTTTGAAACTGTACTCAAAGGACTATAAAACTATATATTCCCTTTGATGGCAGAAATACCAACCCTCAGTCTGTATCTCAAAACGGTCAAAGAAAAAGGAAAAGGATCTGTATGTATAAAAATAGTTATAGCATTTCTTTTCGTTGCAGCAAAAATTTGGAAATTGAGAGAATGTCCATCAATAGAGGAATGACTAAACAAGTTGCGCCATCTGATTGTGATGGAATACTTTTGTGCTGTGGGAAATAAGAGGGGTGTTTCAGAAAAAAACATGGCAAGATCTATTTGAACTGATGCAAAGTGAAGTGAGAAGAATTAGATCACTGTGCAGAGTAACTGCGATGCTGTATTGATAATCAACTGTGAAAGACTTTACTACTCTGATCAATACAATGATCTAAGATGACACCAAAGGACCCATTATCAACAAATGCTATCCATTTCTAGAGAGAGAACTGATGAACTCTTGAGGGCAATTGAAGTATAATTTTCTCACTTTGTTTTTCTTGCTTCTTTTTGGAAATATGGCTAATCTAAAAAAAATGTGAATTTGTAAGATTCACATTTTGTCTTTTCAGTGAGTGGGGAAGGGATAGGAGAGAAGAAGACAATTTGTAATTCAAAATTTGAAAAGAAAAAATGTTGAAAATAAATAAAAATTTTATTTTTTACAACCCTAAAAAAACTTCTTTTTAAAATTAAAAAAACCCTTTACAGTTTAGGCAACTGGTGGTACACTGGGCCTACAGTCAAGAAGACCTGAGTGAAAATACAGCCGTAGACATTTATTAGCTTTGTGACCCTGGGTAAGTCACTCGAGTCACTCGACTTCTGTCTTCCTCCCTTTCCTCAATTGTAAAATATGGGCAATAGTAACACCTACCAAATGAGTTAAAATTTGTTTAAAAAATGCTTAACAGTACCAAGCACATAATAGACACTGTATAGATGACTATTCCCTTCCCTTCCCCCAGTCTACCTTCTGACATCAACTGAAATTGTCCTCTCCAAAGTTACAAATAATCTCTCCTTTTAAAAAGTACTTCATTGCTTCCACAAATGTTAGAAACTTCATTAATGAACCGTAGAAAAATATTATTTTCATATATCCTTTTTTCATAGTCTTTCTTAGCTTGGGAATTTTGGTTCTTACAGATCTATCAATCTATTTCCCTTCAATATGAATGTTCATTCCTCCAATGACTGCAAGTTTGATCAGTTTTAATATTCAATTTCTAAAGTTGGCCTGTACTTAGGAAATTGTTCCTTATTGTTTTTAATCCTGAAAAAAGTGGCTTTGTCTAAGACAGATGCAGCTGTATTTCTCCACAATGTGCACTCACCACAGTATATTCATCTGGATTAAAAAATGTCTAATTGACTCCTAAGGTGGTTATTAAATGACTATTTTCAGCACACAAAATAGTGAAGGTAGTTGTGGTAGGGGAAAACCTCTCCTTTACTATAACTTTACATAAGATTTTAATCTTAAAAGTGTGTTTTATATTTGGGATTTAAAATAGAAGCAACAATTTTGGGTTCCTTCAAAAGGCTTGCAACCCTGTTAAACTCCTTTTCTGTGAGAACCTGTTTATTCTGCTTAGATATAGCATAACAAAGGGCAGGAACATAGCTTCCTTCTAGATCATTGGTGTCAAACAGAAATAGGGGCCACTAATTCATATATAAGGATCCTGTGGGCTGTATATTGATTTAGTTTTCAATATATTATCTATTTTATCTTTATTATTTTGTGAAATATTTCCCAATTACATTTTAATCTCATTCTGGTCACATTTGGGAATGCTTTGGGCTGAGTATGTGACACCTCTGTTCTATTTCATACGCTTGAGTTGAGTCCTGGTGAATTTGGCAAATGGTCTGACTATGGAAGGGGTGAAGCTGTGCACATTATGTGACTCTGGGCAAATCATGTAACCTGTCTAGGTCTTTTTTCTCATCTGCAAAATGAGATTGGACTCAGTGATCAACAAGGTCTTTTGTAATCTGATTCTATTACTATTGGGCCATCCAGGACATGTGCCAGTTACTACCTTTACCTTTAAGTCACTGATGTTCTCTTACTTACCAGACTGAATGGCCTTTTCAAAATCCTTGTCCTTACTATGCACAAAGGGCTACGAAAATATGCACACCCTTTGACCCAGCAATATCACTTCTAGGACTGTATCCCAAAGAGATCATAAAAAATGGGAAAGGATCCCACATGTACAAAAATATTTATAGCAGCTCTCTTTGTGGTGGCCAAAAACTGGAAATCAAGGGGATGCCCATCAATTGGGGAATGGGGAAAAGCTATGGTATATGAATGTAATGGAATACTTGTGTGCTATAAGAAATGATGAACAGGAAGACTTCAGAGAGGCCTGGAAACACATATATGAACTGATGCTGAGTGAAAGGAGCAGAACCAGGAGAACTTTGTACACAGCAACAACCACAGTGTGTGAGGAATTTTTCTGGCTAACTTAGCCCTTCACAGCAATGCAAGGACCTAAAAAATTCCCAATGGACTTGAAGCAAAATTGCCATCCCCATCCAGAGAAAGAACTATGGAATTGGATCACAGAATGAAGCAGACCATTTTCTTTTGTGTTATATTTTGTTTTGTTTTATGGTTTCTCCCATTCATTTTAATTCTTCTATGCAACATGACTAAGGTGAAAATGTATTTAATAGGAATGTACATGGAGAACCTATATAAGATTGTATGCCATCTTGGGGAGGGAGTGGGGAAGGAGAGGGTGGGAGGGAGGAAAATCTAAGATATATAAAAGTGATTATAGAATACTGAAAAAATAAAATAATTATTTTTTAAAAAATAATAAATAAATGCTTGTTCCTTTACTCCAAAAAATAAAATAAAATAAAATAAAAATTCTTGTCCTTTAGATTATAAGCTTTTGGGGGACAGGAACTGCTGTTGTTATTCATTTGTATCCCCAGCACTTAGCCTAGTGCCTGGCATCTAGTGGGCACTTAATAAATGTCGACTGACTAACTTTTTTGAAGGATTCCCTTCAAAATTTGAAATTGTTCACCATTTTTTCCTGGATCCTCTTTTCTCTTTATTTTATGATGCTACCGTCTCCTGATTCTCTTCCTGTCTGACTGCTTCTCCTTTTCTAATGGTTCGTCTATATAACCATGAGTGACCCTGTAGTCTCTCCTGACTATAGTCCTGCTGGACATCTCAATGTGCATTTCCTGAAAGAATCTCAAACTCACCATGGCCAGACGGAACTTATTCTTTTGCCCTCCTAAACCCAAATCATCTTCCAAATTTCCCTTTTATTGTTGAGGACAATTCTCCCAGTCAAGCGTATTCACAACCTTTATATCCTTCTCTACTCTTCATTGACATTTGCCCTATATATCCAATCTGTTGTCAGATTTTGTTTTCAACCTTCACATTTTACTTGTGTTTGACCACCCAAGTTGAGATCCTTATCATCTTTTACCTGGGTTATTGCAATAGCCATTTAGTTGTTTTCATTTCCTCAAGTCTTTTCTCATTCTAACCGTCCCCCATTTAGCTGCCAAAGTGATTTCCTAAAGGGCAGATCTGAGTGTCATTTTCCTACTCAGAAAATTTTAGCGGTTGCCCATTACCTCTAGAATCAAATATAAAGTCTTCCTTTATATATGGTTTTTAAATTAGCCTTTCACAACCTGGTCCCTCCTTTCTTCCCTCCATGTACTTGGCAACTTACATTGTCTTATTTTCTCTCTCTCTCTCTCTCTCTCTCTCTCTCTCTCTCTCTCTCTCTCTCTCTCTCTTTCTCCCTCTCTCCTTCTCTCTTTCTCTCTCTCTTTCTGTCATACACACATGCGCGCGCGCACGCACACACGCACACACACACACACACACACACACACGCCTAAAAACCTTTATTACCTAATCCCATGCCTTTTTACTTCCCCCATTCCTGGAATGTTCTCACTTTTCACCTTCACCTCTTAGCTATCCTAGGTTCCTTCAAGACTCAACTCACAACTATTTTCTGCAGAATATTTTCTCCTGGTCCCTTCCACTGCTAGTGCCTTTTTTTTCTGAGAATACTTTCCATCTACTCTGTACATGGCTTGTAAATATGTAATTATTTGCATACTATCCCCCAAATTAGGATATGAACTCCTTAAGGGCAGGGACCATGTTTTGCCTGTCTTAGCCTTCTTAGAATAATTCCTGCCACACAGTAACTGCTTAATAAACACTCATTGACTAATAAACACTCTTCGTGCAGAAATAGAAATGAAGAATATCTCATTGTTCCCTTTCACTTTCTAGAAATCCTCTCCTGTTTCTGAAGAATCCCTGCCATATTTCATCCATTCATTATTGCATTCATTTATTGATTCATTTGCTGATCACCTGCATGGCACTCTACTGTGGATGTCAGGGGAAAATGGCTATGGTACTGTCTGCGCTCTCCAGATGCCTGCACTCTAGCTGGGGAGAGAAGACGTAAGATTGACCCTCTTATGTAATATTGGTGCAGACTTTTTACTTTAATGCCCAGTGACTAGCACTGTATGTGGAATACAGTAGTTCTAAAAAATTCTTATTAATACTTATCATATACTGTTGGATATTAGGAAACAGTCTATGATTCAACGTCAAAATGAGTGATAAAGACATATAAGTATAGAGTCTGAAAGAAGAAGCGTGGAAGTATGAGTTAGAACATGGCATCTTGAGGCAGGATTTTAAAAGGACTTGGAAATTATTGATAGAATTTTAATAGGTTGAGATAAAAGACAGTTTGGCAGGATATACCAGCATGAGCCACTGTGTCTTTTGTTGTTGTTTCATGGTGTTTAACTCTTTGTGACCTTATTTGGAGTTTTCTTGGCAAAGATACTTGAGTAGTTTGTCATTTCCTTCTTCAGCTCATTTTACAGATGAGGAAACTGAAGCAAATAGGGTTAAGTGACTTGCCCAGGGTCACACAGCTAGTAAATGTCCAAGGCCAGATTTCAACTCAGGAACATGAAATCTTCCTGACTCCCAACACAGTGGATAGACTGAGTCTATCCACTATGACACCTAACTCCTCCATTGTGGGTTAAGGAATGAATGAATCTAATGAGGTCAGCAATGACTAGTCCAACATAACTGATATGGAGAATATGTTTTGGAAGGTAAAGGAAAATAAATCAGTGGAGACCAGATTATGTAGGTTCTTGAATACTAGGAAGAGGAGGAAATTTTTGAGCTATTCAGACATTTTTTTTTAGGTGAATGATAAGGTAGAAGCAATGTTTTAGGAAAAACAATCTGACAGCATTGATTGTGGAGAGCAAATTTTATAAAGGACAATGGAGAAGAGGAGGTCTGAGAGAAGACCCGTGCAAGAAAGTATGCCCATGTAAGAAAGCAGATAATAAGAATTTGAACCAGCTAAATAACCCTGGGAAGTATACTGAAATCCAGAATTTGTAGAGTCAATATTTTGAAATTTCCAGAACAAGACACTCCATCTCTCCACTCTGAGCATTTTCTCTAGTTGTCTTCCATGCCTAGAGTGCTCTTTCTCCTCAACTCAACTTCCTGACCTCCCTGGCTTTCTTCAAGTCTCAACTAATCTTCTATAGGAAGCCTTTCCCCACTCCCACCCCTTACTTAGTGTCTCCCCTTTATTGCCTATTTCCTATTTAACCTATACATATAGCTTATTTGTACATATGTGCTTCTTGTCTCCCTCTGTTAGACCATGAGCCCCACAAGGGTAGATAGCGTCTTTTGTCTTTCTTTCATATCTCTAAGGCTTAGCACACTTCCTGGTATATAGTAATAATTAACAAATGTTTATTGACCAAACTAACTGAAGCCTCCTAGGCATGTATTTATGATGGAAAGGCAAATGCTTCTGTAGTTGAGATTTTGAAGGTGAAACAGAAAAGGACCTTTTTCTGTATATATATCTTATCTTCCCTACTATGATAATGCCTAATGTTTTTATGATACCTTAAGGTTTCCGAAGCACTTTCTATATATTGCCTCATTTATATCCACAGTAATCCAAGGAGATAAGATCATCTCCTTTTACAGGTAAAGAAACTGATAGTGAGAGGAGTTAAGTGACTTGCCCAAAGCCCTACATCCACTAAGTGTCTGAAGCAGGATTCAGACTCATGTCTTCCTTACTACAAGTCTAGCACTGTAACCATCATCCCAGCCAGCTGCCTTACCTGCTACCGTGCCTTGCACATGATGGTCCCTGACAATTGATAAAAAATGTTGAGTTGCTATTATTTTCATAATTGCTATCAACGTCATTATTTTTGTTAGGTCTGGATCTGTGATTGTGATTTCAAATGTATAGAGCAGAAACTTCTACCAATACAAATATTCTGAAAATTATATTCTCAGAGATTTGAATCAATTAGTTATTTAAAATTTGCTTTTTCCTGAGTGTCAGCACATGGCGGAATCATCCTGGTCATTCATTTCCCATCGAGCTAGAAGCATTACTTTTCATTCTACTTATCAAATGAATAATTTTTAAACTAAAATAAAGCTTTTTAATGAGTTTGGTGGAGTGGAACAACTAAGATGATTAAAAGTATGAAAAATAAGACCTATGAGGAAAAGTTAAGGGAATTAGTATTATTTTGCCTGGGGAAGGGAAGTCTACAGGGTGACAAGAATGCTATTTCAGGATCAAAGGTATGTTTCATGGAAGATGGATTCTGGTCATTTTCTAATTTCACCAAAGATAAAGCTAACGTGATTATGTATAGACAGCAAAATATGAGATGGTGGTGAGATCCACCTCTCAGGTGCCAAAATGACTTATTTAAATTACATTCTCTATTCTCTAAATTCTCTATAAACTCCAGTGACAAGTCCTATTCCCTCATGGTGCAGATTACAAAATAGACCCAAAGAAATTAAGTGATTTGTCCAAGGTTGAACAGATAGTAAGGGACAGAGCTAAGATTTGATCTGAGGTCCATTCTGACTCCAGATGCAACCTTTATTCCACTACACCACACTGACTCTTGCTATATTATTGTTTCAACAATTTAGACAAGAGCAGCAGTAGTCTTCATGGAAGCAGGTTCCAGTAGTAGGGAAGGGGCTTCTCCACTCAGACCCTTAGTGGAACTAGAATTGGGGAACTTACTTTTACCAATCAAGAAATTACATCTCTGCCTCAGGTGACTCACTCAGACAGTCAGTAAACATTTATTAAGCACCTGCTATATATCAGGCACTGTGCAAAACACAATGGATACAAAGAAAGGTAAAAGACAGTTTTTGCCCTCAAGGAACTTATGGTCTAACGGAGTAGACAAAATTCAAATAACTGTGTACAGACAAGCTATATGCAGGACAAATCTTAAATAATAAACAAAGGGGAAGCAACTAGAATTAAGATGGATTAGGAAACACTTTCTGTAGTAGGTGGGATTTTGGCTAAGACTTGATGAAATCAGGAATCAGAGATGAAGAGAAAGATCATTCTGTGCAAAAGAAATAGACAGTTAAAATGTCCAGAGTTAGGAGATGGAGTATCTTATTCAAGGAACAGCAAGAAGGTCAGTATATCACTGATCAAATGAGTATTTGGGGGTTGTAAGGTTTAAGAAGATTGAAAAGATAGTGGGGAAGGCAGGAGCAAGTTATGAAGGGCTTTCTTATATATCTTATATTTGATTCGAGGTGATAGGGAGCCATCAGAGTTTATTGAATAGGGAAGGGAAGTGGTCAGACCTATGTTTTATGGTGATTACTTTGATAGCTGAGTGAAGGGTGGACTGAAGTGGGGAGACACTTGAGGCAGGCAAACCAACCAGGAGGCTGTAGTGATAGTACCTGGACCAAGGTGACAGATGCATCATAGAAGAGAAAGGGGCACCTGTGAGAGATGTCCCAAAGGTAAAATTGTCAGGTCTTTGCCTTCTGCACCTCTAGTTAAGAAATGTAATCACACCCACGATATATCTAAATTAGAATATAATAAGATAGAAGAAATAATAATACTAAAGACAAAAGGAGATTGCTTCCAGTTAGGAGTATAGAGGATCAGGGCAGGTTTTGTAACTGTATCTATAACATCTATGACTATGTCTGCATATATGTGTATGTCTATGTATATAGATACATATATTTATATACATACAGAGATATATGCGTGTAAATATATATACATATATATCTGAACGTTTAGACATCTATATGCAGATATACAAATATAGTATATATCAATTTATACATACATACACCTATACATGTGTGTATGTGTGTGTGTATGTGTATATATCTATATCTATAGCTCTGTGTGTGTGCATATATACATATATATATATGTATATATACACAGAGAGAGAGAGAGAGAGCTATAGATAAAGATATACCTTCTCTTTCATCAACACATCCATTAAAATACCTGGAAGAAATCAACACAGTTTCATGAACAGGAAGATAAATTTTATATTGAAATTGATTTCCACTTCTTCTTCCTAAGGATTCCTTGGTTTCCAGAAGTGAAAATAATTTGATTTCAAAGTGCTAACTAATACCACCAGGGAATTCCCATCACTACAAGATGAAAGTTAAATGCCTCTTAAACGGTTGAGATTGTAGTGACTGAATTATAATCTAGGAAAAAAATGTAAAATGAAAATTTTCTAATAAAATAAATACAAGACTATGATCTATTAAATTTATAATTAGAAATGAGCTCTTAGTTTAATGAGCTACTAGAAATCCCATTTTAGGATACCTCTATATTTCTGGATATCAACCTGTATGGAAGAAAATTGCCTAAGGATTAAACTATAAATCAGCAAGTATTATTAAGTATGTAGCAAACACTCTGCATTTGGGGAAAGTATGGGAAAAATCATAAAGCAGGGTTTCAGTCCTGGAGAAGCTAAAATTTATCTTAAATGTTTTATCTCTTGTTCAGAGTTAATAGTTAGAGGGCCTGTAGTAGTACTGTATACCAAAGGAGACCTGGAAGGACCCTTTGAGAGGTCATTTTACACATGACTCTCTTTCCCATCTCTTCCCTTATTGATCATAATTTTTAAGAGTGTCCATAGGCCATGCCAACACATTATTTAGCAATCTTCATCCTGTAACCATTTCCATTACTGAGGAATAAAATAGCCACAATCTTCTAGTGGTCATTGGGTTGAATTGTGAAGAGGAGCTGCTCATTTGATTCTATTACAGCCTCAAACACATAAAACACATCAGCCTCTTTCTCAAGTCAAGTGCCTTATAGTTAATTACGTAAGTTTTCTTCAGTGACAACTGTCTAGGATATGACTGAGCTAGACAAATGTCATACAAAGTGAAGGGGAAAATTGGCTATTGGCAGGTTACTTTTGTCTACAACGGCATAAATAAGGCCAAAGAAATCACCTCAGGATCTATATTTTTCATCAGTTTTTTTTTCAAATATTGATTGAATTAACTAGAAAAAAAATTTTTAATTGCTCCTTTGTGTAGTTCTGTAGGAAGGGATTAAATATACATCTAACAAAGGATGTTGTTTTCCTCTACCTTGTTTCTGCTTGCTTTTTTGTTTTCTTTTTTGCTTTATTTATGCTTGGAGGGAAATTATAAATACTGTAGAATAAAAGAGTGTTATTAAATGAAGAATCTTCCAGCTTCTGGACTCTTCAATTTGGATAGGGGTCAGAGGATTGGCCAGTAGGGAATTTTGAAACCCGAAAGAAGTGACGAGATGACAGAAGACATACCTGAGTTCCTTTAAGGAGTATAAGTGACCTACCCTGAATGAGTTATATTATATGGTAATAAAAGGAATTCCTGATGGATGTGATTACTGAGTCACTAGTAACCATCCCTGAAAAGTTATGCAAAAAAGAGAGTGTCCACAGGACTAGAGAAAGTCAAATGCTGTTATTTCTAAAAATAAAAGCAAAAATAGTGGAATGTGCAGACTATATGTCAGTGAGCTTTACTCTAATACCTGACCAAGTTTTATATAATTTATAATTAAATGAATAGTTGGTGAGTATTTAGAGAAGGAAGCAGTAATCACCAACAGTCAACAGAACAGAATGTAACAGACTCACTGCACTTCCCCTTTTCACAAGGTGACAAGGTCAGTTTAGACAAACAGTACATCATTTTTTTGGCAATGCATGTGATAGTCTTTTGTGATATCCTGTGAGAAAGTTGGAGAGGTGTAGATTAGATGATACTATAGTCAGATAAATTTAGAATAGGTCAAATTATCAGACCCAAAGAGTAATCACTGCTAGATCAATGTTGCTCAGAAGGGATGTCTCTAGTACATACCTCCAGGAATCCATTCTTGACATGGGGCTGCTCAACATTTTTTTTGTCAATGACTTGGACAAAGGCACAGTAGGCATATCTATTAAGTTTCCTGGGGCTGCTCAACATTTTTTTTGTCAATGACTTGGACAAAGGCACAGTAGGCATATCTATTAAGTTTCCATATGATTTGAAAGTGGAAGAGATTACCAACACATTGGATAGCAAAATCAAGATTTAAAAAGTTCTTTACAAGTTAGGATGATGAATTGAATCTAATATGATGAGCTTTAATTAGGATAAAAATAAGGTTCTACATGGCTTCAAAATTTCAGCTGTGTAAATATAAAATGGAAGACACATGACTAAATGTGACAAATATCTGGAGATTTTAATAGAACATGAACTCCATGTTTATCAGTAGTATAAAAGGTGACTATGATGGCCAGGATGATTTTAGGCTGCAGGTGTTCTCCCTGCTCTGCTCATATCACAACTAGAATAGTTTATTCAATTCTGGATGCCATATTTTCGATGAATAGAGGAGGGCCACCATCATGTAATATGAGGGACAATAAAAAGAGCCAGAGATCATAGACGTACATAAAGCATGTCAGGTAGGGCACACATTTGAGGTGAATGCTAAGCACACCAGTACTGGAGCTGTCTAGCCTGAAGAGACATGGTGACTATCTCAAAATATTTGAACAGCTGTCATGTGGAAGAATGCCTAAACTGTGAGCATCATGCACAACCTTGTTTCAGATTGGTAAGCTGAATTTACTTATTTTTCTTTCTGTTGAAATACCTAAAAATACTTAATCTAGCAAGTGTTTATTTCTTGAATGGAGATTATTTGCCTTCAAGTTAATGTATTTTTAATAAAATAAAGCCAAATTTCAAACCTACACACATGCGCACACACATGCACACACACACATTAACAGAGATTTTTTTGTATAATTATAAACAAATTCCTATTAGCAATTACAACTATCCAAAACTGGAATGAGTTGTTACAGGAATAATGTGACTATGATTAAGAGTATTCATGCCAATGCTGAGTGATCACCTATTGGAAATATTGCAGACGTAATTAAATCATGTTTGGATTGAATTCAGTAATGGTCCTTTAAAGCTAAAAAATTTTATGATTCTGCTTTATAGAATTAGAAAAATGATAGTCTTGTTAGCTAGGTTACTGTCAGGATCATTTTGTTCCAGTTTCAGCAATGCTACTGAATTGAAAGTCATTCAATATACCTTCAATATCCTATACCTCAGTTTTTTTAAAAGATGTGGCCCTGAGCCTCAAGCTTTGGTTTTCATAGAACCAATCCATTATTCTGAACTATTCCCAGATAATTTCTTTCATTTTTTTTCCCTTCCTGAAACTCTTCTAAAAATCTTAAATTATAGATTGTATCTAGGAATCCAGACAAGGGAATTAAAGGATCTTGGGTTCCCATTCAAGCACTCAAGATAACAATGCATATCAGGTCCAGGACAGCCATTATTTCATTCCATAAAAAATTAAAAATAAGACGAAAGACTATTAGCTGCACATAAATAAGTGATTTTCCTCTTCTGAGACCTGCCACCGGTTCTTCTATAAGCCTTCAGACATACCATACTACCCTAGAGCTCTGGTCTTTTCTAGGAAGGGAAACTAACTTGGGGTTGCTGGAGAGCTCTCCTCCTTGAAACTGATGGGTCCCACTTTTATCCTAGAGATGAAAGTCTCCAACCTTATTATAGCTAAAATGGATTTAGTGGCTAGAGAAGCAGCTCTCTTCCCATCAGACCTGAATCATCCAAATAATTCACAGTAATTACAAAGGACAAGTTCTGGTGTTTCTTATTATGGTTCATTCCCTTCCTGTGCCTCCAGTTCCAGGGCCTTAAGTAATGCATCTAGGAAACTTTGACATTCTTCCATAAAATTAAGGACTGTCAATGCTCCTTCAAATGCCTAGGGTTCAGTAATCACTAGGACTTGGCTATATGAGTCACTTCTCCATAGCTGGTCTCAGCCTTTTGAGGTAACACTGCTGACTCTCCAGGACTGGAGACAGGAACCCAGAATCCAAGGGTTCTCTTAGCTGTTAATCAGTCCATCACTCAGTCAACAACACTTTTTGGTTGTTATTCATTCATTCATTTGTGTCCAACTCTGTGACCCTGTGGATTCTAGGACACCAATAGTATTTATGGGGTTTTCTTGGCAAAGATATTGAAGTGGTTTGCCATTTCCTTCTCCAGTGGATTAAAGCAAAAAGAGGTTAATTGACTTGTCCAAAGTCACAAAGGTAGTAAGTGCCTGAGATCATATTTGAACTCAGATCTTCTTGACTCTAGGCCCATCCACTGAGCCCCCTACCTGACCCCAGTAACACTAATTGTGTGCTAAATGCTGACAATGTCAAAGAAAGGGGGAAAAAATCAATCCCTGCCTTCAAGGAACTCACATGCTAATGGAGAAGGAGTGGGGAAGGAGCAGAGACTATATGGAAATGCCAAGGTATATAGTGTATATATACAGAGTAGATGGAAGGGCATCTTTAGGGGAGAAGCCTATAGAAGCTGGGGTATGAAGGCATGTGGCTGAGAGCCCCAGGGCAGTCATTAGTAGTTCTTGGGTGGGTGGATGGAGGTTGTGGGTGTGATGCTGCCCTCAGATCTGAGCTCAGCGATTTCATCATCTCTCCAAAGTTCTGTTAGCTCCCTTTCTTAGGCTCAGCACAGTGGGAGGACTCCAACCTACAATGGCAAATGTCAACCCATTAGCAGACTCAATCATTGTCCTCACTGAGTTAGAAAGCAGCACACATGGGCTAACCAGGACCAGCAGGCATGTCTACACCCTCTGTAGGGAACTGCAGTCAACCACAAAATGGCTCAGTTCTTTGTACACTCACTGAGTTGAAGAGACAGAACCCTGTTACAGAAAATGTAAAACCATATACATTCCTGAGGCAAAAGATATTATTTAAAAACCAAGTATTATTTAAAAAACTACTTTTTCTTTGAGTATGTTTATACAAGCACTCTAATAGTATAATTTTATTGAATTCTGGATATGTGATAATTTATATTTATTTATATATTTAATATTTATATATTGCTTTAAGTTTTGCAAAGTCCATCACAAATATTAACTCATTTAATCTTCCCATCAGCCCTGGGAAGTAGATACTATTGTTATCCCCACTTTACACAGGAGGAAACTGAGGTCCAGTGACTTGCCCAGAGTCACATAGTAGGTATATGTCTGAGGCAAGATTCGAAATCAGGTGTTCCAAGCCCCAAGGTAAGCTCTCTATCCAGGGCAACACCTAATATTTAGCTCCGTATACGTTATATATACACCTTATATCAATATGGCAATGTTATTCTACTCATCCATTTAGTTAGTGCAGACATTGCCTCTGACTAAAAAATCCTGTAAACAAGAAATTACACTGACCCACAGGCCTTGAATCAGAGAATAAGATCTCACTGAGAATTGTTCATTTGTGTGTATATGAGGCTCTAAGTATATCAATAGTTTGATAAATCATATCTTTCTTATATATTCTCTCTCTACTGGGCTTTTATGATAACTTGCAGTTTTCTTTTTGTGTGGACTTTTTAAAAATAAACTCCATAACCTTTTCAAGTACAGCCTTGTGCTTTGTCAGGCATGCAATATTGGGGAATCATTAGTAGCAATAGGTGGTGTATATACAAGGCCAGAATGAAATTAACACAAGCTTAGGTTCCTAGCTTACTGAGAAGTTCCCCTTTTCGAGAAATAGTTGAAAACATCTCACAATTGGGATTAAATAAGTTACCCAAGGTTAGTGCAGGGTATACATGTGTTGGAGACAAGTAAACATTGAACATGTAGACCCAGAAAGCTTAGAACATCATAGACCTCGGCAAGTGACTTCATCTCCAAGGCTCTGTTTCCTCTTCTGTAAAATGAGGGGATTCATCTAGACTGGGGTTTCTTAGTCTTTTTCGTTTCATGGATCCCTTTGGTGAAACCTAAAAATCCTTTCTCAGAGTAATGTTTTCAAAGGCATAAAATAAAATACATAGGATTATAAAGAAACAAATTATATTGAAATTTAGTTATCAATTTTTTTAGTTCATAGAGTTCAGATTTAGAACCCCCAAATTAGTCATTTCTAATTTAAAATCCATGATGATTCTTACGTTCTTTTACTGCATAATCATAGGGGATTGGATTATGTAATGCAAAAATGTAAAGAAAAAAATGTGAGCCATTGGAAAATGGAAACTATAGACTAATAAAATGATCTGTGTACTCAAAAATATTTTGAATTCATCTATAAGGTTGGATTAAGTCCTGATCTGTGATAGGCTGTTGCATTTAGTAATGTGACAGCTATGTCTCAGCTTTTTTTCTAAATAGCGTATTTCAATTTAAACAAAACCAAAATATGAACATCGAAATTATAGAACAGATCAGTTGGGCTGGATTTGATTTGTCTTGCATATGAACCTCCTCCAAGCAGGTTTTAAAAGTGATTAGATTTCTAGATACTGCGTTAGACAATTTTTAGCAGCTCCTGGCAAAGTTGTAAAACTATAGGTACTCAATACTTGCAACGTTGAAAAATTAACTCCACCTATTGTGTAAAGTGAGGGTTACCTGTACTCTTTCACTTTCCATTTCCAGATAGAGAATGATTTTGTTTGAAAGAGCATTTCCTCAGAGTCTGTGGTTACAAAGCACTTCACAGATATTATCTCATTTAATGGTCCTAATGGCCCTGTGCAGTATTAATATGAAGAAACTGAGCCACCAGCCAGGTTTTGACTTGCTGGAGGTCACTGAGCTAAAAACAGAGCCAGTTCTTGTGATTCCAAACCCCTTTTGTCCTGTCTACCACACCACATCTCTGTGGGCTATGCTGCACATAATCCAGGAAGAAGCAGAAGATAAACCAGTGCAATGTTTGCAGCCTCAAAGCTATAGGAAAGCAATTAACAACTTGAGAAGTTAATTGTGACAGAGCCACCTCTTGTAACAATAGCTAACGCCCCTTGAGTGGGTGATGATTAATGTTATTCTTCAGGGTAAATACTGTGAATTAATATCCTCCCCTGTTATGTGTGTATGTGTGTGTGTGTGTGTGTGTGTGTTTTTAACAGTATTGCTTACTATTCAGTTTTTTTCATTAAAATATTGGATAGAGAGGTTTTGCCTAATTTTTGAAGACCATGATGAGCGTTCCCAATGCTTAAAGCAGCAGAGATGTTAAGTACAAATCATGTTGAATTTTAGAACTAAATGAATGTGTCGACTCAGATGACCAAAGTCCTTCCTCTTTTGGGGGTTAATGGCTTGTTTTCCTCTTCCTTTTAGCTCAATGAGTTTGTTTAATAAAGTTGAGAATTCGTTCACAGGGCCTTATAAACATGTGTTATTAGATTTTAAATCTGTTTTGAAAGTGCCTCTCTCCTACTCCCTCCTAGTAAAGTGACCTTTTTAAATGGAGGGAAGTGGGTTTAGATGACAGTCGTGATAAATGCGGTCATGTTCACTCAATAAAATAAGGCCCAGTGCATTTGAGGATAAATCAGTGAAATGTACAGCCCCACCTGTCTGTCTCCATCATTCATTTCCACTGTCACTTTCCCAGTGGCTGATGGATCACAGTTGCTGTAAAATTAGACAGCCTTTAATCTCATTTCATCCTGATTAGCTTCTCTTTACCCTTTCCCTCTAACTCACTGACTGACACGCTAAAAACTCACACTGGGCTGTATTTGAGCGTGGAGTACAAACTTCTCCTCAAATACCTTCTCAGAAAGGTGAGACAGGTGTTCACCTTTGCTGGAAGCTGCAGAGGGCCACGGATATAGTCAGTGTCATTTTAAGAGCAATCAGTAAACATAGCAACCAGGGCTAGATTAATCAGAGTACTAATCTTGGGGGCCACTCAACATATTTGAAACATTTTCCTATAGTTTTCAATCAGAAATAACCTAATTTGCTTTCATAAGACTAAAAGACAGAATCCTATGTAAAATAATTTTTAGACAAATTTGGGAGTTTTTTCCCCTTTTCTGAAAGATTTTCAAAAACTATCAAGTCATCACAAAGATACAGAAATAAGATTCAAATATTCTCATTAGAAAATGTAGCTTTCATGATTTTAAAACTGTAGTTGTCATTTGACTGTACATGAAGGTGACAGCAGGTAACCTTGAAACTAGTTCCCCTTTCCCTTACTTTGCAGGGTTCAAGAACCATCGTCTGTGTAGGTGGTCTCATTTGGTTGCATAAACTTAACGATAGATATATTTGAATGAGAATAAAAATAAATTATTTATTATTTGCCTCAGTAAAATTCTGTATTCACATACAGGAAAAAATAAAAACCACATGCTGAAGAAAAGGAGTGGTTATGGGTTTGTAGGGCACAGTGCTTTTTGATAAACTTCCCCTGAGGTTAAAAGAAGGGTAAGATGATTTTTTTTCTTACGCAGAGGATTTCCTGTATTTAGATGGCTAGTTTTAAATAACATTCAAGCAGTGATGGGCATAAAATAAGGTGGTAACAGTTGATGGCCCAGTTCGTAACTTGTGAAAGATTTTCTTGAAATCTTATTATGGGGATGTGCTCCATCTCTTAAGGCTGGCCCTGAGAATACCTTCTGATTTTCTAGGCTTTTCCCCAATTCTAATGAAAACGATAGGGAAAGGGAAGACATATTGTACTGCATGGTTAAAATATAAAAGAGACATTCAAGTCCTGATTCACTGTCCATCCACTTCTAGGGCTAAGAATTATGGCTTGATCCATGGTGAGCTAATATTAAAAGACCCAAAAGGTATTTAGCACCTCAGTCCTCAAATAACCATCTGATCCATTACATTTGTGTACAATTTCCAAAACACTTTCACGACCATTCTCTTTTCTTGCACCCCAGGGCCCTGAGGGGAAGCAGTGTGGTTCAGTGACTAGGAGGGTCATTCTTGGAGTCAAGAAGACCTGGAAACAAGGCCTGTCTCTGATATAAACTGGCTTTGTGACAATGAGCAAATCACTTAACCTTGTCATGCCCTAGCCATTTCTCTAAGACATAGGAGAGTCTGAGAGCTCCCCTCACCCAGTGAAAGCACAAAGGACAACAACAAAAAAAGAGCAAAGGAGCCAACAAAAAGAGCCCAATGAAGTAAAAGGGAAGATATTACTATTCCCATTTCATAGAGAAGGAAATGTTAGAGAACCAGAAAAGTGACTTGCCCAAAGTGACAAAGCGTTGAAATTGGGATCGAAGCCCATAGTCCGAAGAGCATTGATTCTGTAGTCAGAGGTCGATGTTGTTCAGTTGTGGTCTGACTTTTTGTGACCCCTTTTGGGGTTTTCTTGGCAAAGGTAATGGAGTTGTTTGTCCTTTCCTTCTCCAGCCCATTTGACAGATGAGGAAACTGAGGCAAACAAGGTTAAGTGACTTGCCCAAGTCCCACAGTTAGCTCTTAAGTGTCTGAAGTCATATTAGAACTCAGGTCTGCCTGACTTCAGACCCAGTGCTGTATTCACTGCAACATCTAGCTCCCTGTGTAGTCAGAGGGCCTGGGTTCAAATGCTGCCTCTGACACATCTACTTGTGTGATATTCCCCAAATCATTTACCTCCTCCTGGCGTGGGTAAAAGCAGGTTAAAATAGATGACCTCTGCCAGCTCTACATCTGTGCTTTTTAAAATTCAAATCTTCTTCCTCAAAGCCAGTTCAATGCTCTATATTCATCTGTTCTACGCTCTGATAATAACATTTTCCATATTTTACTCATAAAGATCTTTGTGGAAATGTATTTCTGTCTCACGCAAACGTCAGCAAAGCAAGATCAGAGTGGTTATAGCCATTTTACCGATAGATAAGTCAAGGTTCAAAGGATTTCACCAAGGCGACCCCTGAAGTCTGCGACAGAACTATACTAAATAGATGTCACCATCATTTGTAATTATCTACTATATTCTTAATCAGTGACTTTTCACAAAATCAAGTGTACTTTACCAATTGCTTCTTCCAGACTGGCTGTATTAGGATCACAAACTATGAAAATTTCAGGTAACTAAAAACACCCCTTGCTTGTTCATTGTGGCCAGGAGGACAAGGAGCCACAAATCCTATGACAACTTCAATAACTAAACACATAGACCTGCTCCATCCTTAGTAGCAAAGCAGGCGCCTCCCTCCTTGTTTTTTTTTTGCATGTTATCATTTATAACTGCATTTTGAAAAAAAATTAAAGATAATAAAACAAAATGAAATGAGAGATCTATCACTCAGAATAATCCAAGTGTGAGAAAGACTGCCTTTCCTTTTTTTTTTTTTTTTTTTTGGCATTGGCAAAAGAGCACAAAGTAAGAGCTGGCCCTGAGTCATATTGATTTCCCACTGCACTGGTTTCCTAAGTGCTCTGTTGATCCGTGACAAACAATAAGTTCCCTGCCTGTACATCCACATCACCTCCCCATTTGTCCTCACCTAGATTTAAGGTGCCCATATGATGAGCTGAACAAGGACATCATTTTTCTACTGGTGTCACTGGGCCAAAGCCTCTGCATAGAGCATGATAACTAATGCTGGGCAAGTATACATCGACTCTAGATATGATGGTAACAGAATATAACAAGTCTGTGTGTTGTATCCCTACATAGGAAAAGCAGATGAAACTGAATTGGGAGGAACTGAGTTTTCAGCAGTATCCTAAAAAAAACCCTTCTTCCTCCAGCTACTACCATCAGAATTTTTTTAAAAAGAGGAGAAAACAGTGAATCTCTGTGACTTTGCTGCCACAGTTTTGATCTTTGTCACACAAGAGTTCCTAAGTAGATAGATAGAAAATGTGTGCTTGTGCTGCTAATGGCATTGTACAGGAAATTAAGCGTATACATTTGGAGAAGGCATTAAATCAGCAGGACCTTAATTTAAAAACTTCAAACTGTATGGAAATGCAGCTTGTTCATTGCTGTGGAATAGAAAGCTACCAAGCACCCTGAGCCTGCTTATGGAAAGCATGCCAGCAAAAAAAACCAGGGTAGGTTGAATGTCTTAACAGTTTCCAGTGTATATTCAAGGTTACAGTAACACAGCATTTTCCAGGAAATGCTACCCCTTTCTGGTCACTGTGATGTACCTGCTATCCTTGTTCACCTACTCCCCCCCAAAATGCCACCTATGTATCAGATAGTTAGGGATACGAGTTAAGTGAGCAAGTGACTGAATGAGTTCTCGAGAAAGTGGAGTAGTAGAAGCTGGCTGTTCTGCAGCAATTTGTGGAATAACATTATGTAAAATTAATCAAAAGGGGCTGGATCTGAAACTGCTGTCAACACACCACTGATCCCCTGTGTACATAGCTCGGGATTGGCAAGTACCCTGCTTTACTGCCTTCTGCTTCCTTCCGCTGTTTGTAGTCTCAGATTTTGCACGCCTTGATTAAGGCAAATAACGGGGGTGCCAAGCTATCAAATTCTAAGATAGAAAATGATATACATCTTGGTGGTGGTTTATTTTTTCATCTTTTTCCCCCCACAGTTATGCCCTATAACAGCGCCCATCACTGTGTGGTAGAAGTGGAAAACTTCTTGTTCGTGTTGGGAGGAGAAGACCAATGGAATCCGAATGGTAACTATCCAACCTTTAGCATGGACCTATCCCCTTCCTCGCTGGGCTCTGCAAATGTGCAGAGCAGAGCAGTCAGACTTTGTGCCAATATCTTGAGGGTCAATCACTAAGCTAGCTGAGGACATATCTACCATGGCTTTGACACTCTATCTGGGGATTTCACTTCTCCATGATGTTCCCGACCCTGCATTCTTTCCCTTTCCCTAGAGGAATGCTGCCACCATCAACAGCACATGCTCTCTAGAGTAAAGGTATCAAACAAGCAGCTGTTAAGAATTTTAACCATCATTTCCATCTCTGTTGCATTCTTATTGTAAGAAAATGGTGACAAGAAGTGAACACTTTTTTTTCCATCTTCTTCCAAAGGGTTTCTGCTGAAGATTCTTTCCAGAATTAATCATGGGCTCACAGCTCTACAGCTGGAAGGGATCTCGGAAGCCATATAGCTTAATCCCCTTATTTTACATATGGAGAAATTGAGGCTCAGGAAGTTTAAGTGACTTGCCCAAGGTCACATACAGAGATGGGATGCAGACCCAGAATTTTTGTCCTCTTCTGAATTGGTTCTGTTTTAGAGTCTATAGCTCTCATACCGTTTACATCTCCAAGTCTCCCTTTTTGATGTGTTTACTTCATAAATTTATTACAAAGAAAAATTAAGTCACTTTACATGTTTCTGAGCTAAACACACAGAGAACACTGTGCCTTGCAAATATACCAAATTATAAGATATTGTTTAAAACCTCGCACATGAAGAAGGAGCTGCCTTTGTAGCAGCCTGTGTAACAGAGACAATTATGACTGAGAAACCATAAAACAGCTTGCAGGTACACATTTTTGCTTTAAAACCCCAGAACATCCAGATGAAATTACATATACTGCATATATTTTATTGTGAATGCGCCATTTCAGCATCTGCACCAAACCAAATTATAGAAAATCGTTACATCTGTTCACTTCCTAAAATCTTAAAGAAAACCAATCCCTTTTACCCTCTAGACCATTTCTTTTGAAGAAAGGGGGGAAAAATGGGACAGCCTTTGGAGAAAAACCCTTCAGCCTTATTGTCAGATCTCTTGAAATGCTGGCAGGAGGTTGAACTTGGTACCCTCTGAATTTCAGATACATTTCATGTGGGGCAGGTTGGATTTTGAAGCAAGAGCATTTCGGATATTGATAGCCTCTCTGCTGAGTTATCCTATTAATGACGGATTTGATGCATTACCAGGAAACTGACAGGAATACCATTCACTATAAGCTCTCCACTTACTTACTGCACAAGTTATCCTGCCTTTGAACTGAATTTCATGACTGCACACATATACTCCAAGTAAGGGGTGTCTTCAAGTGAATCACACTTTACAGTTTATTTCTTTTGTCACCTAGATTAAAAATAAAGTGTGACAACAAAACAGGGTGGCCCACCAATGGTGAATTTTAAAATTTATAATATAAATTAATATATATATATAATATGAATAAATATAAATTTATATTTATAATAAAATTATATTTTTAAAGATAACTAATAAACCTGAGCCCCACCCATTACACTAGGACCCTTTTTTCAGGGATAAAACGGAAACATGGACAATCTTTTAGCCCCTTGTATAAGACAATGAGATTCCCAATGCTAAAAATCAAAGATTAGGCCATACTATGCTGTTCCCCATCCTCCCATCCTTCTTAACCCTTCCTTTGTGCCATATTTTTCATATGTAATAAATGTGAGGAAGTCTTCCTAAATTTTACCTTAATTTTCTTTTTCATAAAGGAGTGCTTAGAATTCAATCTTATTCTTCCTCACCACAGGGTGGTATTTACTATTTTAATTAAGGGAGAAGATATAAATTTTAACAGTGCCACTATTGCCCTCTATCTACCCTACCGTATGGGCTACAGCTAAGCTTAGAGGTTAGCTGTGTTATAGCAGGGTAAGCACTGAGTCCGGTGTCAGAAGAGCTCACTCTGCACCTTAGTATCTCTGTGACCTTGGAGAATTCATTTCACCTTTTCTGGGCCTTGATCTTCTCATCTGTTAAAGTAGGAGTGGGGAGAAGAAAGGGGAAAGGGACTATAACCTCTGTGCTCTAACACATACAATATAACAACTTATTATCCTGGCTTAGTTTCCAAACCCGACAGTGTGGTGGCTAGGTCATGGGATTTGGATCTGAAAGAATTGGGCTCATTTCCCACCTCAGATACGTAGGCAGCTAGGTGGTGCAGAGAATATAGTATTGAACTTAGAGTGAGCAAGTCCTGAGCTCAATTCCAGCCTCAGATGCTTGCTAGCCTTGTGATGGCTTAGTCACCTGACTACTTTGTACCTTAATTTTCTCATCTGTAAAATGGAATTAATGATAGCACCTACCTGACAGGGTTGTTGTAGAGGATAAAATGAGATAATGTTTGTTAAGTGCCATATAAATGCTGGCTAGCTTTAGCTGTTATTAGAGATTGCAACTCTGAGCATATCATCAAACTTTTTTACACCCATGTGAGGAGGTTGAATTTGATGGCCTATAAGATTCCTCTGAGATCTCAGTATTTCATTCTCTGAGAGAAACTGACCAATCCAAACCCATTTAGGGTAGATGTGTTATTTCTTGGAGGATAAAGAGAATAGGACTGAGTTAAATGGATTAACTAGACTGAGTTAAATAGACTGAGTTAAAAAAAAATCTGTAACTGTCATGAATCTGTCAGACTTGTAACCCATCTACCCACTTTCACTTTGCCATATCCTACTCCTCTAATCAAGTCAGCACTGGGGAGACAAACAGAGGCCAAAATCAAAAAGTGTTAGTATTTTGAACATCTTTTTGGTGAATATTAAATTAGTCCTGAATTATTGAATCTGGATGGAAGCTGTTTCCCTTCCTTTGACTTAGGACTCTTCATAGTCCTGGTGTCACTGATATAACTCCTCATTTAAATGGCTATTGGAGGGGCTAGTCATCTCCAAAAAGTGTCAGTTTGATTTTGAAATTTTATCTTTTGAGCCAATTCACAGGTTCTGCGTGACAAGTGGTGCGAACCTTCATACAGGGCTGAGCCGAGCTAAAATAGGGACTGAGCTCTTTTAAACTGAGTTATTTGAATAAATTGGAAACATCTTTCAGAATCCCCAGGCCCATTGAGAGCTATGACTTCCAAGATTTCGTCTGATGCAGTGAGAAACCCTAACTTTCAAAATAAGAGCCCACCTGAGTTCCTTAGCATAATAACTTCTCTGCTCTTGTAGTCAGTCAGTAAGCAAACATATGAAGCCACTACTGTTTGCCAGATATTATGGTAAGTGCTGAGCATATAAACAAAATAAGACAGGACTAGCAGAAGATCCTGTAAAAGCAGACTGAAAGTGTTCCCTTTCTGTCATGACAATCAAGGCTTGTTGAAAGGTTCAGAAAAGACACACTTCAGCAAGCCTCGGCTTCCAAAGGGAATTAATACAGACCCTCACCATTCTATCTCTCTCTGTGTCTCTCTCTCTCTGTCACTTTCTCTCATACTCACATGCACACATGAATACATGTAAATACATATTCACACGCAAATATATGTGAATATGAGAAACAACGTGGCCCGGTAGCCTATGAGTGGTCCTTGAAATCAGAAAGACCTGGTTCCAAGATACAAATACATATGAATTGTGTGTGTGTGTGTGTGTGTAACATATACACAAAAGTCAGCATGGCCTGATGGATAGAAGACCTGAAGCTAAGTCCTTGCTCTGATACCCGCTGGCTGGGTAACCTTGGCAGATCACTGAACTTGTCCATATAACTTCTCCATATGACTTTTCCATCTAACTCTCTAAGACTATAAGTTGCAGAGTGGGTGTTAGTCTACACAGGAAGAAGAAATTCTTCAATAGGAATTATGAATCCTAGGTCTGGTTCAAAAAACAAAAGATAGATAAATGCACACATTTCTTTAGTGTTTAATAATCATTTAGCTAACATTTATATAACTATGCACTGATTTGCTAAGTGCTTTATAAGAATTATCTATCAATAAATATCTATTAAGTGCCTGCTGTGTTCCAGGAATTTTGCCAAGTCCTTCTCTCTGATCCTCACAACACCCCTTTCAGGTAGGTGTTAGTATTGTCCCCATTTTACAAATTGAGGTTAAACAGGAGATGAAGTGACTTGCCCAGGGTCACAACTCATAAGTGTCTGAAGTCAAATTTGAACTCTCTAAGACTATAAGTTAAACAAAGGATATTGGTCTATGCTGGAAGAGGAAATCCTTCGATGTCAATTACGAATCCCAGGTCTGGTTAAAAACCAAAACATAGATAAGTGCACACGTTTCTGTAGTGTTTAATAATAATTTTATTTAACTCTTAACTATGCACCAATTTGTAAGTGCTTTACAAGAATTATCTATCAATACGCATTTATTAAGTACTTATGTTCAGTGCTTATCTCACTTGATCTGTATAACACCCCTTTTAGTAGGTGTTGGTATTGTCCCTATTTTACAAACTGAGATAAACAGAGGTGAAGTGACTTGCCCAGGGTCACACAACTAATAAGTGTCTGAGGTCTAATTTGAGCCCGAGTCTTCCTGACTCTAGGTGTAGTGCTCTATCCACTATGCCACCAAGCTGTCACTATTAATTTGTGTGTAGATAAATAGATAGATAGCTATAGATAGATAGCTAGATAGATAGATAGATTAAAGAGTCTAAATTCCTGATGCATATTTTATAGGTGATATCTGCCTCTCTATGGTTTATAGCTATATGTCTATGTATTTGTATATATACTACTTTAAAACAAAACCTCAGATGCCATCTAAACTTTTATATGTAAATGACCAATGAAAGGGTGGCAATTAAAGACCTTATTATTTCATTTAAATTTGGTATTTCCCACCCAGGGCTATGCCTTTATTACAGATCAGACTAATCTGACATTTGTCATCAACCAATTTGAATGATCTCTTGGAGTCTGCCCCAAATTGGACAATTTCTTTGATAGAGGAATGGAGCCCCCTGTTTGGAAAGACCTGCAGTTCAAGGCTGCCTTTTATAAGGCCTGTGAAGAATCTCAGGAAACATAAACTCTAGAGGTAAAAGGGACCTCACAGGTAATCTAGTCCAACCCTCTCATTTTACAGATTAGTAGACTAAGACCCAATGGGGTTAAATGAATTATTAATTTGTTGATTGACTGATTTCCCAAGCACACACGAGGAGTAAGAATTATAGGTGAATGAGTCCACATCCTGTAATGCCCAAGCTAGTGTTCTTGCCACTCTATCAAGATCTAGTCCAAACCCATTATTGGCTCAATGCAGCCACCTAGAGACGAGGCTTCCAATAGCAGAATTGATCTTTGTTGTTATTCAGCTTTTTCAGTTGTGTCCAACTCATCATGACCCTATTTGGGGTTTTCTTGGTAAAGATGCTGGCATGATTTGCCATTTTCTTCTCCAGTTCATTTTACAGATGAAGAAACTGAGATAAACAGAGATTAAGTGACTTACCCAAAGTCACATAGCTATTAAGTGTCCAAGGCTGAATTTGAATTTAGGTCTTCAAGACTCCAGTTCCAGCACTCTATTCACTGTGTCCCTAGCTGCAAAGGTGCTACTAGGTTATCTTGGCAGAAGATAATTACCTAGGTCAGAAAAACCAAGCAGGTTAAAGCTTCTATGTTGATCACTATTGGGTTGGGACCCATGAGTGGTCAGTGTATTTCTAGCCTGGGTGACATAGGAAGATCCAGTCTCTTCCCTCCCTTTCTACCTCAAAGAAGTAATGGATGAGTAAGGAAAAAAATCAAGGTTCCAAATCAACCAGAAAAAATTGAAGCAGGAATTTCTCAGCAGGGGAAAAGATCATCCAGAGACAGAGAACAGAGCATTATGGCCATTGGCAAAGTTCATGTTTGAGGTAGTGTTTCCTGAGTCCAGGGTCACAACTAATAGGAAAATGATGTGGGAGCCTTAGAAAGTCATGTTGTCCATAGAAAAGTAGGAAAATGGGAGACACTACTTCGAGGGAAAATTATTACAGAATGGATAGTTACAGAGGAGGGATGACCCCTGGTAATGAAAGTTAGTGTGATAAGAGACCAATCTGTCCATTCTGAAAAAGGACCATGACATCAGGGAGATGATGACATGACTTGCAGTTGACTTTTATTTCAGTGAGGGAGGCCTATGCAAGATCACCAATCTTACTTTCTCCTCCAGAGTCATCTGGGTGCAGGGGGCAGAAATTCATCAGGATGACTGGAGATGGCCCAGGATACAATCAGAGATCCTGGTCCTTTTAGGCTAAGGCCTTTTCTGGTCCTCATTTTGAGTAAGTGACCAATCCCAGGAGCCCCTCATGAAAGGTCTATAGTGGGGCTGTGTTCTTGTTGCAGTGAGTAAGGCAGCAAATCTCCTAAACTGAAGCTCAGGCTGATGTCTCCTGATTCACAGGTTACCTGGAGAATCTGGGTGATCAAGATAGCCCTTGATTGCTCCAGCCACCTACCCACCAAGATTCCACCTTGATAGAAGTCACTTCACACACAAATAGTGTGATGTACAAGATGTCTACTTAAAATGCAGCCAATCAGTTCCCCAAACCCCTATAAGATGCCAGATGGAATTTTTCCAGGGAGCTCTTTTAGATATAAGGCTAGATCTAAGGGAGAACCTCTGTTGTTGGGGGCATACATTAAAGGACAATTCCTAAAAGGTCTTTTTTACAGTCTTTGTGATCATAGGCTAGGATGTCGCCTTTCTTTGCATAAATTATTGTGTACTAAATGAATTTGACATCTGTAAGTACTTCCCACTTCTTTAATTGTAAACATTCTGGGATGGATCCAAGAAGGGCGATCCAGTGTAGATCCTATTTCACTTTTGAACAGTTATGACTTGATTTCTGGGAAACCTTTTCCTGACCTAGAGCCTAAAGTAGGCTCTGAAACTTCTACTCATTGTTCCCAGTTTTGTCACTTTGGTCAAGAGCAAGTTTAATCCTTCTTCCATGTGACAGTCCTTTAAATACTTGAATGTCATCACTCCTGGACCTTTAGTTGTCTTTTCTCCAGGCAAATCATACATAGTTCCTTCACCCTACCCTCATATGGCATGAACATGAACTCAAGGCCTTTATCACCCTAGCTTCCCTCCTTTGGATACTTTCCGACTAATTAACATCCTTCCTGAAATATGGTGCTCATTACTTAACACTATATTCCAAATGATCAAGGCAGAGTATCTATTTATTCCTGGTTCAATTAATCAATTTTCATTTATTAAGTACCTACTATGTGCCAGTCATTTTACTTTGCACTAGGGATACAAAGACAAAACTGAAACAATATTTGACCTCCTGGACCTTACGTTCTATAGGATAAAACCATATGTGCACATTCCCAGAAGCTGTTTCTCTCAGCCCAAGATTTACCTGCTATCTCACAGTAGACTAATTGTGACCTTCAGGCCTCCAAAACTCCAAAGTCTTTTTAAGATAAATTGTTACTTAATCATGTCTCCCTTATCTTATGCTTGTGAAATTACTTTTTTGAACCCAAATTCAAGTACATTTATTCCAAGTAAATTTCAGGTGGTACAGTAGATGGAATGCTGGTCTGGAAGTCAGGGAGATTCATCTTTCTGAGTTCAATTCAGACCTCAAACACTGACAATCTGTGTAATCCTGGGCAAGTCACTTAACCTTGTTTGCCTCAGTTTCTTCATCTGTAAAATGAGCCAGAGAAGGAAATGGCAAATCACTCTAGGATCTTTGCCAAGAAAACCCCAAACAAGGTCATGAAGAGTCAGATGTGACTGAAACAACTGAACAAATTTTATGGGATTTGGCCCAGTATTTTACCCTGGCATTTTTTTTTCGATTCTGATTCTGCCATCCAGTATATCAGGTATCCCTCCTAGTTTTGTGTCATCTGAAAGTTTGATAAACAATCAATGTCTTTATGGTACCATATGGCACCATAATCTCATTTGAAACAAGTCCAGAAAAAAAAAGACAAACTTTTGCATATAGTGTGGACACTAGGTAATGCTATTTGGGTTGATTGATGCACCACTGTCATGCCAGCAATTAATTAATTGAAAGCCTGGAAGAATTCCTAGGTTGGTCCACTGCCCCCCAACTGGATGACATCCTTATCTTGTTCCATTACAAGCAAAATCACATTAAAAACATGTGAGGTCTTGCTTTGACCCCTTTATCACATTTTGTTCTATAATCAGACAACTATATTGTTAGATCCCATTTGCACTTGAGGGCTTGTCCTGGACTATGAGAGCTTCCAGAGGGATTCACTGTAGTTCAAGATGACCAAAATGTGGATTCTCCAAACTTGAACTTTGCACTGATTTGGAGGCAGAGCCAATTAATAGTGAACATTTATTCCCAAGTAGAGCTAACTGAAGAAAGAGGCCACCTTCCAATGAAGTAGTAAATAAGGATACTTCTAGACACAGAAAGAGACATTAGTGGTAGTAACATTCTGGTTCTGCATTAATCTTTTTGTAAAAAAAAAAAATAATGCCTCCAGGGTTAACATGGGCTAGGGACATGTTCATGTAAAATTTATACTAAAGAAGAAAGATCTATTCCAGGAGACTCTGCCTACCAGTAGCATAATATTCTCATCAGCTCACAGTGAGAACTGTATTGTGATGAACAGGGAGTTGGAAAGTCAGGTTGGTGGCAGACTTTAAAGGATTTGAAAATCAATAGAGGATTTTTTATTTTACACTAGAGGAAATAGGCAGCAGCTAGGTGATGCAGCAAATAGATCACTGAGCTTGGCATTAAGATGACATCTTCACATGTTCAAATCTGGCCTCAGATACTTACTAACAGTGTGATCCTGGGCAAGTCCCTTAACCCTATTTGCTTCAGTTTCCTCATCTGTACAATGAGCTAGAGAAGAAAATGGCAAACCACTCTAGTATCTTTGGCAAGAAAACCCCAATTGGGGTCACGAAAAGTAGGACAAGATAAAACTACAACAAAAGAGACAATAGGGAGCCATTGGAATTTATCGAGTAGAGGAGTGATGTGGTCAAGTCTGCACTCAAGGAGAATCATATTGGCAGTCCAGTATGGAAACTATATGGGAGAAATTTGAGACAAGGAGACCAAATGGAAGCAAATTCCAGAGACTTATAAAAACTTTCACTCAAGGACAGAGAAAGATGGAATCCACGACTACCATTAATGTGGGAGCTCACCTGGATCTGTGACTGTGTCCCTGGTTACTGAACCATAAACCCACTGCCGTGGTATAAAATAATCACTCTGGCTTCCCTGGAACTCAAGCTAATATAATGAACACTAGCATCAGGCCCTTTCTTTGACCCTGCCTTAAATATCCCTGCTCCTAATGAGTGAGACAGAGGAGTGATCATGAGCAGCTGCTCCTGGTGGCTGGCCAGATGCTGCTGCACCTGCATTTTGGCATCTTGCCTCTCCATGTGTTTTCAATTCCGTGGAGATGGTGTATCCTTGATTCCTACATTGGTCTGCATCAGGGAACTTTAGTCTTTCAGAATCTGTTCCTTGTGTACTAACTCATCCTCTTCCTCTACCCTCTTCACTGTTTAATACTGCCATCATAAGCCCTGCTCTGTACGTTATTTGGGGACTCCTCCCACTTCTCTTTATGATAATGTTCCTCCCATCCCTCTCATCATAGCGAATATTCCAGTCTCATCACCATGTTGAAATGGAAGCCATAGGCTGCTGCCTGCTTTCTTCTCACAAATGCTGATGAAACACTTCTTTCAGTTCACCCATGTGAGGAATCTAAAGTCCAGGGAATTGTATTGTAAATTAAAGAGAAGTCAGCAGTATTGCCTGATAGGACATAAGTTCCTTGAGGGGAGAAATAGTTTCATTTTTGTCTTTGTATCTTTAGTACCTAGTACAGTACCTGGTACTTAGACTAGAAAGGTTATGATCTTGTATAGTGTTCACCAAATTTTTTTTTATCATAAACCTCTATCAACAAAGAGTTCTTGAACACACATTCCCTGTTTTTATTTATACTTATTTATAAATTTTTATATAGGTATATATACATATGTAAAATATGCTACTTTACTCATACTTTTTATTGTAGTGACATACGTATATAGACGTGCTTATATGTCACTATATGCATTGGGCCAGCTAGGACACACAGTGAATAGTTAGATGACTCCTCTTCCTAAATTCAAATCTGGCCTCAGACACTTACTAGTTGTGTGACCCTGGACAAGTCACTTAACCCTGTTTGCCTCAGTTTCCTTCTCTGGAAAATGAGCTGGGGAAGGAAATGGCAAACCATTCAAGTATCTTTGCCAAGAAAATCCCAAATGGGGTCACAAAGAGTTGGACAGGATTGAAATGACTGAATAACAAAAAATTACACATTATAAAACTATACCTCCTGGGAGGAGGGCAGAAGGGAAAAGCATGACTATGTGGCCTGATGAGGGTGGAAAGGAGTAAAGAGTGGTCTAGACCTACCTTTCCAGAAATGCAGATCAAATGATTAAGAGAAGGAAAAGAGGTGATCTGACACTCAGGATCATAGATCTAGGGTTCAGAGCAACCCCAAGGCCATCACATCTTACCGTCTCCTTTTACATGGAAAGATCCTGAGGCCTGAGGAAGTTAAGCAAGTTTCCCTAGGTCACATAGTTCCTAAGTGTGAGAGGGAAGATTGGAACTCAAGTCCTCAGATTCAGAGCAGTCTCTGTTACCCGGGCCCAGAATGGTCCCAGTGCTTCAGGCTTCCCTGCCGGCTTTTATTTGCGTCTGTGTCTTCACATCCTACTGTGTGGCCTCTCCTCTGGGGAAGGAGTCTTGGAAGATGGTCTCATGTGAGTGTCCTCATTCAAATCTTATCTATCTGTGCCTGAGTTTGGTGAGCAGCTCAGGGGCAGGCACATCACCAAGATAGAAGGAAAATGATGGTCTCAATGCCTATGGGCACAGCTGCCTGGTACTATACCACTCCCTAAGGTAAATTCTTTCCCTTGCAGAGTGTACCCATAGTAAGGGCCAAAGCCTTATACTCCATTATCGGAGAAAGTCATTGCTCCATCCTGCCCAATGCCAGTGTTGTGGACAGCTGTGATGAACCTTCTTATTCTACTTTTGTACATCACTTCCCTCCAGACCCTCAGCCCTCTTCTTACTCTGTAACATTTATCCTTTTCTCTCACCTATCCATCTTGCTTCTCAGTTCCTCCCTAACCCCATCCATTTGAAGCACTCCCAAACCTTGTCCCAGGACCCAGAAGATGTCCAAAGGGAGTCTCCAATACCATCAGCAGTAGATGAGAGGCTGACACTGGGGCTGCGAAGGAAGACGTTGGTGTTCCAAGTTGGAACTTCAAACACATTGCCTCCCCGCAAATACTCCTGTCATAAAACCCATAGAAACACATAACCCATTTGTATGTTAGAAGTTGTGTTGGCCTTTCTATAAATGGAGGAGAATTTGGAGTCCCTGTTTCTAAATTTAGTTATAAATACATTAACAGAGATTTTGTCATATTGAGAGCATTGCGGGTTGATTTCTTCTTAGTTGCTTCATGGAAATCGATGCACGCTGTCTTGCTCCAGACTTCCTGATTTGCTGTCAATCTGTATGTAAACTAAGGTGCATTTTAATATGAAGGAAGCATTAATATGCTTCTGGGGCTTGACAGAAGGGATAAGCTAGTTAACCAGCTTATGTTTCCTATTCTAACACACTCCAAATATGACATGGGAGAAGATTCTGCCCCATTCTTCCTATAATTCCCCCTAACCTGCACTGAAGGAATATCCTGAGCCCTGCAGCATGACACTGCCCTCTCCTAACTCATATCATTCATTACAGTAGCTCTCTTAGTCATTTTTACCAAAACAAGAAGAGTTTTGCCTCATTTCTGGGTAAGAAGACAGGGTAAGCCACTTATGTTTATGGGGCCGTGGGACAGACAGCACAGAGGAAAGAGTGTTGGACTTGAAGTCAGTGGCCTAAATTTAGATTCCAGTTCTGTCCCAATGGTCCATTTGCTTAATCTTTCAGGACATTTATAAAATGAGGGAGTCAAAATAATATAATAATGACAGCATTTATACAGCACTTTAAAGTTGGCGAAGCTTTTCTGATTTTATCCTTATGGCCACCCTGGGATGTATTTACTATTCTTACTGTTACCCATTTTACAACCGAGGTAGCTGAGATAGAGATTAAAGCGGCTTGACCAGGGTCACAAAGCTATAAATACCTGAGGCTGGATTTGAACTCAAGTCTTCCTGACAGGTGGCCTGATGCTCCATCCACAGTATCACCTAGTTCCAGAGTCCCTTTCACTTCTAAGTCTATGACTTTCATAAAATTTGATAGGCAAAGAAATAACATTCAGTAGGATAGGAAAGAGAGAAGGAAAAAAGCATTTATTAAAGCCTATTGTATGCCAGGCACCATGCTAAATGCTTTCCAAATATTATCTCATTGGATCCTCACAACAACCTTGGGATGTAGGTGCTCTTATTACGCTTATTTTACAGTTGAGAAAAATAAGGTAAACAGAGGTTAAGTGACTTTTCCAAAGTCACGTGATTGGTTAAAATCCGAGAAAGGATTCAGACCCTGATTCCAAACCCAATACTGCATCTACTGTGCCACCTAGCTGCCAAATTAAGTAATATGGCATATGGACCAAAAAATGCCTAGCATCTTCTAACCAATTTAATTAGCATTTCCAAAATGGAGAGCCAAAAGCTAGTCGTGCGGTTTTACACTTATTTTGAGTGCTGTTAACTTCAAGTATTATTGAATGCAATTCTTTTGTTGAATGTGTACCTCTTCTTGCTTCCCTTATGAACAGTATGCCTTTTTAAAAAAGCAGTTGAATTGTATAATAGTCATTTTCATCTGAGTGTACTGTGTCTTAAATGCCACATGAATGTATTTTTTACAGGAAAACACAGTACAAACTTTGTCAGCCGATACGACCCAAGGTTTAACAGCTGGATCCAGCTCCCACCTATGCAAGAAAGGTAAGAGCATTCTTTGTGTTTTTGTCTGTGTTATCTCTGCCTGTCCCACAAACAATATTTGCACTTTGTAGTTTTCAAAAATAAAGCAACTAGAAGCAGCTAGATGACCCAATGGATAGAGTGCCACCCCAAGGGCCAGAGTTCCAATCTGGCCTCAGACACTAGTTGTGTGACTCTAGATAAGTCACTTAACCCCAGTTGTCTCCTGAAAAATAAAAATAAATAAAGCAACTATAAAATTAATCACTGAAAGACACAGGTTTTGCATTTACCTAACCAGTAGAGTCAGTCAGTTTATTAATCAGTGGGCTTACAGGATCCTAACTAGGCAGTGATTTAGCATCATGCAGAAAGAGCACTGGGGTCCTGTGTCTGCATCCTTCCTTTGTGACACCTAGGTGATGTTGGGCAGGTCGTTTGATTTCTACAGTTGTTAGTTTTCTCTTCTATAAAATGAGGAGGTAGGCTTCATGGGTTGTGAGGTCTCAAGAATACAATCCTAATAATTGACCTTACTTGTTCTTTAGTCAGTTTAATTCTACAACACTTCAATAGACATTTATTAATCACCTGCTGGGTGCAAAGCACTGTGGTAGGCACTTGAGATATAAAAACAGCACTAAAAAAGGTCTCTGCCTTCAATAAGCTTAAACCTTATCATGGGAATGCAATATTCACACATATAAGTAACAAAATGGCAGGCAGCCTGGCATAGTGAATACAGAGCTGGCCTTGGAGTCAGTTCTTGTTCAAATATTGCTGCTATCATTGACTGGTTATGACACTCTGAGCAAGTCGCTAAACTTCCTGGTGCCCCAGGTGACTCTCTAAGACTATAACATATAGGTCAGTTGTCATATGAAAAGGGCAGCTAAGCAGCACAGTGGACAGAGTCAGAAAGACTCATCTTCCTGAGTTCAAATCCAGCCTCAGACACTTACTGTGTGACCCCGGGCAGGTTACTTAGTACTGTTTGCCTCATCTGTAAAATGAACTGGAAGAGGAAATGGCAAACCATTCCAGTATCTTTGTGAAGAAAGATGGAGTCACGAAGAATTGGACACAACTGAACACCAAGAAAGAAGTAGTTACTAAAAATAGAAAAAAAAACTATAAGAAATCTGTCTTGATCTTCTGAGGAGTGGTACTTGAGAAGAGCTTAGGAGAAAACAGGATGCATTAGTTCATCAGGTCCTATTTCCCTAGGAGCACAAGGGAAGAGATGTACAAAGCTAGAAAAGGAGCTAGAAAGGATGTTAGAGTCCAATCTCTCCATTTTATAGATGAGACCACTAAAGTGTAGAGAATTAAAGGGATTTGCTGAAAATCAACTATGACTTGAAGTACTTGTGTTATCCTGGAATAAACCCAACTAAACTCTCACAAGAACTCCTAGAAGTTGCAGTGACGTGATTCAAACAGCAACAACAAAGGAAGCCTGAAATTTAATTAGATAAACATTGATGAGATCCCTGCTATGCTATGTGGAAGGGCAGCTAGGTAGTAGAGTGGATAGAACTTTGGGCATAATATCAAGAATGCCTGAATTCAAATTCAGCCTCAGACATGTACTTGCTGTGTGTCCCTGGGCAAGTCACTGAAAATACGTTTGCCTCAGTTTCCTCATCTGTAAAATGAGCTGGAGAAGGAAATAGCAAACCACTCCAGTATCTTTGCCAAGAGAACCCCAACTAGGGGTTATGAAGAGTTGGACACAACTGAAATGACTGAACAACAAATGCTATGTGGAAGGCACTATGCTAGGTACTGAAGGTGCAGAATCAAATCCAGAACTCTGGAGGAGCTTACATATTGCAGCCTTCACAGTTCTTGCTCACCTTTCTACTTTAAAGTAGAACCTAGCCTGTCATGAAACCCATAGAAATGATGGGGTTTTTTTTTCATTTTACATATTAAACTGCTGCTTCACATATCTAGTTTCCCAAGTCCATCTTTTACAACTCAAATCCCAAAATCAGAAAGGGACAAAGTATCAAATATAAAGTACATGCTTGCTTTTTTAAAGAAAATACATTGCTTTCTCTCTTTGCTGAAATTTCAAGGCCTTTTCCTAGGTATGACCCAATCTTGGTTTCCTAAGTAAGGGGCATTTATAGGCATGAACAGGACTAGGGCAATGACAGTAGCTTATAGAATCATAACCTTCTTAATCGTGATAAATAATCATAATATAAAAATCATTTAGCATAATTTTTCTATAATAGGAGTCTTTTTTAATTTATCATAAAATGCGTAAGTCAGACATTTAAATTGGTACATTTCTAAAGTATGATGATGGTCATGACATTAAGATTTCATCATCTCTAAAGGAAAACTTTCCCATTTTTCCCTTGAGCTTGACTCCAACAAAGACCTTCTTCTATCAATTATCAATGAACTCAATAGAATGAAACCATTTTGTTCATACATGCGTATTCACATGCTGGATTTGGGGGCACCATTGTTTCTTTCCAAAGTGACAGATGGGTCTACTTAAGCAAACATTAACTACAACTTTTTTTCCTCTAGAGGGAAATACAGGAAAGTTTTTACATCCTTTTTCTGTCTTATCCGTTGCTTCATGATCCTTTTTTCTCCAATAGTATTTTTTAGAAAAATATTTCCTCCTTATGCAACCTCTACTGTGTCAATAAGCTCTTGAAAGATGAATTACAAATTAAAGAGAAATCTCGTGATGATACTCTTAATTCCAAAATGTGCATTGGCGAAGCATGATGATATGAATTCAGACCATAAAGAAGTCCCAATTCTTAACTCCTTACTCTATGGAATTTAGTCAAAAGTTAGGGAGAATATAGTCATGGAAAATGGTGTGATCTAATGTATTATGAGTCTTATATGTCTTTTTATGTATTATCTAATTCAGACGTTCTTTAAGACATTATTCTAATCAAGGTAGCTTTCTTAGGAGCTCTTAACATGAACTGGAAGTCTCCTATCCTTAAGGTCTTTTCTAAGTGTAGACTATCTGGCCTTCTTCATGGGCTTTATAATCACCATTAATGTTGCTCTCTCATTTTGCCCTATAATCACAACTATTTAAAACAAGACTTAAAAAATACAAAGAAAATAAAAGAAATTTATTCTGTTTTGAAATGTCATCTTCTCATCACAATAGTCCCCTTTGCTGGGGGCTTTAGACCAAGATAATTAACCTTCATGCCTTCAGCTTGGGATGCATAACTCACGTCGCGGTCAATTATCTCACTGTAGAGCCCCTAAGGATGGGAAGTATTGCTGCAAAACCTAATTAGTAATTTTTTTTTAAAAAATGTGTATTGTTTACTTGATAGTCCATAATGACTTCCTCTGAGGCATTAGGGCCTATCGTGGCAGGGTCCTAACTTAGACAATTTTTAGCAGATCATTGACCTGATAAAAGGAGCTGCCATGGTCTGCCGGCACCCGGCAGCCACCGTTGACAGGATGGACTGTTTAACGTTTCTTTCTAAGTCATTATGGTCTATCATGTCAGGTCCCCACTAAGAGAATTTTTTTTTAGATTCAGAACAATCAACTCGATAGACCAAATAAAGAGCTTCATATAGCGCTGAGTGGGAACAGGCAGGTCTCACAGAAGCCCAGCCAAACTTCAAGTCTCAAATCTCCTATGGGTCACTTTACGCAGGCAGTAAATTGAAATTTTGCTGTCATCTAAAGGCTCCCACTCAAAATAACAATATCACTAATCACTGTGGATTAATCAGCATACAAGAAAGAAAAAAAGAGGGTGGGAGGTAGGAAAGAAGGAAGAAAAGAGGGAAGGATGGGGACAGGAGAATGAAAGAACGAAAAGGAGGGGGGAGATGGAGGGAGAAAGGAAGGGGGGATGAAAAAAGGAGAGAGAAGAAAGATTTCCATTTTTTCCAGTCAACAATATTTTCTTTAACTACTTAATTTATTTACTTTAAGACTATGAAGGGCAAGAAGAAAAATATAAGAGAAAGAGCAGTAGGACCTGAGAACCTCTGTTCAAATCTCAGTTCTGTTGCTTTATAGTATTATGCCTTTAGGCAAGTTACAATTTCTCTGGGCTTTAATTCTTAAACTATAAAATGAGAGAGTGGGGTTAAATGACCTTTAGGGTTCCTTATAGCCCTAAACCCTACAATCCTATATGACTACTCTATCTTTCCTTTTAGAAAAAAAACGCTAAAAGTATGTTATCTACCCTACAAACCATTTTAGCATGTCTTGGCTACTCACAACCCACAGCCTGTGGGTTTCATTGTTTGAAAGCCTAAGAAAAGTTTAACTTAATGCAAACTTACCAAATAGTTTGGGTCCCAGAATTAGGGTTTGTGCCTTTAGAAAAGTGAAAATTCAATTTACACATATTTATTAAAACACTGTGTGCCAGGCACTATGCTCTGTACTGGGGATAAAAAATAAAACAACAAAAAACCAGCCCCTTCTTTTGAGAAATTTCTGTTCTATAGAAGTGTGTGTGTGTGTGTGTGTGTGTGTGTGTGTTGTTGTTGTTGCTGCTGTTTGAGAGGAAAGAGGGTGAGAGAAATGGAAGATAACATATACCCAGTTAAGTAAATGTAAACTATTTGCAAATTAATTACAAAGTAATTTTAAAGATGAGAGGGACCCTACCAACGGGGTAGATGTATTATAAAGAGGGTGCCCCTGAGATGAGCCTTGAAGGAGGATAAAGATTCTAAGGGGAGAGAGAGGTTAGAGCACATAGGAGACTGAAAGCAACCATTGATAGATATGTTTTGAAATTTTTTTTAAAAGATTAAGTTATCTAAAAACACTTTTTGGACACCATATCCACATGTCATGGACAGACTACAAACTCTGCTATCCATAGTGAATTCCTCAAAGGAAGGGATTGTATTTTTTTTCTTTCTTTGTACTCTCAGTGCTTGGCACAATTCCTGTCACATAGTAGGCATTTAGTAATTGTTTATTGGCTAATTCGTGTTTCTCTAGTGTAATTTATGGACATTTTCATTTTGGGTATCCAAAATTTGATTTAGAGAGACTCGAAGTCTTTTATGTTATAATTTCTATGTGAAATTGAACAGCTAGTCTTGGCAAGTGAAACAAATCTGATATTTTTTTCATTTCACTCCTAATAGTGACACTCTGTGGATGAAGTTAGCAATACATGTAAAGGATCAGATTAAGAAAATATTAACTAAAACCAGGAAGTTCTGAAAAGCTCTCTCTTTTTTGTAACAGGTAGGCATAGGACTAAGGGTAGAAATGTTAGGAATTCAGTCATAGTTGAGAACAAAAAAAAGAGATTCTCACATGATATTAAAGGGAAATCTACTTCAAATGCTAAAATGTCTAGAATTCACAAACCTATGTGGGTTAAAAATTACAATACCTAATATCATTTGTTAATTTAGATAGATTTTGGCCATTCTGGGAGAAATTCCAACCTACATGCACACGCACACATGCACACATACATACATACATACACAAACTGCAAACTGTTGTTTTTCCTGTAAAGGTAAGTCAAGAACAAATAAATGAATGATTTCAGGGGCTTGTAACATTATTGAATTCACTTAGCATCATGAAGAAATACCAGTGTGCTCTACACATTTTGTGGGCTTTTTCAGTTGTGTCTGACTGTTTGGGGCCCCATTTGGGGTTTTCTTGGCAAAGATACTGGAGTTATTTGCTATTTCCTCAATTCCAGGCTCCACACATAGTATGTACTTAATAAATTTTTGGCCAATGAATACTCTACACTTGGTATTCTTAGCTATGTATTAATGTTTTGGCTTCATAAAAAAATTAATGTGACAGGAAAAGCTGTAGCAAGTGCCGGTTAAAATATTTCTTCAAGGACTTTCAGGGAGGAGGAGCAAATAAATGCTCCTTGGGGGCAAGTACTGTTTTTATTTTTGCCTTTGCATCCACGGCACCTAGCATAGTACCTAGCAAGAAGTAGGTGCTTAAGAAATACATGTTGAATTTATTTGAATACCACATCCTAGCTGGGAAAACCAGGTATCCTGTTCTACAACCCATTGGTCAACACAATTCTTCAGCCTTTTTATTATGAAGTTTATTCTAATTTAAAAATTCTTCCTTTCTTTCCTTACTTTTGCCTTTTGTCTTTACTCATGTTCTTCCTTCTGGCTTTTTCACAGCACAGATTTCTTTTAAAAGCAAAATAAATATATGAAACAATTATTTCATGAACTTTTAATAAGTGCCATAGGAGATACAGAGGTAAATGACAAAGCCCCTTCCCCTGAGAACCTTCCAATCTTGCAGGGTAGATAAGTTGTATACAATGAGCCAAATTATGAGAATGCATTATGTACCATTTAAGAAACACAGTTCTCTAGGGTACAGAAGAGGAAAAGATCCTTTTTAGTATCAGAGTACGAACTTTTTCACATATTCACATATCATCCTCGAACAGTGACCGCATTAGGCCTTGTATAGTTCCTATTTTAGTTAGCATGTGAACTGCTAACCCTAGAAAAAGAAATCTAAGAAAGATAGCAAAATGGCTGCCTCCCATAGGGTGGAAAAATAGGTCAAAAATGTGGAACTACCTTTCCCCTGTATAAAATGCATGAATAAGAAATGCCATATTGTAGTTAACAGGAATTATTTTTTTAATTCATTGTCATTGTTATTAATCAATGAATGTACCAGTCAATTAGCAAATATTTTTAAGCACCTCTTATGTGCCAGGTCTTTTGCAAGAAGCTGGAAATACAAAGGCCAAAGTACAATAGTTTCTGCCCTGAAGAACTTTGCATTCTACCAAAGAGATAGAATACAGCCAAGTACCAATGAAGCCATATTTTTTTAAGACAATAAAGCCCTCCCTCCTTACCTCCCCCAACTTGCACACCAATTCCAGAATGACAGGGAAAGACCCTATAAATGATTACTATATATAGAAAATAATGACCTAATAGTTGGTACATAGGATTTAAAGCTGAAAACGACCTAAGAGGTTAGCCAGCCCGACCCACTCAAGGTCACACATGTAGTTAGCAGCAAGTCCAGATCTCAAATCAACATTCCCTGACTTTGCCACTTCCCTCCAGGAGAAATTACCCCTTAAGATTTTCATGTCAGCAATGAATAAGAAACTCATAGTTCCCAATCAGAAAATAATTGCCCTTCTTTTTTTAAAGAATGAGGCTAACCATATAAGATGGTAAAATATCTGGAAGTAATGTAAAAAAATTCAATTAATCTGAGTGTTCTCTATAAATATCTGGGTGTATATCCATATAATACATCTGGATGACTGATTTTTTTTTACTTTTCATTCAGATGTTTTGAATAGAAACCACGTAGAATCCTTAACCTTTAAGTGTTGTGAGTTAAGAGTTGTTAATAGAAGGAGGGAAGGTTTTATTTTTTTATTTTTGGGTCATGGCTGCTGTCCTTGCTTAAGTGTGTTGTTTTATTTTTTTCTTGCAAGCTAGACTTGTTCCCTATGTCTTCATAAGGAAGTAAAGATGGGTTTCTATGGAAAGTGAAAATGTGTGATGATGAGTAGGACTTTTATTTAACTTGGTGTCCTTCAGAAGCTGAGATTATTTATAAATGACTAAGCAGTGTCACCATTCATTAGAATCCACAGATGTATAAATCCACCTCTATTATGGAAGTGTTAAAGAAGTCATAATCATTCCTCAAACTTGACCTGCAAAGACTTTGCTCCTCTGAGAAATGAAGTTTTCTTTGTTGGAGAATAGGTCTTAAAAATAATCTCCGTCTCCAAAAAGTGAGAGGTGCTGCCGCTGCTATTTCCACTCTGTATGGAGCTTTGAACTGATGAAATATATCATGCTCATTAAGAAATAAAACAATATGGGCTCCTTTAAAGGTGTGTTATGCCCTCAGACAGATATCAAGAGGTAATCAATTTACCGAAAGCCACAGAACAAAAATAGGCAGGAGGCCAGAATTTGTCACACAAAAATAACATTGGAAGACTTATCTGGAAGAGATATCATGCAATGAAGAGCTGAAAGGATACTTGGATATTATTTAGCCCAACTCCCTCACATCCCAGAGGAGGAAACAGGGGCAGCTAGGTGGCACAGTAAATAGAGCTCCAGGCCTGGAGTCAGGAAGATTCCTCTTCTGAGATCAAATCCAGCCTCAGACACTTGGAGTCAGGAAGATTCCTCTTCTGAGATCAAATCCAGCCTCAGACACTTGGTGTGTGGTCCTGGGCAAGCCACATTTACCTCATTTTCCTCACCTGTAAAATGAGCTGGAGAAGAAAATAGCAAACCACTACATTATCTTTACCAAAAAAACCCAACCAAATGGGGTCATGAAGAGTCTGACATGTCTGATAACAACTGAACAACAAAATCTCCTATTAGAAGATGTTTCGCATATAATGTATCAATGGCTTCCTTACTTTGAGACAATGTTACCTTCACCTGGGCCACTGAGCCACCCAGCCTGACTTTTGTGCCATGGAAGAGAAGTATGTTGAAAAGCATACAAGTCTTAGACTAAGGACACTAGAATCCAAGTTTGTCACTGATCCTGGCTAAGTGACTTCTATCCTTTGAACCCGTTTCCTCATCCAATAACCTGTGAATAGCTCAGGACTCAGGACTGCAAAACTATCTTATACAATCATTGTAAAGAAATTGCTGAAGATGTGTTTTTACTTATTGTAAAAAATAAATTCAGAGATAAAAGGATTGAACTTGAGCAAAAAACTTTGGAAGGAGACCAGAAAAATCAGAATTGAATTCCCCTCCACTGATACATAACAGAATTTCAAAATTATGCCTTCTCAGAGAGGGAAGGGACCTCAGTAGCCACCTTATCAACCATGGTTGAGCCAAAAAATCTCTTTCTCAGCATACCTGGTATTCAAGCTTTGCTCGAGGACCTCTAAGGAGGGGAAACTTTTTACCTCCTGAAACATCCATTCCATTTGTACCTAAGATCATAGCTCAAGAACTGAAAGGGACTCTTTTTGGATAGCTTTAAATGGCAGTGAATCAGTATACATTTATTAAGTACTTACTCTGTACCAGGCACTCTATCTAGTGCCCAGGATACAAAGAAAGGCAATAGATAGAACCTCTCTCCAGGAGGTCACCGTCTAATGGAGGAAACAACATGTAGACAATTATGTTCAAACAAGATATATTCAAGGTAAAATGGGGTGGGGGGGGTGGAATCAGCAGAGCAAAGGCACTAGAATGATAGGGCTAGGATAAGGAAAGACTTCCTATAGAAGGTGAGATTTTAGCTGGTACTTGAAGGAAACCAGTAGGCGGAGGTGAGGAGGGAGAGAATGGAATGGAGGAGAGTCTATGAAAGCGCCTGGAGGCAGGAGTTTTCTCCTTACATTAGGCCTAAATTTGCACATTCTGTCTATTGTTCCTTATTTTGCTCCTTGAGGGCAAGAACAAGTCATTACTTCTCCCACGTGACAGTCTTTCAACTATTTGAAGACAGTTTGGAAATATGTTCCCTTCCCATGGCTTGTCTCTTCCCAGTTCCTTCAATCTATCCTCATATGGAGAATCTGTAGCATCCTGGGTGCTCTTCTCTGGACATTCTCCAGCTTATCAGTAACTTTTCTATATTTAAAACCTAGTACTTGGTATAATACTCTAATTGGCTCCTGACTGGGATATCATCTTCCTAGTCCAGAACACCGTGCCTTTATTACAGCCGACTATTATAACATTGGCCTTAGAAAAAAGCTATTGTATCATAGTACTTGTTGACTGGCATTGTCTTTATTTTGTTTTTATAATTCCAAGTTAGGTCCTCTTCTCACTTAACTTAAGGCCAGCCATACCCCTGTCAGACAGCTAAAGGGTAAAACAGTCATGGATTCAGCAAATCCTCTTCTGTTGTATGCTAAGTTCCATCTTACTCACTCTTAAATCCAGAGGCTTTGTATCCTGCTCCCAAGAGGGACAGTCTATTTGTTAGAAATCAAGGATGGGTCAAAGGAGCCATCTTATATGTTAGAAACATACAGTGTATGTCTTAGATACATAAGCTTCCTATTCAAGTTGATCCTGTCCTCTGTTTCCCATTAATTTATTGTTCCTGGGACAGGAGGTAGGTCACGTGGCTGCTGCTTCTGCTACCTGTGTGCTTGCCATTTATCAGTAGTGAACATATAGGTTTAAATTAAGTTGGTATACTCAAGGTTGGACAGCCTCAGTAAGTCTAAGGGTTACACGCACATGCATACACACATACGCGCACACACACACCCTATTTAATTTCAGGAGCCAATGTCATTCTTAGGCAAGAGGGTTGTTCCCAAAAGCAATAGTCCATGAAGGGTGGGAGGGGTGGGAGTAACACTCTAGATAATGTTGAGTCAAAAACCCCACAATGAAAGAAAAAGAAGAATTTGGTGGAGTGGATTATTTTGACCAGCTTGATTATCACCCAGAGAATTAATCAGCCCTTAATTTCACCTTGCCTTTGAAAACATAAAGCAGTAAGCCTATTTAAAAGCAAGTCTAGAGAAGAGACCCTGATGTTAGTTCTAAGTCACTTTTGAAAACTGGCCCTTAGATGAATTGCCTTTGGAGCAAAGAGGCAGGATTTAAAAGCATTAGGTTCACTTAAGAGAATTACTTAAGGGAAGTTGTTCTATTTGCAATTCTGCACAGAGAAAAAAATAAGAAAATGATAATTGAAGAAAAATTTTGATGATGTGGTTCTCCTAGTAAATTGGGAACAATGACCCTTGAAGGACCATAAAGAAAGTGAATGTCAAGATAATTTATTATTGTTACATTATCTGCCTCATTTTTCACTTTGTCTTCCGGAGCTCTGAAATTCATGCAAGGTACCAAATGCCCCAAACATTAATGAACACCTTTTTCTCCTTCCAGAGCATAAAAATAGCTGAAACCAACAGCATGTAGATTTCTCTTTAGGTGAACAGAGATAGATACCGCATTTGTGATTTCACTGATAAAGGGAATTCTTGGGTGAGAAAATCCCCTCTGCCAATGCAGGTCAGCACCTTTCTTTTTCTGCAACTTAAGAGTTAGCCAGTACTAAAAGAGAGGGATATGTAAAGAGAGGAAAAAACATCGCCTTGCCCTCAAGATGTTCATATTCCAATGAAGGAGATGCATGTTAATGACTATATACATATAGGATATATATGGAGTTCTTGGAAGGTAATTTCTGAGGTAAGATCCTGGATAGGTGGGTAAGAGGTAATGAACCTGGAAAGGACCAGAGTCCTGAAAGGTTAAATAACTTACCCATGGTCACACAGCCAGGATGTAGGAGAGGACTAGCTTTGAGACTAACTTTCTGTCCCTCACACCATTCTGTTTTTCTTTAGATGCTTGCAATTAAAATCAGAATTTTAAATTACATTTAGAATATACCTATGATGGCTACAAATGGCATGGTATTTAATATGTGTGCATATGTATACTCTCCAAAAGTTTGGGGCCCTCTTTTAGGAGGACTTCCCTCGTCTGACTTAACTGTTAAGTCCACATGATTTTTCAAAAACGATTTCTCCATTGCACTAATAACTTTCTGTGGGTTGTTACTTTTGCCACAGGAGAGCCAGTTTCTATGCATGTCGTCTGGATAAACACTTATATGTTATTGGTGGGAGGAATGAAACCGGATACCTGTCCAGCGTGGAATGCTATAACTTAGAAACCAATGAGTGGCGCTACGTTTCCTCTTTACCCCAACCTCTGGCAGCTCATGCAGGAGCTGTGCACAATGGAAAAATATACATTTCAGGCAAGTCCCTGATCTGTTTTCTCATAGTAACAATGGCTGCCAGCCACTCTTCTCATTTTCACATCTGTTTATTTCACAGGGGGTGTTCACAACGGAGAGTACGTCCCATGGCTGTACTGCTACGACCCTGTTATGGATGTCTGGGCCCGAAAACAAGATATGAACACAAAACGAGCAATCCACACTTTGGCTGTAATGAATGATCGGCTATATGCAATTGGAGGAAATCATTTGAAAGGTCATATTTTTAATCACAATAATATTTGAGGTCATGCTTCTTGCTAAGGGGATGCTTATTAGCTAATCATAGCCAACCAAGTAAAAAACATGTTGACCAAATAAAATTTACTTTGTGCAAATTAGTAGTACCCTTGAGCAGGCCTTTATGGTGTCTTTTATGCAGACAAGATTATTTTAAATTTAGGATAATACTGCACACATTAAAGAAATGAATAATGCAGTCCAAAGATAATAAAATGGGAGCCTTCATAACTCAAGAGCAAGAACAATTTCTTATAACCCTGAATTCGGTGAAATAAATTATTCCTTAGCTCCAAACTACTAGTGATGCTTTCTTCTATAAATTGTTTTCTAGGAAATGTAGTCAAGAGGAACTTTAGTCATAGCCTCACAGAGAAGCTAACTCCTGGTTTGGATTTTTAAAAATAAACCTATTACAGTTTAGGTATTAAACATGAGAATCTTTTTCTTCACATTCTTGACTATAGTATGCTCTTTGTGATTCTCCAGGCTATTTTAGAGACCGACAAATGTTTGCTTTTGTTCATGGTATAAATTTAACTTAGAAAATTGCTTGAGGATGCAACCTGTATGTGTTAGAGAATGCACTTGAACCCACCACTTCCTGGCTCTAAGACAAGCTCTTCCTCTGTCCAATAAGCCTCTCTGGTTGTATGTATATATATGATATATGTAAACATATATGTATGTCTAATATATATTTATATCATATAATTTATGTAATATATAATTATATATTTGCACAATATAAATTATATATACTACCTTATATATGATACATAATTGTGTAATATTATATAATGCATTAATCATATAATGATATGTTTATTATGTAACATATATTAGAGATTCACATATAATATATATAATTGCTATTGCTATTACCAAATCTTTCTGTCCATCTCACTTTGTATAAAAAGGAAGTGGCAAAAAATATCCTGGTTCCACATCTTTGAGAATGAGCATTAGGTTTTCAAAACTTTTTTGAGGTTCTTTAGCTCAATTGTGTGGGGGAAGCAAGTATATTTCTATTCTTTCATCATATTTGTTGTAAATGCCAAATACTGAATAGCCTTAGGTTCCATGCAACAGTTAATTCTCTGTCCTCAAAAAATTTCAGTCTGTTAGATGACAGTGAAGCCTGTGGTCGTGGATATAGAGCCAAACTCAGAGTTCAGAAGACCTAAATTCAAGTCCTTTCTCTGACATACAGTATCCATGCTATCTTTGCCAAGTCCTTTAACATCTTAGTATCTCCAGTATTTTTAACATCTTAGTATCTCTTACTTTCTCCAGGAAACTGTAAGATTATCAATTGTAGAATAACTGCTGATATCTAGCTTCCTTGTAAGAAATTCCCCATATCAATGAAATCATACGCCCAGATCTTAAATAAATAAATAATGATAGTGACAACCCATCACCAGAAGTTATTGACCAGCCAGCTTGATTGACTCTAGGAGCCAAGTTGCAGGAAACGCCAAAATTTCAATAGGAGCCCCCTTTTCCATGGGATTTCCAGAAGTGTTAGTAACAATTGTACATTGACTGACATTTGACAGTCATCAGAAAATGGGCCCTGGAATCTTCTAGCTGTCAGCAGTCTCTACAGGTTTTCTTCATCATTTGGAATCCCATGTTATGAGATATATGGATGTATGGACATTTTGGACATATGGAACAATATTGCCTTTCAAATCCAACTTTGGTCATCTGAACAAGTGTCAGAAAATGCTGAACTTTAGTCTGGATATGGAGTGGAGTGGAGGGGAAGGGAGGTAGTAAGAATGAATTTATTTCTACCTGTGATGCTGTTCAGTAACTAAAAGCAGAACGCTTTTGGCAGCCTAGTGGCGCTCCTCTGCTGAGGGCTCTCCATGCTGGTTCTGGACTTAGCCTGTGGCAGAACAGAACCCTTTAACTCAAAGGATCCATCAGATTCAGCTTCCTAGCAGCAGGAATTACGGGAGCATTCTTGGTCCTATTCTCTGCATCAGTTCATATAACTGCTTTTGTTTCTTTAACTTCCTCCTATCAATTTTTTCTCATGGAACAATTACATTATTTTACATTCATAGACAACATGTGGTTTGTTTAATGGGGATCCATTTCTGATATTTTTCCAACTATAGAAAGGGATTTTAGTAAAAATGCAATCTTTATTTCTTTGATTTGTTTGGATTATGCGCCAACAAATGTGAATGATGGATTAAAAGATCTAACTATTTTAGTGAATTTTCTCACTGAATTACAATTTCTTTCCCAGAACAATTGTACTAATCCATTT
>CM053773.1:41323287-41386082 GCA_028658325.1 Potorous gilbertii
AAATGGATTAGTACAATTGTTCTGGGAAAGAAATTGTAATTCAGTGAGAAAATTCACTAAAATAGTTAGATCTTTTAATCCATCATTCACATTTGTTGGCGCATAATCCAAACAAATCAAAGAAATAAAGATTGCATTTTTACTAAAATCCCTTTCTATAGTTGGAAAAATATCAGAAATGGATCCCCATTAAACAAACTACATGTCGTCTATGAATGTAAAATAACGTAATTGTTCCATGAGAAAAAATTGATAGGAGGAAGTTAAAGAAACAAAAGCAGTTATATGAACTGATGCAGAGAATAGGACCAAGAATGCTCCCGTAATTCCTGCTGCTAGGAAGCTGAATCTGATGGATCCTTTGAGTTAAAGGGTTCTGTTCTGCCACAGGCTAAGTCCAGAACCAGCATGGAGAGCCCTCAGCAGAGGAGCGCCACTAGGCTGCCAAAAGTGGAACAAACCAGCCCAGATCAGGAATAGAGTTGGCCAAGGCTTTTGTGCCTTAGCCTGGTAGTGACCTCTGCACTTTCAGCCTAAGCAGCATAGGAAGACCTAGCCTTGCAAAGACAAAACAAACTGTACCAATTTGTACACAAAGACTCCAATTATGTATACAAAGCAAAATAGAAAAAACATTAAAAGGTAAGCAAATTCAGATTAATTTTAGTTACCAATCTTGATTTCTAAGTCATAATTCCCTTGCTCTCAGTATAAAGGTGAGGGCCTAGAAGGTCATCTTGTTGTTCAGTTTTGCTTAATTATTTTGCTTTATTAAAAGAGGGGATAGTATAAAAAAATGACTGTGGTATCAAAAAATTGATTTAATTAAAATTAAGTTAATTAATTAAAAATTAATAATTGTTTCATTTGAAAGAGACCAGGCTTTCAAACTGGTTCCCATTATGTCACTCAGGTTTCTCCCACCTTGATGTCATGCTTGTGGAATGCTACGATCCCAAAGGTGACCAGTGGAATATTCTGCAGACTCCCATTTTGGAAGGCCGAAGTGGCCCTGGCTGTGCCGTTCTTGATGACAGCATTTATCTTGTAGGAGGCTACAGTTGGAGTATGGTACGTGTCTATTTCTTGCCATTGTCAATGCCTTCCCTTACAACCCAAAATAGTGCTTATTTTCTGCTTGCTGCCCCAGATGTTGGCACTCTAGCCTGAAGCATCTCATACCTCCATTTATTTATTTATTTTAGGTTGCTTTACTTAGATTTACATGTTCATTTTGCAAAGTTGCCATTAGTTGTTTCTTAGGTTATATTGGTTTCTGTTGTCACATCTTTTTTGTATGATAGGAACATGATCTGAGAGGAGAAGTTTTTGTTGAGTATGTACACCATTTTTTAATTACATTAGCTATGCCAAGGCAAATGTGCCAAGCCTACACATGACTGGATAGGAGGTATACATAGTTTACTAAGGGTAAAGACAAAATGGGACAAAACTTAGGGATGTGTTTTCATCAAATAACTGCCCACTCCTCATCTCTATCCCATCAATAAGCAAGAAGGTTCTATATTGAGGAAGGGAAATTTTGTAGTCTGACTCCAGCATTGGTAAGGCAAATGAGACCAGTAGTATTTTTTACTAGCTTAGATGGCTCCTTGAGGCTATGTGAATAGACTTAGAGGAAGATTGGGAGATTTATTTGGTTTTTTCTCTCCATTTTCAGCACTTTTGTAGGAATTTCACACTGATAGGTTCTGGGAAATTTATAAAATATGCAAGAGCATGGGGCAAGGCAAGGGGGGGCAGTGTTTCTCTTCCAGCTAATTTCTCCGACTTCCCCCTAGACCCTCCTCCCCCATGTTGCCAAATTCCTTCCATGAGGTTATGGCCCTGAGGCAGTTGTAGGATATGGAAACAAAATCAAGTGGAGAACGGAGACAAGTATTCAGATAATTCAAGATTCAAAACAACTTTCAATTTAATCATTTCAATGTTTAAAGAAAAAAAGGCATTCTTTGGCCTTGACTATTTGTATAATTATTTCAGAACTGAGTAGTTCATTTAAAGAAGCTTTTCTTCAATACTAAGGGTAATGCAGAGGATTGATAGGTCCTGAGGCCCATGAAGTCTTCCTGGACTTTGATCCCCTCTCTGTCCTCTGTGGCCCAGCCATACTGGCCTACTTGCTGGTCCCCTCACCATCCTCCATCTCCTCACCTCCATCTTTAAAAGTTTTGGATTCCGTCAGGTCTCATTTCAAGTGTTACTTTCTATATGAAGCTTTTCTCCATTTGCTAGTGAATTCCTTCCCTAAACTGATTTGCATGGAAGATGGGGGTGGGGGGGAGAGAAAACAGAGCATGTGTAGGTATAGTATATACATAAATATATATATATATATACATATATATATATATATATGTAGTATCTATGTACAGTATAGTTATATATGGTATTGTGAATATAGAGCACATATATGTATTATGTACACACGGACATATATGTATTATCTATGTGTGTATACATTGTATTCTATATACATAAACATGTACTGTGCATTATATAGATTGGTGTGAGTATATGAGCATAGGTTGAGCATATATGCGTGTGTGTTCATATACACTTGTTTATACAGATACCCTTTTCCTTCATGGGTAGCACTTAGCCCAGTACCTGTCACATAGTAAGAATTTAATAAATATTTGACTAATAGATTAAGAAAAATTTTTTAAAGTTTTGCTGACACAATGTTTGCCCTTCTGGTGCTTATAGTTTAGTAGGGTGATATGACAAATAGCCAGATAACAATTACAAAATAATCTATTGGTGCATAAAAGAAACACAAAGTTATCTCTGAGGCCAGAGCAGCAGAATAGATAAATCTAGTCAACCGTCATATAGTACCCATACTGTAGGAGGTAGAGAAGTATAAATTGTTGTTGTTGTTTCCCCTAAGGGACAATAAGATCGATTTTCCACTTCTCAGTTCATACAGGACTAACTTTAGTGACAGTCACCAAAATAGATTTTGATATCTTTGGGGTAAAGTTTCCCTTTAAATAAAAATGGTCTAAAAATCCCTTCCTTCCATAAAAGTGTTTTGGGATTAAGAAGGGAATAAATTCTCTAGAATTCACAGAAATAAATAACCCTGGATTTGTGCCTTTCTCTGGCCATGCTTCAATAAAATCTTCTTATTGTTTTCCAGGGAGCCTACAAGTCATCGACCATTTGCTATTGCCCAGAGAAAGGAACCTGGACAGAGTTAGAAGGAGATGTAGCTGAACCACTTGCAGGCCCTGCTTGTGCCACAGTCATCCTACCAGCCTGTGTACCTTACAACAAATAATACACAGGACAAGTTGAATTCTGGGAAGCAATGACAGGTGACACAAATATTTTAGTAGGGAAAATTATGTTCTACAGACACAACTTCCAGAACCCACCTTTGGGTTTAGATTGATGCTTTAAAGGCAAACTACAAAAAAAAAATAATTTCCCATTCCCGGACACATACCAGTCTTGTGAAGCAAGTAGTTAAAGACCACACCACACCTCCCATGTTGCCAGACTGCCACATCAGACTGGTTTTCACTAACTTGGCCCAGCTTCATGGAAACTTCTCGCATTGATCTTAACTTTCAAAAAGAGAGAGATAGATGTCTGAAGACTGCCCCAGAGAGACCTAAGAGCAGTATTGTGCATTGTAGTCTACCTGCATGTCATCCCTGTTGACGTTTTGGATATGTTGTATTCTCTGAATGCTTCAAAAATTCACCCAGAATCACAGAAATGGCGTCTTGGTCTGGTAATCCTAAAGTCTGGTGGTTACTCAATCTCTGCACGCCAAATAATTTTAGAAAAAGCACCCAAAGCTAATTTCTCTTCATCCACTCTTTGTCTTCCCAGCATCACAAAGGAACTAAGTCAAGAGAAGGAGCTGGTGAGGAAAGGTAGGGGCTCTGTTAGAGACCCAATGGTTATTGCCCTTCATTGTCATAAACTAGGCAGAGTCCCTAATTTTGAGGCCCTTATCCAGAACCATCTGTCCAAAAGATTTGAACTGAATATAGACTGCTGCTGCAATCAATTCCCTGAAAATTTTACTTCTCTATTTTCAGGACCACATACGTAGGAAACATACCTGTTATTTGCTTCAAAAGCTGGAGCCAGTAAATTTGGTTATCATGGATTCACATTAGACCTGACTCAAATTTGGACCCATGAGAAAATCAGCCCAAATTGCCCTCTGCAACCCAGAGACCAGGAGCTAGGATACTTACTGTAAAGTACAATCTTACTTGTTTCTCTGTCGCTGAGAAACATGAAATTTAAATGATTTAAAAGAATCATAGCAACTTGGATTTATTTTCCTTTAGTCCTTAACAAGGCATTTGGTCTCTCCCCTCCCTCAGCTGGCTGTGGGACAGCACATGATTTACCAGCATTATTTGCCAAACTGGGCACATCTTTATTGCTCTCGTTGGTAATGCTTACACACAGAGACAAAAAATTAAATTGTTCTCTTGGCAGCCATAGCCGCAGCAGGAATTGTCTAGGGGAGGGAGAGAGTTTACATTTGTCAAATCAGAAGGGGCAAAATTGGCAAGAAAAGAAATTTTATTTTCAAGCTTTTAGGAGTCTAATAAAACATCAGTAAAAAGTAAAGCAAAGATATAAAAAGATAATGAAATGGTTGGATCTTTTGATAAATGGATCCTTTGAAAGCAGTGTGAGGCCACAAGTGGGAATGCCTTTGTGAGATTCTCTTTTGAGGAACATGGAAAGATGGAGTGAAAATGCTCAAATCTGAAGCTGTTCCTACAGTAAAGTGCAATCGTAATTGTTTTTGTATTTATTGTATGTTCAGATCCAAAGGATCCCTTGTAAAAAGATACCCAGTGCAATCAACTTCCTTTTTTTTCCCTTGAAAGTATATATAGAGAGAGAAAGAAAGAGAGAGTAACTGGTAACAGCATCCATACAAGAACCTCAGCTGATACTCCATTCAGAAGACAGTTGACTTTGGGGTCTTTTGTAGTGAGCTGTCACCTGTTCCCTCTGAAAAGTACAATTTAGGCTTTTAAAAGGATTCTTGTTGTCCTTTGACTGGTTTTTTGTCTTATTTTTCTTTTCAACCAAGATAAATTTTAGCATTTATGAGAACTGTATGTTAAACTTTCTGTCTTTCAGGAAGGCATGACCAAGGAAAAGTGATATAACTGAGTAAGTCACAAAGAATGTAAATTTTGTACAGTATTAGAATGTGTAAATGACGCTTGCTTGTAAGGGGAAAACTTTAAATAAAACTTTATGTACTAATTCAACTGTCTGCCATATTGCTACTTATAAAGCATATGTATAAATATCTACATTAAATTCTTTGGAAGTTTTTTTATCATGTAAATGTGTAATTTTTTTTAAAAAATTGTATGGCAGTGTTTAAATATGTTCCTTGTCTAGAAAATATATCCAGTGAAGATAGACCTCTGACTTAGGGTACTTTACACATTCTGGAAAAGGGAATGGGAGATGAAAATCTGAGTGAAATACACATTTCCAAAGGGACATAATAAATGTCATATTATAGCAAAATTCAGCATCTATTAAGTACTTACTATGTGTAGAGCACTGTAGCTGGGAAGCCAAAGAGGCTGAAATGACCAAGGGTCCACTTGCCCACCTTTAAGAAAAAAGATTATGAATTCTATATTTAATCAAACATAAATGATATACTGGTACATCCTACTCTATATTTTCTGAAATGTATGCAAATCAATTAAACAGGGCAATATGATAAATAATCATACACAGTTTAAGATACTAATCCAAGAAGTCCCTAGAAAAGGTTTGCACAGGACAGGGGGAAGGTATATGGGGTCATGAGGAAATAGATGATTCCTTGTAGAAGGCTATACAGTGCAAAGAGAAGTCACCTGAGTCCCTGAACTAAGATCTTAAGTACTAGAGCATCTCATGAAATAAAAACTGTGTAACCTATTGTATGCTCTGCCTTATATATGTGAAATCATTAGTGATGTGAGGGTGATTAGCAGATTTGCACTAAATTAAATTTCTGATTATCAAGTACTTCCCACATTTTTACCTTCATGCACACATTTAACAAATATTTACTTGTATATATTATGTTCAAGGTACTACAGGGAGGATGAGGGGGTACAAAAGTTATTTTGAATTTAGAGATAAAAGTCAGTAAGCATCAGATGTTTTCTACATTTGGACACATTCACATCCAGAATGGGGACAAGGTATTTGTGCTCCCTACGTGAGATTTGAAAGGTATGCCCCCTGTGTGTTACCATATGACCTGACATATTAGGAAATAACCAAGTCCATTGGAGAGCAAAAGTTTTTGGCATTAAAGGTTGTACATTTGTAATAAGCAACATTAAAAATAATAAAATGTCCCTCATTGATGGAGCTTCTGTCTCAAGGTACCAACATCTGTTGGGACCTCACTTCTGCATCACAACAGCCTCTGGCCGTCTCCTACTGGCCATTGATGCTGTCAACATTATAACCTCCCCTGAAGACTCCCACCAAACTCCAAGTGAAATTTGCTAGACCTGTTCAAAGAATCATCCTACCAGCATGGATGCCTTTGGCATTAGTTTGTCCTTTGCACAGTTGCTTCACCTCCCTGTGCCTCTTGTTCAAATGAATTTGTCCCACATGAAAAGATTCCTAGTTAGGACCTTGCTTATTGTGCTCTACTGAATATCCTACCATAGGGAACTGTTTTCTTACCTATCCTAACTTTCATCTCTCTTCACACCCACCTTTTTTCTCCTTTTCGTCAGTATAGATAGGCTGAGGACTTTTTTGTTTTTTAACACTTCCCCTTCAGAATTAATAAATCTTCATTGTACAGTGCCATGCACATAGCAGGGACTTCCGAAATACTGGAAACTAATTGAATAACTAAAATTAGCACTAGAGAGACTTCAAGAGCCCTCCTCTGACAAGACGTTGGGGTATAGAGGCAATCCTGGATTCTCAAAGGCCACACCAGCAGATGTGAGGATCCTACCAACTTGAAAAGTTTCCACCATGAAACAACAAAAGATATGTTTCCTACCTAAGGATGCACTAGCCAGGTTCAAACAGTCTCATCAACCAGCAAGCCACCAGGTGATGTTTTGTTTTGTTTTCCAACAAATCTTAAAACAGTCTCACTAAGATGTGGAGGTCTGACCTTCATCAGTGATGGAGACACTCATACAAATGAAATGACAGATGCTTGAGGCATTGGATGAAGATGACGTTACAGTGAAGGGTTTTTTCCAGTCCAGGATATCCTTCAGAAAAGTAACATAAAGACAAACATGGCAGAGATTTCCTTTATCCCTTCTGCCCTTTCTCTTGTATCAACACTTGTTCACAAGAAGATTTGCACAGCACACTCAAAGAACATTGGTTCCTATTTAGTGTACAGCTTCCTCGAACTACAAATGAACTACCAGAAAATCAATTAGCATTTATTAAGCACTTATGTGCCATATACTGGAGATACAAAGACAAAAGTGAAATAATCTCTGCCTTTAAGGAGTTTTTAACCAAGCAAGGGGAGACAGTCTGTACATATACATATATATACGTATATATATATATATATATATATATATATATATATATATATATATACGTATATATATTTATCTTTTAAAAAGCACAGTTCTGACCATAGTCATCAAAACTTCCTGGACCTCAGTTTCCCCAACTGTAAAATGAGGGTCTTGTATAAAATGACCTCTGAAGCATCTTCCAGCCTTCTCTGGAGCTCTGATCCAATGATAATAAAGGCCCAAATTCCTTAGCTTGGCATCCAGGGATCACCACATAATCTGACCTAAGTTTAAATTTATCTCTAGCTTTACTTCTATTTCACTCAAATTGGACTACTCTTTGTCCCCTAAATATGCTTTGCAATTTTCTGCCTCAGCATTTTTGTTCGTGTTCTTCCCCTCTCCTGAAATTTTCTCCTCACGATGAACACCTATTGAAATTCTCTCTACTCTTGAAAACTCAATTTAGAAATTCTCATAAGTCTATATTGATTCCCTACACACAGTTAGAAGTGACTTGTCCTTTCTCTGTACTGCTACTGTATTTTCTTTGTAGCCATTTTATGATGCTTACCACACTGAAGTTATTGGTGTCCATGTCTGAGTTTCCCTACTAGCTTATAAACTCCATGTGGCCAGGGACCATGTCTTATTCAAATTTATACTGACTATCACAAGTGTAGTGTTTTGCATGTAGAATTTGGCTATTAAATCTTTGTTGAATAATTAAATGAATAGATACTAAGCTATCTGTATGCTTTGATTTAGATACTGCTAATTCAGAATGTCCTGCAACAATGTTCACACATGTTTTTAATTTTCCCACCACTGAATTTATGTCCCTATATTTAAAGACAACTTCTCCTTCTCAATGACATGTTAGGTTTTTTTAATCATAAGACTTGGGAGATTAAGGGCTTCCAGACTTCCAGAAATCCTATTAATTTGGGTCATCTCAGATCCTGGTCCTCATGTGCCATTTCTTTTGGGAAGTACTAAAAAAAATTTCCAGTCCCCTTTGGATTAGCAACAAATTGTACTCTGATTACAAGTTGGGCCAGACCACCAAAACATCCCTCCTTCAGGCCAGTTGGAACCCATGAAGTCTGGCAAGGAGTCTAGTCCCAGATTGGCAATTTTTTCTTCATAGAGTGGAAGCTATTATAGAGACTATTGAAACCAGCTGGAATGGAAGGTATTCAATGTTCTTCTGGCAAAACTGGCTTTAGTAACCTAATTCAAAGGCCAAGACATACTCTAATGCTCATTTATGAGAAAAATCTCAGCCAGGCTTTTAGTTTAGACCACCCCAAAGTGGCTTCTCCTCTTTTGAACTCTGACAACATATATTATTTTTATAATTCATGAGGTACTTGTCATATATTTCTTTATATTATTTGGTATTTCTTCACATGTCTTCTCTACCTAAATAGTGTGTAATCAAATTGTAAGCAGTGACCATATGCTATTTTTTTGAAGTGCCTTGAGAAAAGTAGATGCTAAATATGTTAGCACTTTCATGGGACTCATATATAGATAGATTAAATTATTTTTCTCTTGGTCACAAAGGAAGTAAATGTTAGAATAATGAATGGAATTAAAATCATTTAATTCTAAGTCTATAATTCAGTTCAGTCTTTCTCTTAAGCAAGCATCATTCATTTCCAGGTGCCTTTGAATATCTCATACTGGAATCTCCACAGTGCCACAAAATCAACATAACCAAGAAAGAACTTTCCCTAATATCATTGACTGACCTAGTGATTAGCACCACAGTATCATTTAACCAATTAACATCAATTAACTTTTATTTGGCAATATTTATTGAGAAGATATAACAAGGACAAAAGTATAAAACCCAAACAGGAGGCACATTGTCTCTTATACCACTTTAGCTCCTGCTCTCAATGGGCTCACCATGCAACGGGCTCATCATGCATTGGGGCTATCACACACAAACAGCTATATGCAAACAAAAATATATACAGGATAAATAGGAGACCATCCAAGAGGGAGACTGAGAAAAGCTGCTTGTAGGAGGGGAGATTTTAACTGGGACTTGAAGAAAGCCAGATAAGACAGGAAGCTTAGATGAGGAGAGAGAATGCCAGACATGAGGAACCACCAGTGAGGAATGGAAGGAACAGAAAGGAGACCATTGTTTTCTAGATGGCAAGGTGTGTGGGAGTGAGTGAAGTATACGGAAGCTGGAAAGGCAGGAAGGGAACAGGTTGTAAATGACTTTCAAATTCAAACAGGATTTTATATTTGATCATGGAGGTAATAAGGAACCACTGGGTTGAATTCATGAAGCACTTGTCATATATTGACTTATATTAAAGTGGTTATATAGTGGCTGAATAGGACAGTGACATGGTCAGACTTGTACTTTCAGTAGACAAATCTGACAGCTGAATGGAGGATGGACCAGAGTGAGGAGAGACTTAAGGCAAGGAGACCAACCAACAGACTACTGCAATAGTCCAAATGTGAATTAATAAGGGCCTGTCCCAGGGTAGTGGAAGTATTGGAGGAGAAAAGTCATATAGTAAAAAATCTTCCCTCGGATTGGCTTATAAACTTATATGTGTGATCACTCATATTCTGTGTGTGTGTGTTTCTCACTCATTCTATAATGTCAAAAGTTCAGACACACACAGGATCACAGATAATGAAGATAAATCATTAGGTGTTAGAGTTGAAAGGGGTCATTTTGGAGAAAAGACCTTAATTCCAAGCGTAATTTGAACACTTACTAGTTATGTGATCATAAGTGAGTCCAACATCTGTGTACCTCAGTACCTCTCTCTGCAAAATGAGGATGATGCCAGACTAAACATCTTAGAGGATTGTTGTGAGGAAAGCACACTATAAACCTTTAAATACTATATAAATATGAGCTATTAGGATTATTTTTACCTTATAATTGAATTGTCAATTTTATGACCTCCAGTGAGGTAAAGTCATTTGCCAAAATTCATTAAAGTAAGTTAATGGTGGAGCCAGGAAAAGAAATGAGGATTTTAACAGTCAGTCCAATGTAGCCTACCAGGATCTATATAAGATCCCAGGAAAGACGTTTTTATTCCTTTCTTCTACATTTCTAGTTATTTTCCTTGCAACTTGTAGTTTCCCCTTCTTTTCCTATTTGTTGTTGCGTTGGGCAGGAGGGAGAAGCATTGAAATGTTTACATCTTCCCCTTTTCATTAGCTTTAATCTTACCTGTCTTCTTTCTGAATACTTGTGTATGAATGTGAAAGACAGACAGAGAGAGAAAAACAGAGATAGAGACAGACAGAAACAGAGAGACAAAGAGAGACAGAGAAAGAGCTCTCTACCTGACTGGATTGAAAATAATGGCCATAAGTCAAATCAATACATTGGGGATCTGGGAATTTATTTAATGAGAAAACTTTCTCCAACCAACTTCTATAAGTCAACATATAAGTTTCAGGAAATTGCCTAAGGCCTGGAGAAGTTGCATAACTTCTCTATTAGTCATACCTTAAATAAATGTCAGGGATGGGATTTGAATCTAAGCCCTCTATTATCCATCCACTTTGCCATGTCACCTCTCAGGTATTATAAAACCCAAATTCCTCACCCAACATAGTCATTAGGAGACAGTATGGCAAAGTGGAAAGAGCAATTATCTTGGAGTGTGGAAACTTGGATTTGTGGACCTGAGTTCCAATCTCATTCTCCCACTCCCATTGTCAGCTTGAACAAGTCACTTAATCACTCTAGGCCCCAGTTTCTTCATCTGTAAAATGAAGGAAGCAGACCAAATGGCTTCTAAAATCTTTTCTTGCCTTGGATGTATGATCTGAATGAATTTATTTCCATTTTTGAGGAGTGACAACTTGCATATCTGTCTTTGAGCCAAAATTTCCCCAAGGTGTTTAATATATAGTATAATCTTATGTGCTTAAGACATATTTTTGAGTAAGAGTTGTTTGGATAGAAATCTGCCAAAATGCCCTATTGCCAAAGTCAAAAATGTCCTAACTTCCTAAAAGTCTGGGACCATGTTCAGGAGAAGTATACATCTCGGAAAGGAGATGAGAGCACACAGCTCCCTTCAAATTGAATGGAAACTGTTTCTCCTTTGGGTGGGCTCCTTTGGGTGGGCTCCAAATATCTTCTCTTGACTAGTTCATACAAGAATCTATAGTACCATAACTTTAAATATACCAGGATGTAGGAAATGCTGTCCTCTTTCTAATGGGAAATAGGGGGTTTTGTGATTTATAGGTGGCTGACTGCACAGGATGGTAGACAGGCTTTTGCAAATTTTAGAGTCAGTGTGTAGAATCGGAGTTTGGGGGAATGTTTTCATGCCACATATGGCTTGATGCTTAATACTACATGTCCTGCAAGTATAAAAATAGTTTACAAGGGGTGCAATGGATAGAGTACTGGACCTGGAGTCAGGAGATCTGAATTCAAATTCAGCCTCAGACTCATAGATGTGTGACCAGTCAATTACCTTTTGTGTACTTCAGTTCCCTCATTTGTAAAAGGAGAATCACAGAAGCGCCTGTGTCCGAGGGTTATTGAGAAGATAAAATGAGATGATGTTTATAAAGCGCTTTATAAATGTTGAGGCTCCATAACAAATACTAGCTGCAATCATTTTTGTTATTGCTTGTGGTATAGATTTCTGACCTGATTTGCAGATGGAATCATGAAGAAATTAGAGCTAGACCTCTTCAAAATCGCGCAGTCCAACCCCTTCATTTTAGAGAGAAGGATACAGACCCAGAGAAGATAAGTAAGTGAGTTTCCTGGAGTCACAAAGCTAATTAGGATAGAATCAGGCCAGGAAGCCAGGTCCTTGAGAGATATGGAACCTTCCTAAAATGGGTTCTAGAGCTTCCTGAGTGCCTCCAATTCATACCTTCCCATTCTCCTCCACTAGACCACTTTAGCAATTCAAAAATTATACAATAGGACAGTAAACTCTGGAACTGAAATAGAAAGGGAAAGGGAGGGGGGAGGGAGGGCCATTTTCAAGGTAAATAGGAACCAGGGTAACATTTTTATATGGAGTAGAAAGAATAAACTGGTGACTTGCCACATTAGAAGAATAGAAATGCAGATTCTTAAACAAAAAAATCAACTAATATTTCATCTAGAAGGCAGTGTGGTATACGAAAAGTCAGATGATTTGGATTTAAGTCCTGACCCCAACATCTATGATCTTGGGTCACTATGATCACTCCATCTCAGTAAGTGTCAGTTTCCTTATCTGTACAATGGAGATAGTAGTACTAAGGCCTTACCTGGTGAGGTTGTTGAGAGGAAAACTCTCCTTAAGCTATAAAATTTGTAATGAGTAATAGTTGATGTAATTATTCCTAAATTAAATTTTAAAATTTCATTTAGTTTAATTTTAAAAAACTTAAAAATAAGGAAGACTCACAAAATTGAATTAGATGCCAACAGGACTCTTGGCTATAGGTCTGAGCCAGAGAAAGTTTAAGAGAAGACATGAGCAGGAGCGGATAAGGGCAGGTAGTTAATAGAAGGATCTTCTAGTATTAATGAATTCCGAAGTGCTTGGACCCGCATGCGAGATTCCACTAATCTGCCAAAGCTGAGCTCGCAGGACCTCAGAAGACATATTCTGCTTGTGTGAATGTTCCACACCAATTACAGATTTCAGAAGGGGCATTCGAGCAAAACCCTGCTCCTTAATATGTGAGCCAGCAGAGCTGTAACTAAGATTGCAATTGGACTGGGACAAATCTCTATGATCTTGATATATGAAAATCCAAATAGATGGTTTCCATAGAAATGAAAAATAAAAACATTTTTGAAATTACTTCTCCAGGATTAATGCGCAGCAGCCCTGCTCAGCGAATGTATTCTATGGTGCTTAATAAAGCAGCCCACCAAGAAAAAAAAACCAAGCTAAAACTGTCATGTGAAGTGATTCCCTTAACTAATGCTCAGCAACCTGTCTCCATGTAAGAGACAAGGTCCAATGAGGCATTATTTTAACACTAAGGAACTTAACAGAAACGTTGGCCTCATGTACACAGGGTTTTGCTATCTTACCCAATCTCTTCCTTTATTGATGATGAAACTGAAAACAAAGACGGTTTACAAAGGTCATACAGTGAGAGGCTAGGCCAGAGCCTTTTGATTGTGGCATTTAAAAAAGGACTAAAGACATAATTTGTGAGTAATTTAATCATTTCACTAATAAGACCAGCATGTTTATTAATAAAACGATGGTCATTTGGTCATCTCTCTTCAACCAAAAATCTCCCTTATAGTGATGGGCTCACAGTTTATATGCCCTTGGATGAGCAAGTGTGCCTCAACTCTGACTGGTGAATAATTAATAAGAGAATGAATTTTACAATGAGAGGGTGAGCTATATTACAATGAAGGTCTTGAGGTACATGACTTGGGTCACCCAAATCTTGGTCAAAGTGACTTATTGATTTCTATATCACCTGACAAAAGGAAAAGTCAACACTTTCCCAGACCTGTTTGAGTAAACAATAATGAGAGGGAATGTACCCTTTAGCCCAAATTTACAATTTCTTATACAATCTGATTATATCTTAACCTGGATACATCTTTGAGAGATATCCCTGCTTGATTTCTAGATGAGGAAGAGAAGGTGAAAAAGCACAATCCTAACACAATAATTACATATTAAATACAAGAGAGAAATGATAATTCCTCACATGATACTGAGTCCAGTGTTCTTTCCACAATATCCAGGTACTTTCTCAGCTAGCCGGAGCTGTCTACCCATAAAAAACGAGATGGAGAAGTGGGACAATTAATTCAATTCTATTTAATGAATACTTATTAAGCATATGCTATATGCAAGGCACTATTTTGGGCCCTTAGGGTAAGAAAATGACATAGTTCTTACCCTCCAAGCATTTTTAATCTCATGGAGGTAGAGATAATTGAGAATAAAATTTTACTGATAATTCCCTTTCAAAGGGTTATTTTGGTACCTGATCAGGACAGAGTGATGATCCTTACATCCCAAAGACTGTCACTGGAGCATAATCTCAGATAGGCTCCAATATATAGCAATGACTTCAAGGGTAGAACTTTTGGAGGACCAGCGTAGAAGTAGATATGAAAATATTCACCACCAGTAGACTGACTATTTAATAATTAGTTCTTTGCTATTGATTATGGTTGCTGTTGTTTGTCATTTTCAAAGAGGACCACTGACATTCTGGGGTGATGTCTTGACCCATGTGTGACTGGGTTGAAGTGAGGCAGAGTTGTACCAAGTCTTTAGCCTCACTCTCTCTCCCAGAGTCATAGAAGCCCAGTGACAGGACAAAAGTCAGGTGAGAGCCTGGGATGCAATGGATGACCTTGGCATCTTTGATGTTCGGCCAAGCCATAAGCTACCCATGGTCCCTGCTTCACAAGCCTTCATAGTCATTGGAACAAACTGTTCTCATCCACCCGTTCTGCCTAGGGAAGTCTTTACATGCATGGGATAGACATTGCTCTAACTCACCAATGGATTTGAGGACAGGGAGAACTAGGACCTCTGGTGTGAGAGTTTGCCAAGTTCTTTGCCAGGTTGCTCATCCACCTTTGGTGTCTACCTGTCACTCAACTCTCATCTGTGGTTCCAAGAAGTTTTAGCATGTGCAGTGGCCACTTCCCAGTAAAAATATCTTAGCAGATGGGATAAACCAGGTTGACGCTAACTGACAGGCCTCAAACCCGTCAGTTGCTCATGATAACCCATGAAACAAAGATAAATATCAAATAGCCCTTGGTTGTTATATAGCCTCCTTCAGATTCTGTTACAATGGCTCTAAAGGGGCTGGCAAGAATATAGAAGGTGTATGGAATCATAGTTTTTTAAACTGTCTATAAACATTAACTTTCTTGTCAATACTCTTAACACTTGTCTAATGACCAAGGAGTAGATATACCACTAGAGTAATGGAACCATACCAATCTTGACATTACACTGTGAACGAAATCTGGAAACACAAAGAAATTTCAGCTTAGTGGAAGGATGACTTACAGATTCTCCTGGCAGAGGTGAATTAAGTAGTTGGCATAAGTCAAACAGCAACAAGAATTATCATTTGATGGGCCCTTTGGTCATCTTGTCACATCCCATGACTTATAAGAAGAGACCCTATTTAATGAATGCTTATCAAGCATATGCTATATGCAAGATATATGCTAGGTAGGTGGTGCAGAGCATTGGAATGGGAGTCAGGAGGGAACAGGAAAAAGAGGTAGAGGAAAAACATTTATTAAGTGCCAACTATGTGCCAGGTACTGTGCTAAGCTCTTTATAAATATTATCTCATTTGATTCTCAGAAGGACCTGAGTTCAAATCCTGAGTTCAATCAGGATATCAGACATTTTAGCTTTTTGTTCCTGAGCAAGTCATTTAACTTTTATTTGTCTCAGTTTCCTCATATACAAACTGGGTCTAATAATAGCGCCTACCTCCCAAGGATAAAATGAGATAATTTTTGTAAAGTGCTTTGCACACTTTAAATTACTATATAAGTGCAATTATATAAATAATTATTAATTTATATATAAAATAATTAATTAATTAAAAAGTTAAATAAATTATTATTAGCAAACAGACCACCATGAAAATAATTATAACTAGTGTCATCACTTGATGAAGAACATAAAGAGGTAGAGAAAGTCCTCAAAGAATTCGATAAGATCTTCTAAATTAAATCAACATAGAATTTGATCAAAATAAGGATAAAAATGTGTTAAAAGTTACTTGTTATTTCACACCCAAAAAACTCACAAAAAGAAATCGCACACACAAAAAACCCAACATCCTCAGTGATTTCAATGCAATGACGGGAATTATAGAAGATGATTAAAACATGTTGGGAAATGTGGTATAGGAGTAAAGAATAAGAAAGACCCCAAATTCAATAGCATGGAAGTTCTCTATCTATATATCATAAATACTTTCTTCAAGAAAGAATCTGAAGATTCTAGAAATGAAAAGCACCAAATAATATTACAAAAAATAAAACTGATTACATTTTAACAGATAGAATATGGGAGAGATGGGAGAGATAGACATGGGAGAGATTCCTGATCAGCTTTCTATAGTGAGACAAGCAATTTGGTAGAGCAAAGATCAAATTCAGTGCAAAGATAGAAGACAGAATAAAAACAAGACTTGGTGTGGAATTACAAAAATTTCAACTTGATATATTTTGGAAAGTTCTTAATTCCAAAATAATTGAAAAAAACACAATTTACATGTTAATGGATTGATTTTCAAAGTATCTGAAGGAAGAGTCCATATCAAAGCATGGAAAAAAAATATTGGGCTGTGGGGAGAGAAAGTATATGAAAGAATATTCATAACTATTGACTCTATATCTGCTTTTCCATTCTTATATTTTAATAATAATCTACCCATACATTGTGACCATCCCAGATGAAGGTATTAGAATGAAATAAGCTGGCTTTCCAAAATGATATTCCACAGTAGACCACATCTTTACCATTACACTATGGATAGGAACAATGAATACAAGATTTTATTATGGTTGTATTTCATTGACTAGAAAAAACAGCATTTGATTAGGTGGAACAAAATGTTTTTCTAAAGGCTCTCCTCCTACAAAATGTCTTCCATGAAAGATACAAAAATTATGAAAGATAATTTGAAAGATATAATAAGAGATAAGCATGTTCAACAGTTTTCTGATCATTGTTATCAACTGAGGCATAAAATAGGGTGTCCTATGCTTGCCAAAGTGTTTGCCTCTGTCATGGAGGCAATTTGGCACCGAATCCAAATCAAGGATGTGAGGTCTTCCAGATGCTCCCAATAGCTGATGACATTTTGCCAACTGCAGCAGGCACTGGAACATTGCAGAGCCTTCTAAATGAGATCCATAATCATTCAAAAGAATTTGGCTTACCTAACCACAAAGGAAAAAACCAGGTGAATTGGATGTGTAACCTATAGAACCCTGCCAACAGTGTGTGTATGCATGTGTGTGCCTATGTGTTATGTGTGCATGTTTGTATGTAAAATCTTGGACAGATACTACAAAAGGATGAATTTATAGAAAATGGACTGGATGACCTTTGGTGAATTCCCAAAATAAAGGTTCAAAACCAATCTTTCTAATATAAACATTCTTCTAATGATATTGTAAGCCTAAGAGTCATGGAGCATTAGAATCTCTGGAGGACTGAAGTTGAGGAGTACCCAACAGGCAATGAAAGAGTATATATGAGGGGCATGCATGACACATTATAAACAAAGATTAACCACCAAAATATGTGTATATACAGAATCAATAATCCATTTGCCTTATTACTGTCCTTAATATGTCAAAAATTATTCACTGAGCTTTTCTCTCCCACTATCAACTAGGCTTTAACTCTTCAGAGCCATCTACTGGCTGACTGTTCTCATATTAAGTTATGATGAATAGAAAGTCTCTCCCTAAATAAGGCAGACTGAACTCTTTCAGTCCATGTCTAAAGCTAGAAACCACCATGCCCCAGAGATGGACAACCAAATAAAAGAGAATCAGATTGGCTTAGATTAAATCTATTCTTTTGATTGCTTATATTTACCATTGACTCATTGGTCATTTTCAGAGACTACTCTCTGATGTTGGGATAAAAAAAATTCCTTATAATACCTGTTTAACCTCCCTTAAAGATCCTATCCCTCCCCACTACACTCATTTTGGAAAAATCTATTTAAAAACAAAACAAACACAGGAGCTGCGTTGAATTTATAGATAACAAACTCAGTTTATCTCAAAATTCTCACACAGTTAATAAATGTCTAAGGTAGTAAGCAGCTTAGTGGGACCCAAACAGGACCCAGACAGTCATGCAGATGGATTTGAGCCCCCTTCCTAATCCATACTCCTGCCTTTATTATTTTGATTTGCCAACAAATTAAAGGGGGAAAAACAAACAAAACTTTTGCCCTGACTCACTCTCAGTTAACACAAAAGTGATTATATAAATATATAATATATAGTCACTATTGTGTCTTCCCTGCAACACATCCATATACACATACTAAATCTGTTTGTTGGTTGAGACTCAAATGTGCTTGTATTTAGCTTATATTCCTTTGTCTCTCCAAAAGCTTCTTCCTGTCCTCAGAGAGGCTGTCACTATTTTATATGGGCTAGAATGGTCTGGGCTGTAATCCTGAAGTAATCGAGGGCATTTTTATAGGATCAAAAAATTTAGAGTTCAGAGCAACATTAAAGACTTTCTAATCTAATGTTGTTCCTTCCAGCTCAGTTTTTAAGTTACATGGAGGTGAAATTCCCCCCACAAATGTCATCCCATTTGAACCTCACCTACCTGTGAGGTAGATGCTATAATTATGCCTATTTTACAGCTGAAGAAACTGAGGCAAATAGCGATTTAGTGACTGCCAGGGTCACACAGTCAGTAAGTGTCTAAGGTAGTAAGCAGTATAGTAGGAACCAAACCCAAGTCGTCATCCCAAATCCAGGACACTTTGCACTCAGCACCACCACTGTCTCCTTTTTATGGATTTAGAAGCTCCTTTGAAGAACTTTTTGCCTGTGTAAGACTGGTGGAATTACTAATGACTCACTAGCACTGAGGACAGATTTTTTTTATTTAGTTTTTGTTTTTGTTGTCTGGTGTTCATTCCTTTAGCAAAAGCACAAAAAATAAAGGCAAAGAATTGACAGAAATTATAATGTGGTTCTTGAATTTTAAATTGTCTTGAAATGGTCTATAGAATTTTTTTAAAGTCCTTTAACTTCTTATAAGCTAGAGGCATGCCCTGTTGGTGGATCAGTACAATGCACTTTCACTGAACTTCAAACATTGAGTGAATGAAAATGAACAGTGAATCAATGTGGCAAATCTGCTCCCCCCGCCATCTCTTTCTGTTTCTGTCTCTGTCTTTATCTCTGTCATAATATAATTAATATAATATGATAGATATAATATAACGAGATACAATGTGGGATATTATATGATATTATATACACACACACACACACATTTGTTTCCTATCTATATCTCTCTATATATGGACATGAGTTCTTTATGTTTTATTGTTTGGGAAATGGTATAAATATAATTGATTCTCCCTGTGGTCAGGATGGAACTGTGTTTAGTATCCAGCCAGTTCCTCCCCTTACAAAATTAGTTTAAACTGGTTTCTTCGATCACACTAAGCAATTAGCAGTTGTAACCTAAACTGAGTCTCCTAAATGTCGTGTGGACTTAAAAGGTTCTGTTTTTCAGTGTATATGTTTGTGTACTTCTTAGTTGCTTTCGTAGATTGTGAGTTCTGCAAAGATAAAGCATTATCTTAGAGGCCACATGTCGAAGGGGATAAAGCTCTGGATTTATTTAATGGCAGAAAGACATAGGATCAAATTCTGACTGAGATACTTAATAGCTGCATGACTCCTGAATCTCAGTTTTGCTGTCATTCAGTCATTTTTCAATCACTTCCAATGCTTTGTGACCCCATTTGAGGTCTTCTTGGCAAAGATACTGGAGTAGTTAGTCATTTCCTTCTCCAGCTCATTTTACACAGGAGGAAACTGAGGCAAACGGAGTTATGTGACTTGCCCAGGGTCATGCAGCTACCACGTGTCTGAGGTCAGATTTGAATTCAGTAAGATGAGTCATCCTGACTCCGGCCCAGCATTCTATCCATGTGCCCCGTCGCTGCCTGAGAATCTCATATAAAATGGGCATGATGATAACACCTGCTGTCTCAGGTTGTGGGGGGGTTCAAATGACATCATGTCTGTACAAGTACAACACAAACTGACTGAGTCATTTGTTATTCATCATTTTATTTCCCTTGGTTCTTCACATCTATTAAGCACTATATAAGTGTTGAATTGGAATGAATTTGAGTTTCAGTGGAAGCCAATACCTGAAAATGCACAGGTCGTTTGGGGGAAGAAAGGACCACATCAAGGTATAGTGACTGGCTAAGGTGAGGATGCAAGGGGAGGGGTGGGCAACGGGATACAAAGCCTTAACTGAGCCTTCCCTGCTCCCCTACTCATGCACAGGCTGCTGACTCGTACTGAGTGTACCCAAGTGGGTCATTTCACTGTGCATGGAAACGGGTCCCCAGGGTCCCAGACACTGATTATTGGGGGAGGTCCTATTGAAACTACACCTGCTGAGGTAGTGCAGGTGTCAAGCACCCACAACACGTGAAGGCCTAGGTTACTGTATGTGTCCTGAGAGAGCCTTCAGCTGCCTGGTCTTTCCCATATCTCCCTTTACACTCCAGTGATCTTATTAAAGTACCAGAGGCCCAGGCCATTCATGATTGGGATGTCATGCCTGTTGACCCTTAGTTTTTACTGAGCCCCACTTGTACAGCTAAGGAACCACTAAATGGTGGGCAGCTGCAAAGGAGAAGCTGCTTGTCTAAAGGGGGTGGGGGGAGAAGGGAAAGAGGAGAAGAGAGGGAGGGAGGGAGGGAAGGGGAGAGGGGGAAATGGAAAGAGGAGAAAGAGGAAGGAGGAAGGAACTTATGAGGAAGAGGAAAGGGAAGAAAAGGGGAGGGGAGGGAGGGAAAGGGGAGGGGAGGGAGGGAAGGAGGAGAAAGGAAAGGGGGAGGACAGGAAGAGGAAGAGGAAAAAGGAGAGATGGGGGAGGGAAGGGGAGAGAGGGGAAAAGAAAGAGGGGAGAAGGGAGAAGGGGGAAAGGGAATTAAGAAGGAAAGGACAAGGAAAAAAAGAGGAGTGGGAGGAAAAGGGAGGGAGGAAGAAAGAAAGGGGGGGAAGGATGGGGAGAGGGAGAGGAAGATTAGGAGAGAGAGAGAGAGAGAGAGAGAGAGAGAGAATGAGAGGACTTCAGAGCCCTAGGAGCTGAGCTTGAGTCACAGCTTTGTTACTACTTTGTGACCTTGGGCAAATACCTTTTCCTCTCTAATCCTCCATTTCATGGTCAGTAAAATGGAGACAAACTAGCTAGCCTTTAAGGTCCCCTTCAACTCTGAATCTTTGGTGTGTCACGACTCAAATGATTCAGTGCATTTTATTTCCTGTCAGATTAGGTGAGTGTTACCTATACCTGCCATCTCAATCCTAGGCCACACACCTATTTCCCATGCTTCCTACTAATTGAAATTCCTGGAGTTAAAGAGCTCCTTTTTTTCCACAAGGCCTTCTTCTAGGAGGAACAGGCTGCTTTGCCACATTGTTTTAATCAGATGATATATGATAATGAAAAGATCACTGGAGAGACAAAGACAGGCAGAAAAAGAGAAACAAAGTCAGAGAAAGAGAGAGAAGTTGGGTTCAAAACCTCACTGTAATGCTTACTGTGTTACCTTGGGCAAGTCACTTCACCTTCCTCTGCCTCAGTTCCTTCATCTATAAAATGACGACATTGGAATTGATGGTCTCTGAAATTTCTTCTAGATCTATCATCTCCATATTCTTAGCAGTGCACTGAATATCTAGACAGCTGGGAAAAGGGAAAGAACATTTTTGGAGCTGAAAAGGACCTGTTGAAGACAGGATATCCTGAGTTCAAATTCAGCCTCAGATACTTACCATCTGTGTGAGCCTGGGCAAGTCACTTAATCTCTCCCTGCCCAGCTTCCTCATCTGTAAAATGAGTCATTGTGAGGATCAAATGAAATAGTATTTATAAAGTACTTTGCAAATTTTAAAGTGTTCTATAAACAATAGCTATTATTAACATTGATAATAGAAGCAAATTTAGGTGAGATAAGATAGTGAGATAGGTATGGGACTATAGGATGGAAGTGATGTAGTAGTTAGGCAAAAGTTTCCAAAAGGAGATCTGAAGGGGAAAAATAGAACTGTAAGCCTTTCCCTTCCATTCAGTTTCTACAGCAAAAGTGATAAAGTGATGGAAAAGCAGAGGTAATTCAAAATCATACTGGTTTTTTACCATATTTTAACTGTAAAGCTTCTAGCTGTTGTTCTATCCATTCCTGTCACTGCCCCTGAAGGGACCAGCACCTTCTTGCCATCCAAAGTGCAGAAGGAGGGAGGTTAGAGGAAGGCCACTGAGTGGTTGTGCTGTAGATACTTTCCACATGGGACTCTAAGGGTTAGATGCTTGTCTAATGACAAACAAGTTGTAAAAGCAAGCACCTTGTCATACAGAGGAGGGCCTGCTATCACAGGTTCTTTGATCTGCTTTTCTGAAAGGAAAGGCAATTTTTGAGAGGTCAGCAATCACTTTAATGAAGCACATGTGTCATTCACTTAGTTTAGGGAGAAAAGTCAGGATGCTGAACCTCAGAAAAAATACAGAGAAATCAAGATCAACAGACTGCTTCCAGCTGCCTGAGAATAAGCAAAACATATATCACAGATCAACAGACAGATCCAACTGTCTGACTATATATACATAGTTACCACAGAGAGAAGCACCAATGTCTGGGTTTTCAAAGCCAGGGGGTTGTTTAGCTGCTTCCCAGAGTCTCATCTGGCACACAAAGCTTCTTCCAAAAACCTCACCTCAGAGTACTTACACATTTTTCAGAGCCAGAAGGAATCACAACCCTTGAGAACCAATGCCCCATTAACAAAAGGTGTGGGTTTCCCTAACCAAACTCCCCTTAATGGGCAGGCCCATTAATGGGTGAGGAAGATCTTATTAAGAAGCAAAATTATGTTAACAATAAGCAAAAATGCAATATCAATATACAAGTTGATGTATTACTGGAGGAACTGGATTATAGCAATATTTACATACTCACCCTTATAAATAAGACACACAGGCATAAAGAAGCCTGGATTAAATGGAAGTTCAGCTCACAAGTTCTACTTGGAGAAACAAATAAAGAGGCTGGTAGAATTGTTTCTGCTCAGAGACAAGAAACATCATTTAATGGAATACTTAGTGATCTGAGATTATGCTCACCATGTGTATAAGCAAAAAGACCAGCTCAAAGAAAATTGCAGTTTATTTTCCAATAGGTCTGTCCAACATTTCTGAGCTACTAACCCAATACTCAGTACATGTAACGTCCCCATCAACTCATAATGTTATGAAATATAAATTAAAATATTGACCCATCTTCTCTCCAAAATATTTTTGATTCAGTGCCAAGCCAATGGATAAAAACAAACAAAAAGTACAACAGATTAAAATTCAGAACAGGATTCTAGAACCAACTTAGTCAGAACAAGTTCCTCTGAGCCTCAGTTTTCTCATTTGTAAAATGAAAATGATAACTACAGAATAGTACACTATATGGTAGCAGCCACATTATGTGTTGACTGACTTTGATAGCTCTTCTCAATAATGAAAGGATCTAAGAGAACTCCAAGACTCATGATGAAGAATGCTATCCAAATCCACAGAAAGAACTATGGAGTCTGAATGCAGATCAAAGCATACTATTTGCTCTCTCTTTTGTGTTGTTTTGCTTTTTTTCTTTCTCATGATTTCTTCCATTCGTTCTAATTCTTCTTTATAACATGATTAATGTGAAAATATGTTTAATAAGAAAGAATATGTAGAGCCTTTGTCAGATTACATGTTTTTTGGGGGATGTAGGAAGGGGGAGGAGAAAATTTAAAACTCAAAAGCTTGTGGAAGTGAATGTTGAAAATAAAATTAAATAAATTAGTTCAAAGGAAAAAATAACTATTGAATAATAATAGTTCTCGGAGTAAGATCAAGATGTGAGAATAAAATTAAATATCATGGATTAGGTTTACCCAGCAAGAGGATAAGTAGCTGTGCAAGGGAAAAGCAAAGACACTGGTGGGAGAAGAAAAAGTAGAACTACCATGTGAAGCAGAGACAGACTAAAGTGTTGGAAAAAGCATTGTACTTAAAGCATAGAAACATGAATTTGAAAGCAACCTCCTTACCTTACCAACTAAGTGATCATGGACCAGTTATAAATTCTCTGGACCTCAGTTTCTTCATCTATAAAAATGAAGATAAAACCCACCTCTACTTTGGTATAAAAACGGCTTTGTTTTGTTCCTATCCAATAGCATTTAGCGCAGTGCCAAACACATGGTAGATGACCAATAAAAGGGTTTAGATCATGTCTGATCTCTAAATAGATGGTCTTTTCTCTTTTCTCTTAGCATCTCTTCTCTTGTTCCCCTCAGGAAATAGGAACTAATGAGCAAACTCATTAACTTGCCTCTGGTTCATCTCTGGTGCCTCATCCTAATTGGTAAGCCCTACTCCCCACCCCCAGTTGTCATTGCTCTTTTCCTCCTTAAATTATCTACTATTCACTTGCCTGTACACATGACTTACTCTCACACTCCTGTCGAATCTCAATGGGGTGTGGGTTCCTTTCAGGAAGGAACTGGTTTTTGCATTGTTTTTGTATCTTCCAGCCAAGCAGTTACTTGCACATTGTAGGTACTTTAAAAATATCAATTGATTGACTGAATTTTTCTATGTCTCAAAGAAAAATAGAGTAATAAACCTTTTTTTCTTAATATACTGGTGTGGTTGGAAAGAGTACCGAACTATTACTAGATCTGTTTCCCAAGATGATTAAGGAAAAAGGAAAAGAATTTACAGCAGCTATCTTTTTGTAGTGGCAAAGAACTGGATATTGCAGAAATGCCCATCAATTGGGGAATGACTGTGGTATGTGCTTGTGGTGTGTGCTTGTGATGGAATACTACTGTTCTCTAAGAAATGATAAGCATGATGATCTTAGAAAAACATGGATAAACTTGCATGAAATAATGAATGGAATGAACAGAACAAAGAGAATATCACATACAGTAACAACAATATTGTTTTAACAACAACTTTGAGTGATTGTGATTTTGACTATGGAGTTGGTTTCTAATAAAATCCTCCTTCTGACCTGGTCCTGGGACCAGAGTCGAATCAATTAAGCTCTCTAAACCAGAGTTTCTATAGCTTTAAAATGGAATTACTAATATGATATCTTTCTGATGATATCCTTTACATGACTTCTCCTATATCAATCTTCATTGGTAATATGATGCAATATTCTCATACCTAAAGTGTACATATCCATTGCCCTCTGAGTGATCCATAATTTAATTCTTCAGAGGCTAAGATATTTCATAACCTTATGGAATGCCTTCTAGAATTGCCAAAGGAATGTGGATGTTAAAAGATTTGTTTCACAGAGAAGAGTCAAGTCACTGAAAGATTTTCCAAAGCCAATCCAGCCCATTCTCCTTTACTATTCAATTCTAAAGCTCCAGTGAGTGGTTATTTGAGGATGTTGAACACAATGGTATGTTCATCTTCACAAATAAAATTGATTATCTTCTAACCAACAGGAAATTGCCAGTTACCAATGTGAGAATCATTTGGAGTCTCCAATCACTGATTTGTGAACACTATGGTCATTAAATGGTTAAAACAAAGATCAGAATCAATACCAGATGAGTAGAAAGAATAAAAAATAAGAAGCTATACCTATAATTGAGGCAATTTCAAGTTGACCTATTTAAATAAGCTGTGATTAGAAGTAGATAAAAGAATAGATATGTGTGCATATGACATCTATAAATTATATATATATATATATATATATATATATATAAAATATATATTACAATTTCTGAGGAAGTATAACTTATATAAATCAATAGTCACAATGAGAATAAAAGAAGCCAGAAATTTCATTAGCCAAAAAAGCATTTGATCTCCTTGCCAAGAAAAGAAACATGGCAGCCAAAAACATTGTTTCAAAAAAAAGACCTCATCTGTAAATTTTACAAAGGAGGATAGAAGATTATGAGCAGTATTGCTTCATAAAACAGTGAGAAGCAGTTGAAGGAAAAACAAGGTTCATGCAAGCTTGATAAAAGATGTAGCTAACATATTACCATGAGATCATTTCAATACGATGAGAATGAGGGCCCTGCCATGGAGAACTGTGATGTCAACTATCCAGGAACATTGAGATTTGACAGAAAAAAATATTTGGGGAGATTCTTGTGCTAAATACCTTCTAGCTGTTGTTCTATTTCTGTCACTGCCCCTGGAGGGACTAGCATCTTCTTGTCATCCAAGGTGCAGAAAGAGGGAGGTAAAGGAAGGCCTCCTAGTAGCTGTCCTCTGGATGCTTTCCAGATGAGCTGTACTTGTGATGAGGAATGGTCTTTGAGACATTAGGATTTTGAAGGCTGATGCACTGGGCAAGCAATCTCTTTAAAATGGTTGGCTTGTTCTTTAAATTTAATTAAATCTTTTTTAAAAGAATAAAATGAAATGAAGACAATCAACATGAGAAAAATAGAAAAGACAGTCAAGAATTTTTTAACAAATACTTTTTCCCATCAGTGATGATAAATGTATCACAATTGTACTTTAACATTATGTTCACTGTGTGATGTATGGAAAAGTAGAAATAGCACTAAAGAAAACAAAACTGGGAAGAGAAGGTGGAATATACCATATATTGAAAGATAAATAGGCAAGAAAATTAGAGGTTATATGAGGAGAGAGAGAAAAAAAGACTTCTCAAAGGAGATTTCCCCCTGAATTGAGCTTTTAAGGAAGCTAAGAATTCTATGAGGAGGATGTGAGATGGGATAGCATTTCAGGCATGAGGGACACATAAAGGCATAGAGATAGGAGAAGGAACATCAAGTTTTGGGATAATATGATTGTTAGGTACCTCAGATAAGATTATTGATGTTAAGCACTTTGAAAATCTTAATACACTATATGAATATCATCTGTGTGAACTTAGGCAAATCTTAAACTCTCTGGGTCTCAGTTTCCTCACCCATAAAAAGAAAGTTGGACTATAAGGCCTCTGAAAAAGAGCTATCAGACCAGTTTCGTTATGTAGGGGGCTCACAGCACAAGAGTGATGGGCCTGGAGTCAGGAAGACCTGAGTTCCAGTCTGACCTCAGATACTTAGCTGTGTGACCCTGGGCAAGTCACCTAACCTCTGGAGAAGGAAATGACAAGCTGCTTCAGTATCTTTGTCAAGAAAACCCCATGGACAACACTGGTGTTATGATCCACAGGGTCACAAAGAGGCAACGCGACTGAATTACTGAACAACATTAAGTCTAGAAAGGGGGTTCAGACCAAATTGGAGACAGGGAGTGGGGGGTGAGAAATGGGATGGGGTGGGAACTTCAAATGACAGTTTGAAGAGTTTATATTTTATCCGAGAAGCAAAGAGAGTCATTGAAGAATTTTTGAGCATGGGATGATGTGGTCAGATTTGCATCTTAGGAAGACTTTTGGCAGCTATGCGGACTTGGATTGGAGAGATCAAAGACTGGAAACAGAGAGATCTGAAGATCTGTTTGAGGATATGTTCCAGGTACTCTGGACTACAGTAGTGATCATGTGAGCAGAGAGAAAGACCCAGATGTAAGAGATTTGTAGTAGCAAAAATGATCAAGACTGGATAACTAATGGAGGAGAGGAAAGAATCTAAGGCTGTAAACCCTGGTGACTAGAAGGATACAGCTACTCCCAACAATCATATGTAAATTTAAAGGAAAGGACAGGATTAGGAGGAAGGATGAAAACATCTTTTTAAACATGAGTTTGAGATGCCTATGGAATATCTAGATGAAAATGGTGCAAAACTAGAGTTCAAGAGGGGATTAGGATTAGGTGTATAGAGTCATCTGAATAGAAATGATAATTGAGCAGGAGAAAGGTTTTTGAATGGGGTGGGGTGCAGCTGAGATCACCAGAGTGTAGAGGGAGAAGAGAAGAGGGCCCAGAAGAAAACGTAAGAAGGAGCCCACACTCTGAGACTGGCGGGGGAAGGGAGAATGAATGAAGTTCCTACAAAGGATGCTGAGGTCAGATGGTTATGAGGAGAGCCAGAAGAGAGCACTATCAGGAAAGAAATGCTAGTTTACAGAGTCAAAAGCTGCAGAGAAATAAATAAGATGAAGTTTGAGAAACGGCCATCAGATTTAATAGTGAAGAGATCATTGGAAACCTTAGACATGGTAGGGATTTTTTTCGGTAAAATTTTTTCATCATTTTCATCAATGAATGGGTTCATAAGACAGAATTTAAAGGGCTAAGAAATGAGTATATGGTGAGGAATCAGAGGCTTCAAACGTACATAACTATTTTTTGGAATTTCACTGTGAAAAAAATGAAAGAGACAAGATAGGAACTTGAGGAAAAGGCAAGACCAAGTAGAGAATTGTATTTTAACTAATGGGGAGGACTTGGGCATGTTTGTAGACAACAAAGAGGGAGGTATTAGATTGGGGAAAAAATTGAAGTCAGAAGACAGGATTCGAATGATCAAAGTGACAAACGCCCATAGGAATGGAAGGGGATGCAGCACAAATGGACGAGTAAGCCCGGCCAAAGAAAAGGGCCACCTCACTTCAGATACTGAAACAAAGGAGGAGAGATTTTTTTAGGAGAAGGAGGCAGGGAAATAACAGAGGGATTTTTAAGTAGAGGATAAGAATAAGATAAAGGTAGATTTTCTCAATAAAGAGACAAAGCCCTCTGAATATGGTAGAAAGGACGTGAGTAGAGAAGTTAAGAAAAGCCACTATGTGTTACATGATCAGTGCTGTACTGGTAAATGTTTATCAACCAGTTCTCAGGTGAGGTGGAGGGGAAGGACATGTACTCATGACACTTTTTAAACATTTAAACTAATCAGCACAAATATTTTCTCCATCACTTTCTTAAATCTATATAATCAACAAAACCATCAAGTCTTGATTTGTAGTATTTGTTGATTTTCAAAGTGTAAATGTTAAAATTCCCAACTGGCTCTCGAGCCTGCTTAAGATAACTCCAGTATAGCCCTGAATGTGAGATAGAGTCCACTGGGGAACAATGAGAGAGGCAACATGGTTTAGTGGGTAGAGTTCTAGAAGAACTGGATTTGAATCCTGTCTAAACAAGTACAACATGGATGACCAAAGGAGAAGTCACTTAATTTCTGTGGGACTAACTTTCCTTATCTCTGAAATGAGGGAGTTGGATTCAGTCACCTCAAAAGCTCCTTCCAGATCTGAATATTCTAATCTAATCTAAGACCCAATTGTTCTATGAGCTTATGAAAGAATTTTCATGTAACAATGAGGACCAGGTTGAGCTTAGATGAGAAGTAATTGAATAGAAATGGATGACAGTGGCAACTCAGGATTGGGAACTGACAAGATATGAGAATTAGTAAGGCAAGGGAATCCAGAATTCAAGAGTAGAAGACACTGTTCAGTTAAACTGGTCAATAGTAGGGTCAAGAGTCAATTGAGCAAAGCAAGGCCAGTGCCAGAATGAAAGACTGGGAGAATTGAGACTAAAGGCTTTAGGAACTGTCATGATGTAATGAAAAGGGTGCAGTCTTGGAGCCAGGAATGACCTGGGTTCAGATCTTGCCTCTGACCCTTTTTATCTATGTAGCCATGATTGCTTAATCCCCTTGAGTCTCAATTTTTTCATCTGGAAAGGAAAGGATAGAGATTGGATCTGTGATTTCACTGGTATAGGGAACTCCTGGATATGGAAACTCCTTTGTTCAAGATAGATTGGCACTTTTCTGCAGTTTATAGTCTTAGAGAGTTGCCTAGAACACTGAGATATCAAGTGACTTACCCAGCCACTATGTGTCAAGCTGGGACTTGGACTCAAGTCTTCCTGGTTTCCCAGTCAGTTGTCTCTCTACTATACTATCCTGCCTCCTTCTTTATCTATAAAACAGGACCACGAAGGCTAGAATACTTGCCTATTAAGTCCCTCAGATAAGATCATATATCTTAAGCATTTTGCAAACCTTAACACACTATATAAATATTCTCTATGTGAAATTAGGCAGGTTTTAAACTCTCTGGGTCTCTTTTTCCTCACCTACAAAAGGAAAGTTGGATTATAAGGCCTCTGAGGTCCCTTCCTACCTGGGATTTATGACCCTGTCTATGACCCTATATTCCTATGAAGGGAAGGACAGGTAGTTATGATCAAAGAGGAGAAATTTCAAAGTTCAATATCCTAAGCATATGACTTGTAAGTAATGGTGAGATAAAAGACATGAATTTGACGCTCTATGTAGGTGGCTAAGGTAGTGTGAAGACACAGGTTATAGAAGTGGCAGAGATTAAAGGGATGGAAGGTCAGGACCTTTGAGGGCACGCCTATACTGAAACATCAAATATGAAGGAAAGCATTGGCATGGAGAGAAACACTGAAAGCCAAGGATGGAGAACAACATGGAAGCTGGTAAATGACTACACTATTGATCTGAACGTGGTAGATGGAGTGATGCTCAAAGGAGGAAAGGCTGCTGAGAGATGCAGCAGAGGAGCTGAGAGCAAGGACCATCCTTCTAGATGGGTGCGCTGGGTGACATGAGGGAGGGAGCACTTAGTTCTAAAGAGGAAGGAGCAGCTTCCAAGGAAGCACACAAAGGTCAAAAGAGTGTGACAGGAAGGGTTATAGAAGGTAGGGCTGTGTTTTTACTGGTAGAAAGAATATCCCAGAGGATAAAATGAAAAGAGACAGAAGAGGAATGTAGAGACAGAAGAGGGGAGGGCTGAGGAAAGAAGGAAGGAAGGAACCACATATTTAAGTGTTTACTATGTACCAAGAGCTTTACAAGTAGTATTTCATTTTAACCTTATGCAACCTTTGGAGGTAAGTAATTACTGCCATTTTATAGCAGAGGAAAACTGAGTAGAGTTAAGTCATTTGCCCAGAGTCACATAGCTAGTAAGTATATGAAGCAAAATTTGAACTCAGATCTTTCTGACTCCAGGTCTGGTGCTCTATTTACCGTGCCACCTTGAGGTAGATGGGTCTAGGGCTAGGGCTGGGGCTATGGAGAGATACCAGAAGGGGTTTTCATGTTGCCAAATGTCAATTCAGAGTTGGCTAGTCATAGGATAGGAGAACTACTAAATGACTAGAGCTAGCTGCTCCATGATCCTGTAATGATAGAAGGTTATATTTAACTTTCCAAATACCAGGAGAGAAGGTGGCTCAGCAGAGATAGCAGATTGAACTAGGCTCTAGTTCAAATTCAACAATCCTATGATCTTCCTTTTGTCTCCTGGCTACTTGATTAATTTATTGGCTCCAATAAATTCCATTCTCCTTTTCCAAAAACAGTGTTAGGATTGCTCTATCAAAATATAGATGTATTTTTGTTTCAATTTAGCAACTGACATACATTTGTTTGTAGTCGAGATTCTACTGCCAAAATGTTATAACCTGCCACTTAAAGAAGCAAATATTAACAATGCTAACTATCATTTTACATGCCTTGTTTCTACACTTACTCTTCGTTCTATCTGTTTTTCAGACAAACAAGAATTTAGATTTTGAAGAGGAGGGACCCTGTGGGTGGTGTACTAGATTCAGTGACAGTAAGAGCCAAATTTAAACCCTGCTGCTGACACTTGGTCCTGGCCAAATCATTTAACTACAGTGAGACTCAGTTTTCCCATCTGTGAAAAGAGGTTAATCTACTACTGTAACCTACTGTGGCAGGTTAAGTACAAGGTGGGGATATAAAGACAAAAGTGAAAAAGTCCTGGCCTTCAAGGAGCTTCTATTCCACTGGGAGAGATGACACATATACGTATCAACACAAGCAAAATATGCATAATATACATTCAAGGTAATTGGGGAGGTACTACCAGCTGGGGAAAGCAGAAACTCTTCATACAGAAGGTGATGCTTGAGTTGAATGAAGCTTGAAGAAAACAAGGAAGTCTAAGAGGGAAGAGAAGGAGGGAGTACTTTTGGGGTATAGAGGCAGCTGACCTCATAAATTTGTTGGAAAGATCAAATAAGGTGGTGTCTGCAAGGCACTTTTCAAATCTTAATATCCTATATAATGCTTTATTCTTATTAGTGAACGTCTGCCACAAACATATCTTATAACTTTGACATGATCACATATGTAAGTGATAAAACTTGGTTCATTATGTCTCTAAAATCTCCAAAGATTTTCAGTTTCCCCAAAACATCAAACAATCTACAGATACATCAAACAGGATTCTGACATTTTAAATTGCTAGTCCCTCCCCTTTCTGTATTTCAATTACTGTAATTGTAAGTCATATCACTAACACCAAGTGGAGTTCTCACCACACAAAGGTTTAAATAAGCACATTTCTACTTCATGTCTTATCAACAATTAAATTGTTCATACACTTCATTGGAATACACTCTAGCTCTGATTTTTCCAAGAAATGACTCCTGGCTTCTCTGAGTATCACAATATCTCTTCCCTGTAGGGTAAGAATTCCCTGGTGCTCTCCTTGGTGTCAGCCATGAATAATTTTACAGTCTCTCCAGTGGGCTCCATGCCCTGGCATTTTTCATTGTCCTGGGAAACATTTATTAGATTCAGGGAGCTTATTAAGTATGGTATAAAGCACAGAAAAGATTTAGTCCCTTCCCAGTGCCCTCTCTATCTAAATAGCACCAGAGACCAAATAAAAATAGTAAGTAGCTAAAATTGGTTTCAATTTTCTTCATTTCTTTTTAAGATTATGATGTCATTTTTCAAAGAGCATGTCCAGCTGCTTCATTCTAAGGAGAGCCTGTGGTCATATAAGATTAGAGAATGTTTCGCCAAAGAAATGAGTTTTGAGCAAGACCCAGTGAAGCAAGATTTGGGCCATACATCAGGAGCAACGCTGAAATAGTGCCCCGAATAAAAGAGCTGAACTGCCAAGTCTTTAGGCAGCAGGGCCTAGCAGATAAAACTTGGAATTGGGAGACAAGAAATGTGAAGCCTTAGACCTTGCTCTCCCCACAGACTCTGTCTATGACCCTAGGCAAATCATTTCCCCTCTGGGCTTTGGTTTTCTCACATGTGAAAGGGCATATATTTGTCTAACCTTCCCCCTCCCCTGAGAGATGTGAGTGCTTGGGATAGACTACAAGCAAAGGACTTAAAGGTTCTTGGAGAAGAAAAGGATTGTATGCTTAGCATGGTAGGATCATAGACTGAGAGCTAGAAGAGACTGCAGAAGCTGCCTAGTCTAAACATTTTTCTTGACAGGTGGGGAATTTGAGGCCCAGTTAAGTTTTATTCCTATTCAAGGTTATGCAGGTACTTGAATGTTGTTGGAATTGATTTCTCTTCCCCATCAATCCCTGTTTTGGTTTAGGTTCCCCATCCCTTGTAAGGACTGTTACCCTGAATAAATTTCAAGGTAACTATGAACTTGGATTATACACACACACACAGACACACACACACACACACACACACACACACACACACACATATACATATACATATATACATATATATATATATATATATATATAAAACTTGGGTTATATACAACTTTATTATACTACAATTGACTTTCTTTGCCATCCAGTGTCTTTTATTTTATGCATTTAAAAACATTCTGAGAGGGGGTCCCATAGACCTCAGCAGACTGCCAAAAGGGTCCATGGCACACTCAGTGTAAACCATCAAGCTTGCCTCTTCCCTTTCTGGACAGAGTTTAGAAAACCACAAAAAGGTGAAAATTCTGTTTTTGTTCCTGATCTTAATTGTCTCATCCTGGAAAGAAAGAGCAGCATAAGCCATCGATTCAACTCACCAATGTTAATGGAACGTACTACGCCCAATGTTAGACACTAGCAATTAAAAGAAACACAACATAGCTAGGTGGTACAGTGGATAGAGCTCTGGCCCTGTAGTCAGGAAGACCTGAGTTCAAATCTGACCTCAGAAACTTACTAAGTGTGTGACCCTTGTTAAGTCACCTAACCCTGAGTTAGGTTTTCTCATCCGTAAATGAACTGAGAAGAAAATGCAAACCATCCCAGTATCTCTGCCAAGAAAATTCCAAAATAGTGTCATGACGGGTCCAATGAGACTGAAACAAGTGAGTTAGGAAGTAAAGTTCAATAAAGAACCGAAAAAACCTACTATGTATCAGCCACTGGCTGTATTTTACAGTTATCTCATTTGATCCGTACAACCGTCCTGCGAGACAGATATTATTATTAATTATCCTTATCATACAGAGTTAAGTGACTTGTCCAGGATCACACAACTGGTGAGAGTCTGACACTGAATTTGAACTCAGGTCTTCCTGACTCCAGGTTGAGTGCACTATCTACTGAGTCAATTAGCTTGCCTAGCTTCTAACTGGAGGATGAATAAATCAAAGCCATCAATGTAAGGAAATCATCAATGACCTTGGAGAGAGTTGCTTCATTAGAATGGTAGGAGACAGAAGCTGCTCACATACTGGAAGGGGGTAAGCACTAAGCAAGTGATGTGGCTTTGAAGAAAGAGAAAAGAGTGTGGTGGGGAAAAGAAAGAGAAAGAGAGTAGTACGGTCCAAGGGAAGGGGTGTTTATTGATTTTTACTTTTGGATAGATCAGCCCTGAGTATATCTGAGGGCTGAGAAGGAAGGCTCAGTAGAAGAACTGTAAGATTTAGGATCTCAAAAGTCATAGGGTTGAACTTTCTTTCTTAAAAAATGAGGAAATTAAGCCCCAGACTGGAGAACTGACTTGCCTAAAGTCACACACATACACACACACTCACACACTAAGTAGCAGACACTAACATTCCAATCCAGATCTCCTAATACCAATTAAGTGTAGCGCAAAGTAGAATGAGATATGAACAGAATGCTATAAGAGCTTCTTCGGGGAGGCAATTGTTTCAAGTGTGGGTGGGGAAGGGGGAGGTGGGGCTTGGAGTGGAGTAAAGTATTTCCCTCGCTTTTCCATAATATTCTAAGGTCATGTGGGTGGGAGAATAGAGAACTGAGAGGTAGAAAAAGGTCAAGATAGTGAACTCTTTTTCATGAAATGGAGATAAATCCTTCTGGGACATCCCCACCATACCAGGGCTCCTACAATAGCTGAATGAACATACAAAATGATTGTACCAGAACTTCTCAACTACTTCAGGGAGTCAGATAATGGAAATGCTGGAAGTGATGTGTCATTGATCAGACAAGTCTTAGCATGGTAGGGAGCAGTGTATGTAAGAGCAAGTAATGAGGGCAAAAGCAGAGCAGTGGTGCCAAGATCCTGGGGCCTGGGGCTTTTCCCCCTTGCATCTTTACTGAAATGCATGAAGTGGAAGATCTGTTGATGAGAGTCCATGTTAGTCTAGGACTTACAGCTTGTACTTCCAGACCCCACAGCATTTATCAGAAATAGTAAAGGAGAATGAAGCAGCACTTGAGATCCAGTCTTGTGCTGTCCATTTGAATTGTACTGACCAACGTTATTCCCTGTCACCCATCCCCAAAGAAGGAGGTGCCTAGAAGAGAATCCCAAGGAGGTTAAAACATTCAGTTTACAAAATGATTTCACAGACATCAGCTCAGTTACTTTTCACAGTGGTAAGGACAGCTTAAGGTTATATCCATTTCACAAAAAAGGAAACCAAAGCTTAGAGGAAAGAGACTTGCCCATGGTCACCCAACTAGCAAACAGCAAAGCCAAGTATTCTCACTCCCAAATCCAATCTCCTTTCATTACACTGATATTCTCATGCCTTTTGAAACCCCAGATTACTGGGAAAATGACAAAAATTCAATATTAAAGTCCGTTCCTATTTCAGTTTCAGACTGTAAGTGTCTCTTCCTCAAGGGGTGGGTGTCACTACTGCATGGGGCTTACATTAATGCCATTCATGGTGTGAATCATCCCTTCCCACGGCGGGGAGCAGTTGTACCATATGGCATTCACGTTTGTGAGATGCCCAAATACACTCCACATCCCCACTCTAAAGAAAAAATACTCCAACGTACCATGTAAACAAAGCATTGGGCACAAAGATTCATTCATCTTTGAAAAGGCCATTTTTTGGTGGAAGTGGAGAAAGGCTGTGGCTGTATACACAGAATTCTAGGTTCAACTCCATTATCTCCTTGCTGCAAAGCCTTGTGGGTTGTGATGTGGGAGCATCTGACAGCTGCAGAACAAAACCCACATTCTGAAAGGGGACTTTAGAGGGGGAAAGAGCGTCAGTGGCTTGGAGAAGAAGAGGGAGGATCTGCTGCAAAAAAGGAAAATTTCCTCTGCACCTTCCTGACTTGGAGGACATTGTGTGCATCTCAGGGGTGCACTAAGTGGTGCAGTAAAGCAGCAAATTAGAAGAATGTAAATTCTTTAGTAGGATTGCACGCAGGGGAAAAATGTTTCCTAATGCTGATATTTGTTTTCATGTAAATAATGTACACTCTCCCAAAAATCAGACGGGTACAAGGCTGAATCAGATAACAGGCTCCAAGGGAGATAATACACTGGACATAGGAAAAGGAAAAATGAGGTTTTTTTTTTCCTTGTGTGCAATTCTTCTAAACTACTTAAAGAGATTTCTCCAAATGCCTAAGTTTGGTCATAGATCTCCTCTTCCCCACCTCCTATTCCCTTCACCCAAAATATGCATTATTTCTGTCTGTCTGTCCGTGTTTCTCTCTGTCTTTGTCTCTCTGTCTGCCTGTCTGTCTCTCTTTCTCTCTGTCTCTCTCTCTCTCTCTCTCTCTCCCTCCCACTCTATTCCCTCTTCCATCATTTCATCATTTATTTCTTATTAGTACGCTAATGGGTTGAGTGGCCCCGGATGAGATTATTTTTATTTTAATTGGAATGCCTGCCATTGTTTTTTCTCCTCATCTTTGCCTCTGGCCCTGCACAGATCTTTGAATGCCCAGAGCTCCCATTTAAGACAACTAAAGTCAATACAGAATTTTGCAGACATATAGTTTAAACTAGTGAGAAAGACAGTGATCAGAGAATCAAGGGGCATACCTGCATTTTCCTCTTGGCTCTGTTCCTGTTGGGTGGCTTGGGACAAACTAATTAACCTCTCTTTATTTCTGGCTTTTCACTTCTAAAATTTCTTATCTACCTCAAAGGGATGAAATCACTCACAGATTTTAAGCTCCTTGAGCTGTGTCTTTTCTTTTTTAAACAACCACAATAACTAACTGTGATTTATCTATAAAAAGCTGTCAATAATTGAATGAAGGAATGAAGAAATGAATTGGTCTCCCTTTCTCTTACTTCCTATGACATTTCTAGACTGTGCCACCCAATTTAGCATTCAATTGTACAGTGTCTTGCCTAGGCCTGTTATTTTATTGGTGTAGGGATATACCAGGGAGGAAATTTCCACTAGTGTAGCCAATGACCTTTGAGTAACTGTTCTTCAATGTATAGTCTTGGAAAGCTGCCTGGAGAGCAGAGAGGTTAAGAGATGTTTTCCAGGTTCATGCAGCTAATATATATCAGAGGTAAGCCTTGAACCCAAATAGAGGAGAACTTCGGTTTATGAATTTAATTCATTCTGAGATTCTGTTTATCATGTGATTTGTTCGTAGTACAAAGCAAATTTTCCCATAGGAAACAATGTAAAGTCAGATGATTGGTGCCACATCCCCCAAAATATTCATATAAAAATAATTACTTATAATTTTAAGTAAGTTCTTCGTCCTTAGTGGTCCTGAAATGCAATAGCAATGATTAGTACACAATATAAACTGAAAATAAAATAAATGAACCTGCACTTTACCTTTGAGAAGAGTTGTGACTGGTGTGAGGGAGACAAGAGGGAGGAGGAGGAGGAGCAGGAAGGGTTATTGCTGGAAAGGAAAATCTCCTCCTATGAGAACATCAGGAATTTCAATGCTAGGAGTGTTCTCTCTTATGCTACTTTTGCTAAGTAAGGGTAACAGTACTTCCTTCACTTGTTTTAAGTTTTTGGGAATCACTTTCATCTTTTGACTCACTGATTTTTTTTCTTTACATTTGCTTCTGACTAGGAATCCATGACACTTGGTTCTGAAGCTTTTTTCAGAATGTCATGGAAATGTGACATTGTATTACCATTAAAAGTATTTGTAGCTCTCATTGCTGCAGCCTTATTTGGGTGATGTTTTTCAAAAAAATTTTGCCGATTGTACTGCAAATTTTTGTTTGTCCTGCAAGACAAATTTTGCAAAAAAAATTTTTCCTCATCCAGTGAAACATACATAAACCAGGTTGCTCATAAACCAAAGTTCTACAGTACTAGATCTTTATCCCAGGACCTCTCTTACTGCTTGTGTTCCCTAGCGTTCCTTTCAAGTTAGGCTTATTTTCCCAAAAAGATTGTAAGTTCCTTAGGGACAGTGAGCTCATCTCCTTCTATGTTCTCTGTTTCAGTTAGATTTATGCTGTCCTGAGAGCTGGAGAAAAATTAGTATGCTATCTCCAAGGATACTATTATATTGAAAATATTCTCCCAAAGGTCTTCACTGACCTCCTAATTAGCAAATTCAAAGGCTTTTTTACCTCTGTCTTCATCCTCCATGAATTCCCTGTCACATGGTACTGCTATCACTCTTTCCTGGATTCTCCATACTCCCTTGGTTTCAGAGATGATATACTCTCCTACCTCTAACTGCTTCTTTCTTCTTCCCTTTGTTTGTCCTCTTTCACATTCTTTCAGGTAGATGGTCCCCCATGGATTTTTTTTCTTCCCTTTTTCCACATTATTTGCTTTGGGAATCTGTAACAACAAGGACCCTGCATACGCAGGAGGGCCGACTGTAGAAGTTCTTAGATCTGCTTTTCTAAAAGGAAAGCAACTTTTGAGGGGTCAACAATCACTTTAATCAAACACATATATGAAGAGAGAAAATACAAGCAGAGAAATGAAGACCAACAGACAAGGCTTCCAACTATCTGACCATAAGCCATACATACATACATAATTACCAGAGAGAGAAGCACCAATGTCTGGGTTTTCAAAGCCAGGGGGCTCTTTAGTGGCTACACAGAGCCTTGTCTGGTCAAGCAAACACTTCCAAAGAGTAAGCCGCAAAGTAAAATCTCACCTCAGAGTATTTATATACTTTTCAGAGCCACAAAAAGTATCTCAATAGAAATTAACAAAAGGTATCTGAGGCCTATCATTAATGGGCATGGAAGATCTTTAACTCTTCCCCTCACCCACCATTAACCTTACATTAACATTATAGTCTCACTCACTCTTAGGGCTTCATCTCTTACCTCTATGCAGATGATTTCTAAATATATTTGTCTAACCTCTTTTCTTAGCTCCAGACTACTGTATCCAAATGTCTATAGAACACCTCCATAGTTCTAATTGTTTGCAAGTTTTTCCTTAAGATGAATCAAAATCTTCCTGCCTGTTGCCTCTATACACTGTTCTATAAAAGTCCTGTGGGTACAAGAAGCATGTCTAATCCTTCATCTACAAGACAGAAAATAGTGAGCCAGAAAAGTGTTGAAAAGGAAGTGGGTATCTTAAGATGTGCAGGGAAAGAAGAGAAGAGAAAGGGAGAGGTAAAACGAGTGTCGAAGTTGGAATTCTTCTAAAACACATCTTGCAGACATCAGCAAAGGGCAGCTCACATTTTCGTTAGGGCTTTGGCAGGAATATGCTGTTTCCATTTTAAAGGCAGCTTAACAGGCTAACTAGATATGAAAAGGAAGCCCCCATCCCCACTTCCCCCCGCCCCCCCCCCACACACACACACACTGCCCAGGAAAAAAACTAGAAAGCTAGTAGAAGCAAAATTAAACTCAGAAATCCACAACATCTCAAGCCACAAACAAAGAAAAAAGGCTGTTTGTTTTGGCAGGTAGCTACATGGGTTAGCCCCAAGAACTAGCAAGAACCAAGGTGGAAGGCTCTTGTTACCAGGAAGTATGAAGGACAAAGAAATTTTGCAGTGACTTGCAGACGGGAAGCTATTTTTCTCGTTCTGTCAATGTCCAATAACAGCTAATGTGTTCACACAGGGTAAGTAGTCTCCTATAAGAAGAGAATTTCAAAGGGATAGAATATGGGTTCTTAACCTGGGTGAACTAGGGTTTTTCTAAAAAGTATATTTTGTAACTGCATTTAAATAAAAATGGTTTCCTTTCTAATCCTGAATATTTTATTTTATGCATTTAAAAACATTGTTCAGAGAATATGTCAACAGACTTCATCAGACTGCCAAGGGGAAACATGATGAAAACAAAGGTTAAGAACCTCCATGTTAAAGGACATGTGTCTATTCTTCAGGTTATTAGGGGGAGATGGTGCTTTAAAACAATAGAAGCGCTTCAAAGACCCCTCCCAAAAAGTTGAGGAGAATCTTCAGTAAATGTTGAAAGTTAGTAACTAGTGAAAGAAGGGAATGGTTAAGGAAGGACATGTGGAGCTTTTTGAATGAGAGTCTTCCCATGAGAGTGAGAACTGGGACTTTCAAGGAAGAAGAAGCCCTTTGTGCTCCAAGGAATGTTGCTATACTTTCATGAGTACCATGAGGAAATAGGCCATCCAATATTACATAAAGGTAGAAAAGTATTTGTAAATGGTGAATTCTTGCTATGGAGGCAGTCATATGTCAGCCTGACCTGAACAATACAGAGGCATGCTGCCTTCCCATGTTGAGCCTGCCAACTTTTGTCAACTTAAATTATCAATGGAAATTATCAAATCCAAGGCAATTAAAGGAAGATGCTAGAGATCAGCACAGTATTTTAGTTGACACTACTGATTGAAAATAGAATAATCAAAAGAGGAAGGCAAATTTTGGAGTTGAACAGATGTTCAAGAAAATAGTATTTGAGAATAGAATTTCTGGATCCTAACTTTTAAGAATGATGGACTTGTGACTAGAGGTAGGATGAATTTAATGAGATCCATTTAAATATGTGTGTATGTGTGTTTGTGTGTAGATAGGTCGAAGGAAGGACAGAGAAATAGAGAGAGAGAGACAGAGAGACAGACAGAGAGAGATAGACAGAGAGAGATAGATAGACAAGCATGGATGTAGCCTAGAGATTTGTAGTGCTGATCAACATATCTTTAGCCTGAAAATGGAGAGAAGGAGAAAATTTTCCACATATAGCTAACAAATCACATACAAGAGAATAACAGATACAGTATAAGAAGAATGCAGTCAGTAGAGAGAACCAGTAATTCACAGGAAGCAATATGCAAGAAGATAGACAAAAATAAAACACATAGTCTCAAATATCTATAGTGAATGTATAAAGTATGGGCAATAAACAAAGTGAACTAGAAATCGTAAGGGAAATTTGACCGTATACATCACTAAGACTTCGTGTGATAGAATAAGTGACTAGAATATATGTATAGAAGGCCACATTGTATTCTAAAAAGAACAGATTAGAAAAGAAAAGAATGATAGAATATCATTGAATATTGAGAATACATTTACATATGAGGAAGTCCAGGAGCAAGCACAGAGGTGGGCATTAGAGAAAGGATCAAGAGAGAGAGAGGAGGAGCAGGTGATATCCTTGGCACCAAGTGGGAGCTTAATAAATGTCTGTTGATTGAGTGTGGTATTGTCTAGGTCAAGGATGGGAACCTGTGGCTTTGAGGGCATGTGTGGTCCTCTAGGTCCTCAGGTGCAACCCTTTGACCAAATGCAAACTTCACAGGAAAAATCCCCTTAATAAAAAGGTTTGTTCTGTAAAACTTGGATTCAGTCAAAAGGACATATCCAAGGACCTAGAAGGCCACATGCGGCCTTGAGGTCACAGATTCCCCACCGGGGATCTAGACAAACTAGCTTATATAACTGTCTGTTATGGCTAACATTTTATCCCCTATCTCCACACCTTTGCATAGGATGTCCATTACATCCTGAACAAGAGAAGTCATACAAAGATCAAATTATGGGATCATATAGTCCTGTGATCATAAATTGAGAATTCAAAGGGCTCTCAAAGGCTATCTAGTCCAACTCCTTTTATAGGTGAGAACCTAAGGAAGTTATGTAACTTACCAAATAGGTACTTCCTTTTGGACAGCTAAAACGGGAGGGACTGTAGACATCTTAAACCCAATATGTCCAAAACTAAGTCACTATCTTTCTTCCCAAACCCTCTCCCTTCCTCTAACTTGCTTTTAAGGATACTACCTTCCTCTGAGTGAACCAGACTCACAACCTATTATTGACAATCCCTCAGTTCTCCTGCCCCACTATAGTCAATCTGTTGCCAAGTCCTGACAATTTTACCTTTGTAATATTTCTCATAGACTTCCCCCTTTTCTCTTCTAACATTACTTCCCCATTGGGACAGTGCCTCATCACCTCACTCCTAGACAGGTGTGAAAGTATTCCGGTTGGTCTCCCTGCCTGGAGCCTGTCCTCACTCCATTTCATCCTTCTCTTAGCCTCCAAAATGGTCTTTTTAAAGCACGTCTGACCATGTCACATTCTAACCTGCCTCTCCTCCTACCTGCCCTCCCACCCTACCTTCAGTAGCTCACTGTCACCTTCACAATAAACTTAAAATTCTACTTGACTTTTTAAAAAAATTTAATTTATGGAATAAAACAAGTATTTTCATAACATAACACAAAAAAAGATGATTGTACATGAAACTACAAATCTACTCTACATAACTTACTATTACTTTCAAATATACAACAAAATTATCATGTGAATGCTTTTCTTCCCTCCCCTGCCATCCCTATGGATGGTTATCATTAGACACACACAGAGACACACATATATATTTACACACACATATACATAAACACATATATGTATATGTATACATGCATATGTGGATGTATATACACATATAGACATGTAAAATTATTCTATACATACTTCTATTTATCACTTCTTTCTCTGGATATAGATAACTTTCTTCATATGCTCTTTGTAGATAATTTGACTTTTATACTTGGCAAAATAATTTATTTGCTCAAAGTTGTGCTTTTTAAAAAAATATTTATTTATTTTTAGTTTTCAGCATTCACTTTTTATAAGATTTTGAGTTTTAAATGTTCTGCCGCTCCTTCTCCTCTCTCCTCCCCTAGATGGCATGTAATCTGATATAGGTCATACATGTGCAATCATATGAAACATATTTCCACATTAGTCATGTTGTAAAGAAAAATTAGTACCAAAGAGAAAAACTATGAGAGAAATAAAAGGAACAAATAACAAAGGAAAAATAATGTTTCGATCACATTCAGATTCTACAGCTCTTTCTCTGGAAGTGGATAGCAATCATCATGAGTCTTTTCAAACTGTCTTAGATCATTGCATTGCTGAGAAGAGCTACTTCTATCAAAGTTGGTCATTGCACGGTCTTGCTCTTACTGTGCACAATGTTCTCCTGGCTCTGCTCATTTCACTCAAAATCAGCTCATGTAAATCTTTCCAGATTTTTCTGAAGTCCGCCTACTCATCATTTCTTGCGGAGCAATGGTATTCCATTACATTCATACACCACGACTTATTCAGCCACTCTCCAGTTCATGGGCATCCCCTCAATTTCCAATTCTTTGACACCACAAAAAGAGCTGCAATAAATATTTTTATACATATGGGTCTTTTTCCCATCTTTATCATCTCTTTGGGATAGAGACCTAGTAGTGGTTTTGCTGGGTCAAAGGATGCGCATGGTTTTACAACCTTTTGGGCATAGATCCAAATTGCTCTCCAGAACGGTAGAATCAATTCACAACATCAACAATGCATTAGTGTTCCAATTTTCCCACATCTTCTCCAATATTTATCATCCTCCTATTGTGTTATGTTAGCCAATCTGATAGGTGGGATGTGGTGCCTCAGAGTTGTTTTAATTCATATTTCTCTGACCAATAGTAACTTAGAGCATTTTTTCATATGAATACAGATAGCTTTAATTTCTTCATCTGAAAACTGCCTGTTCATATCCGTTGACTATAAAAGTTGCTCTTAAAACAATATTGTTATTACTGTATACTTGGTTCGGCTCATTTCTCTTTTCATTATTTTGTGTAAGTCTTTCCAGGTTTCCATGTTTTTCTAAAATCCGTGTTTTTTCTAAAATCCCTGAGCTCATCATTTCCTCTAGCATAATAGTATTCCATCTAGGAATTCATTCCATTCCCTACCTTCCCACTCTTTCTATACCTTACACCACCTTCCTTCCCTTTCCCCCATGTGCACTGCAATCCAATGACACTAGTCTTATTGCCACTCCTCAAACAAGAAGCTGCATCTCCTGGCTGAGCATTGGCATTGGCTGGCTCTTCCTGGTGCCTAGAATATGTTCCCTTCTCATCTCTGCTTCCTGAATTCTCTGATTTCCTTTAAGTCCCAGTTAAAATTCCATCTTCTACAAGAAGCCCTTCTCATTTTCCCTTAATTCTACTTCCTTCTGTCTATCAATGATCTCCAATTATCCTGTGTGGTTTGTTGGTACATAGTTATTCAAATGCTGCCTCTCCTGTCAGTCTGTGAGCTCCTTGAAACAGAAATTGTCTTTTGTCTTCCTTTAAATCTCCAATGCTTGTCACAATGCTTGGCACATACAAGGTGCTTTATTGACTGAGATTGGTTTAAGGATCTGAGTATGTTTAGACTAGGGAAGAAAAGACATAGAACATGATAGCAATGTTTAAAGTATTTAAATAATAGAGTAAGTATAATTAGAATAAATAAGTATAGTTTTAATAACAGAAGAAATTAAAATCATGCTGGAATAAGATGATTTCCACATCTTCCTCATTATCCCACCTGCTATTGGAGTTTACCAAGGCTTTCCATGAGCCTACAGAAAATTAGTTAATATGTGAATATTTCGTTCAATTAAAAAAACAATTATTTTGTCCACTTGTGCAAGAGTTCATAGAATATTAAATATAAAAGAATAATTGCAGAACAGCAACTTGTCCTACGACTAGTTCTATAATTGAAAAACAAAAAGAATAAGATGATGTTAATACGAAGAATAACTGAGAATAGTAACAATAACCACCAAATAGGATATTTACAAGCACCTAGTTCTGCTCGAGGTCAGAAAGATCAAGTCTAGAACTACCAAGGACAGAGCTGTGACCACGTATTTGAGAGAAATACTGAATCAAAGTTTGATTGGAAGAACATCTTTATAACAACAGGCTCCTATGTAATACCAAGCTTAACATACACATTTGTAGCTATTAAATGGACAATAACAAATTTAGAAAGTATTCTAGCCAAAACATATACTTTATTAACAAACTCAGATCCCTTTGACCCCCAAAGAAAAATTAACACACCCTTGACAAAAAAAAAAGGAAGAAGATTGATAGATATTCTTAAAGCACATAATAAACAGCTTTAAAACCTACAGAAATACCTTTGGAACGGGCAGGCATTATTTTACCTAACAATAGTAATGGTTGACAACAGGTATGGCAGGCTGACAATAGAGGCAGCTTGGTATCAGAGTGGATAGAGTACGGAGCCTCAAGTCAAGAATATATGAGTTCAAATCCAGACTCAGACATTTACTAGCTGTGCGATCCTGCGACAGTCATGGGGAGGGGGGGCGGGGTTCTCTCTCTTAGTCATTGCTGGCAAGATTCTTGCTGGAGTCCTTCTTAATAGGCTGATCCTTCTCCTGAAAGATGGTCATGTACTTGAGAGCCAATGTGACTTCAGAAAGGGCTGAGGAACACTTGATATGGTGTTTGTTGCCCCACAACTCCCAGAGAAATGCCAGGAGCAGAACAGAGGTCTGTATACAACGTTTGTAGATCTGACCAAGGTCTTTTGAGGGCTTATGTAAAGTTATGTCAAAATTTGGTTGCCCAGAGTTCCTCAGTATTGTATGTCAATATCATGGTGGCATGTATACCCAGGTTCTGGATAGTGGACAATGCTCGCATGCCTTCCCAGTCACCAATAGAGTGGAACAGGGCTATATACTCGCTCCCATGCTTTTTAGTATGATATTTTCAGCTATGTTGTCAAATGCTTTAAAAGAAGATGAACTCAGATACCCCACTTATGGTAAATTCTTCTATCTGAAAAAGCCAAGACCAAACTAGAGGGAGTGTTGGTGCATGATTTTCTGTTCGCAGATGATTGTGCACTCAGTGCAGCCTCTGAAGCTGAGCTGTAACCAAGTGTGGATCAATTCTCTGCTGCCTGTGCTAATTTTAGCCTAATAATTAACACCAAGAAAACACAGGTGCTCCATCAGCCACCCCCACACCATCCATACGTGGCACCATTGATTACAACAAATGGAAAAGTTTTGAATGATGTGGATAAATTTACTTAGCTTGGTAGTGTACTTTCCAGGGATGTATACATTGACAACGAGGTTGGTGTGTGCATTGCCAGAGCTCGCTCAGTGTTTGCGAGGCTCCGAAGAAAAGTATGGGAGAGAAGAAGTATTAAATTGACTACCAAACTGAAGGTCTACAGAACCATTGTGCTGACTTCACTGTTATATGCCTGTGAAACATGGACAGTCTACTGGAGACATGACAGGAAACTGAATCGCTTCCATTTGAACTGTCATAGGAAGATTCTTAAGATCACCTGGCAGGATAAAGGTACCAGACACTGAAATCCTTGCGTGAACTAAATTGCCAAGCATTCAAACTATGCTTCAGAGAGTGCAACACCAATGAGCTGGCCATGTTGTTCAAATGCAAAATGTAAGCTTGCCAAAAAGACTATTTTATGGAGAACTCACAGGGGGCAGGCGATCACATGGTAGTCAGAAGAAGCGATATACGGATACTCTCAAGGTCTCGCTCAAGAACTTTGGATTTGACCGTGCAACCTGGGAGATACTGGCACAGGACCACTCAGCATGGTATGCCCACGTCAGAAAAGGTGCTGTGCTCTATAAGCAAAGCAGAATTGAGACAGCACAAAGTAAATGTAGGATGCACAAATTCGGAATATCCACCCCAAATGTGCATACAGACTCTCTGTGCAATCTGTGGTAGAGCATTCAAATCTTGTATTGGTCTGATCAGCCACAGTCCTACTCAATGGAACTAGACTTTATCATGGTGATGTCATGTTGGTCCTCTTTGAGAACAAACGACAACAACCAACCAACGGATGCTGAGTAAGATGCTTAACCTCCGCCTCCCTCACTTTTCTCATCTATAAAGTGGAGATAAATTCAATAAACCTACCTCCCAGGATTATTGCAAGAATAAAATTATATTAAAAAGTGCTTTGAAAATCTGAAAAAGCTATTTAAATGCCAGTTATTACTATGGTTACTTTTAAGTGTAAACTGGATTTGTTGAATATAAATTGGAAATGATTTATCCCTAGATGAAGCATACGAAACAGTTAAGATCTAAGTGTGTAATTGAAAGTCCTTCACTGGGACTTTCACCCACTGGGTGATACTCAGTGAATTTTACTAACAACATATTAACAAAGAAATAACAAGGAAATGACTGAGTTATACAGATTTGTTTCTAGAAACTGAGGGGGTATATGATGGCAATCCAAGACCAGGCTTTTCTTTGCCATCAGAAATTACAAAAGGGTTATTTAATTATTTATCTTTAGGAAGCTGATATATGATCCATGTAGATTTACAAAGGAAATAGTAGAAATTGTGTAGCATGTATCTGAAGATTACCAAAATTTTCTACCTACCAAATGCCTAACAAGACATGACTTCTTGATCAGAATTATACATCAGAAGCTCCCTGACTTTCATAAACAAACAGATGGCAAATTCTCTTACTAAAAATACAGTCCATAGTGCAGTGGATAGAACACTGGCCCTGGAGTCAGGAAGACTTGAGTTTAAAGCTGATCTCATAACTTCCATTGCTTCAAAAAAAATGCAGCCCTCACACCATTGAGAATTAACACATAAACTGGAGCATTACCACTGATAAAACTATTGACCAGAATCACCCAAACCTAACATTTGACCCTAAAAATTTAAGAGCAGTGTTTTTAACAGAAGTCACCACAGATAGACTCTCTAAGCTTTATGGAATGAAAAAATCTCCAAAATATAGAGATTTAGCAGAAAAAAATCAAAATGATATGGGGACAGGATAAATATCACCCCCACTTTCCCATCTGTTAACTTGAGTTGTACAATAATTTCAAAAAGGAGGATGGAAATGAATTAACATGCCAATATTTTTATGCAAGTGCAAAAGAAACTATTTTAGTCACCTGTACAATACTTTGCAAAACATTTTTAAGAGTACATTAGATATCTACCCCAGGATTATATCTATCTGAAGTCTATCAAAAAATGAATATGTGATAATCAGAACAATGTAATAATATTGTGTCAATATTATGCCTTACATCACAACGTAATGGGTGTCTATAAGAGGATGCTAGATGACCATTTGTCGGGGGCATATCCCTTATCCTTTCTGGGTCTCAGTTGCCTTATCTGTAAGATGAGGGGGTTGGATTAAAAATGTCTGAGGTCCCCTCAAGTTCGAAATTTTTGATCCTATGATAATTACAGATGACATTCTTATTAAGTATAAGTTGATAATACAATAATAATATAATATAATCATCTAATTCAATTTTGAGAGTCCATGATTTGAGATGGATAATTTTTTTCAACCTTTCTACCAAGTTTTATCTTATTCACACTAAACTTCCCAAGTTCCTTCAGCTGATCTTCTGAGGACATCAATTCTAATGCCAATCAAACATCTCTAAACAAACTATAGGTTGTGTAGGTTATAACCATAGGTTATGAATCAGAGTCCTTACTAGAATATGGCTCCCAGAACTGAATGCCATTCTCTGGATCTCATCTGAGTAGTGTTTTTTGATGCCCTTAAAATCCTGTCCCATACGGAGTTCTTACTTGGGCTTTCTATAAGGCAGTCCAGAGGGAAGGGATGGTTGAACCACCTGGAATTAGCCTAACCTGCAAGGACAGCATTTCTTGCTATTCCCTACTTGAGCCTTCCACACTCTGTCAACCTCTATTCTTCTTTCAATAAATGTTGGTTTGGTTTTCATCAAAATGATCATCACTAATCACAGGCAGGCTTCTCTGATGTAGTAGGGCAGATGAAATACTGCCAAGAAAGGAAAGTGAATCTTCCCAAGAGGTTGGATTTACTCCCTGAAAACTGTAATTGACCAAGTGGGATCCCAATACCTAAAAAGAATTCATACATTGAACCAGGAGGAACCATTCTCCCTGGACAATATTCTATCCCCTACCACATGCAGGACTGGAATTGGCCTAACCCTGTCATTTGGAGTAGACATTTAGTAGGGCAGCTGGGAATTTTCACAAGCATAAAGGGAATTCCCTGAGAAGCCTTCAGGGAAAGTACAGCAGGGTCTTGAAGCAACTGGATTCAATTTACACCACGGGAAGGGACCAGATGAAGCCAGAGGCTGAAGTTTGTTGGGACAATGGAAGAGACAATGAAATCCAAAGTCAGCAGGAGAAGCAAACCAGAAGTGAGGGAATGAGAGGGAATTTGGTTGCTTTTTTAACTAGATCAAAGCAGCTAACTAGTCTTTTCTTTAAAAAGACTATTCAGTCCTGGAATGACTTGGTCATTATGTGACCAGTCTTGACATATAATGGTATGATATTGATATACCACTTAAACGTATGTAAAGTGCTTGACATAGAGTATTTCATTTTATCTTTACAGCAATCCTATGTATTAAGATAATGCTTTATTATCCTTACTTTGCAGGCAAAGAAACTAAAATCCAAAGCCTTGAAGTGACTCACCCAGGATAACTCTAGAATGCACCAGGGGCTGGGGCTGGGTCCAGGTTTTGCATGATTCCAAGTCCGCCAGTATTTCCACTGCACCCTCCTGAGGTTCCCAGCAACCTTGTGCTGACTCAGTTGGCTCTGTTCTTGCCAAGAGTAACTACATGAATTAACTAAATAGGTATAGATCTGGCAATATGATGAAGAATAAAAATGGAGAGAAAGATGATGTAGAGAAGAGAACAAAGGACTTGGAATCAAGGACTTGAGTTCCAGCTTGCCCACTTAACTAGCTCAGTGACTTGGCCAGCTATTTTATAAATACTCAGCTATTTTCTCATTTTTAAAACAAGTGGTTTGGGACTAGATGACCATTCAATACCCTTTCAGCTCTAATATTTCGTATGCTAAATTCATTGTTAATCTCCACGTAGGTTTCTAATAATCAAACTCAAAAATGCTTTTGAAGGAAGACCTCAAATAGAAAATACTACTATTAGCTAGATAGCCTTTATATAACACCTACTGTGTGTCATGCACTGTGTTAAACACTTTGCAAGTATTATTCATTTGATTCTTACAACAACCCTGGCAGGGAGGTGCCATTACTTATCCCCATTTTATAGCTGATATATGGTTTATATATATTAAAATGGTATCATACCACTATCCCCATTTCACAGCTGAGGAAGCAAGCAAATGTTAAGTGATTTGCCCAAACAATTATGTTTGAGATCTAATGATATTCCCCATGCTCCCCACCACTCCCTCTCCATTCCCAATAACTCCTTTCTCTGGACCTTAGGCAGGAATGAAGCTAAACTGAAAGTTCAGAAAAAATGTTCCATTCTCTAAGTATCTTTGTACTTTTGAAGTGTAGAATGCACTGCACAAATATAAACTAATACATGTTCCCTCCTGCAGTGAGAAGCAGTTGGTAGGTGAAATTGGGAGACTATCAAACTCTCTAATAAAGCTATTCTGATGACTGAACACCTGTATGCAACCTTCACCTCTCCAATGAGGGATGGTCCTATAAAAAGTTATGGAATAGGTGAAGGTTGGCTTTGAGATGTCTCACCATCCCTTCAGCTGCTCCCTTCCCTCCTTTCAGTCCTCTACCAATGGTAAAGTCCAGATTCTAAAGATCTTCCAATAAGGTAACTCTCACCACATATCTGCCCTCCCCCACAATATCTTCTTCTCCTTATTAACTTCCTACTTGCCTTCAATAAGTAGCTTTTGCCTGGAATCCTGACCTCTTTACCTTATGATAGCTTGCCAATCTGATAAACTATTCCCTGTGTTGTGTTCGGTGAATAGTCCAAGGACAGGTATGAAGAGAAAAGTTGTCCAAGAAAACAAATACACATAAAATGCTGTTCATGTGTTTGTCAGTCTTACATCAAGTATGTATTGAGTTCATGTGAAACATCACTGCAGGTTAATCTACATTGACCACATGGCTAACAAGAATGACTTGTTATTTGTTCCACAATCAGTCTCTAAAAGTCTCCAAAATGTTGGTTGAGGACTCTTCTGGGTTTCAGCTTATTTTGACAGAGTATACCTAAAGTAATTGTATATATTTATCTCTCACACCTAGAGTAATCATATCTACTTAAAAAAATAGCTACAATTTTTGTTCCAAGGTCCATCACAGATCCATGGATGAAATCAAGAAGTTGGAAGAGATAGAAAAACAAAAAAGCAATGACAATCAAGACTGCAAATGAAACAAACCTCTCTAGGGCTGGTGACCAGTCATTTTCAATAACAGTCAACTCTTTATAGCTCCATTAGGGGCTTTCTTGGCAGAGCAGTTTGCCATTTCCTTCTGTAGCTCATTTTACAGATAAAGAAATTGAGGCCAGCAGGGTTAAGTGAGTTGCCCAGAATCACACTGAGGTCACATTTAAACTCAGGAAGATGAGTCTTCCTGACTCCAGGCATGGCACGCTATCCACTGTACCACCTAGCTGCCTTTGGCATCAGTAGTAAACACCAAGGAAATCTAAACATGACTAAACATAGCCGTCTTCATAACCCATGATCCTGATGCACAAATATTTTAATAGTTCCACAATTCCAACAAGAGTCTAAAATATTTATAGACAAAATACTTGAACTTTTTAAAGTCATCACTAGAATTTGAAAAAATCCTCATCCTTGCTTTTGTAAATAATGAAGAAAATTAAAATTGTCATCAAACATCCTATAATGTGAGTTAGCATAACTGATACTATCCTCAATTGTAAAACACTAATTCATGGCAAATAATCACATCCTTCTCACTAAAAAATGCCACTTACAGAATCTATGATTTAAAGGACTCAAGAGGTCACCTTCAGAGGTTCAACTCACACCTGAGCAGGACTCCTTTCTATCTCTGACAAGTGGTTAGCCAATCAATCAATCAAGACCTCAACAAACATTTATTTAGAGGCAGCTAGGTGGCCCACGGGGTAAAGTACAGGGCCTGGAATCAGAAACCTTCAAATCCAGACTCAAATATATGACTTGGGGTAAGTTACTTAACCTCTGTTTGCCTCAGTTTCTTCAACTGTAAAATAGAGATAGTAATGTCACTTACCTCCCAGATTGCTGTGAAGATAAAATGAGACAATATTTGGAAAGTATTTAGCGTAGTATCTAGCGCAGAGTAGGCACATATAAATGCTAGCTATTATTAAGTGTTTAACTCTGTACCAGACACTGAACTTGGTGCTGACAATACAAATACAAAAATCAAGTCATCTTAACCCTTTAAGGAACTTAACATTTTTATCAAAAGGATAGAATAGGCAGCAATCCCCTAGTTCCTGAGGCAGTTCATTTTACTTTTGGACTTTTCTAATTGTTAGAATTCTTTTTCTGTCATTGAATTAAAATCAGTCCCACGTCAAAGTCACCTATTTCTCTTGAGTCAAATGGAAAAGGTACAACCCCTTTCCCCCATAAGAGAAATAGAATTTTAGGGTTAAGAAGAACCTCAAAGCCCATGTAGACCACATACATGAAAACGAATCGCTACAACATTCTGGAAAAGCCATCATCCAAGTCTTTGTTGGCTCACCTCTAATGGGGGAGTTGGCCACACTCTCAGGCAGCCAATCTCTAATTGCTAAAGTACTTTTTCCCCCATTAAACCTAAATTTTCTTCTTTGATCCAATTCTATCCTCTGAAACCGAGAAGAACTAATCTAATTCCTCTGTCCAATGACAGTCTTCAAATAACTGAAGACATTTCTCATACCCACCTCTTCTTTCAAATACTCCTCCCATTGTATAATCTTAAATCTCTTTGCCATTCTGATCATCCTTCTCTAAATATTTTCCAGTTTATCAATATCCTTCCTAAAAATGTGCCCAGAACTAAAAACAGTACACAAAATGTGCAATGACCAGGACAAGTAGATGCTTCTATATCACAGCTCATAGGATGCAGAGCAGAAGTAATCTCCACATTCTTGATACTGTGCTTTTATTAAAGAGATAGTATGTTCAAGTGGAAAGAGTTTGAGACTTGAAGTCATGAGATCTGGATTCAAATCCTGCCTTGATACTCACTAACTGTATGACCACTTAATTTAAACCTTAGGTTCTATATGACAAGTTGGAATAATAATACCTAAACCAATCACTTCATAGGTTTGTTGTAACAAAAATGTTTTGAAAACATTAAAGCACCCTATAAATGTGAGTTACAATGTAGTTAGAGCAGAAACAAAGTTTACCTGAAAATATGATTTTTATTCTGTTTTTAAATCAAACCAACTTTATGTTATTTGGTACTATTGCCAAATAAGTTGGACAGCTAGGTGACAAAGAGGATAGAAAGCTGGACCTGGAATAAGAAAGATCTAAGTTCATATCTGGCCTCAGAAACATACTGTATGACCTTGGGTAAGTTATTCTGTTTCCCTCAGTTACCTCATCTATAAAATGAACTAGAAAGGAAATGGCAAATCACTCCAATATCTTTGCCAAGAAAACCCCAAATGGAGTCATAAATGAGGTCATGATTAAAATGGCAAATAAGGTATGGAAAATTTCACTTCAGGAGCTCCAGGAAAGTGTTTTCCCCTGCAAGAAGTTTAGAAGTAATAGGTTAAAGTTATCCTTACCAAACACCAATATGCATTTTGCTTTAGCAGGGCTCTTCTAGAAACACACTGCCTTAACTTGAGAGGGGTGATTCTGACAATGGAAATTTCAGACACTATGGAAAACCAGTAGGAGAGCTATTGAGAGGCTAGTAGAACAGACATTGACCCTCAAATCACCATCTGTAGGTCTTATTCTACTCTCCCTTTATTGTTTTTGCTTAGTTCAGTATCACCTACTGTTTATTTTTGTGTGTGTGAGGATCCTTTTTCATCTTTTCTTCCTTGGTTTTGGGGAAATGGCACATAGATGGAAACTTGCCTGTTCTTAGGGAAAGAAACTGGAAAACTTCCTGATTGCCTGTAATTCAACCCATTCTGGCTAAAAGTGTGTTCAAGCCAATTCAGTTCAGCAAATGTTTATTAAGTTTCTTCAGGGAGAGCTGATTTTAACTGTGCAACCACGGGCAAAACATTTAACTTCCCAGAACCACAGGCAACTCTCAAGACTCTGAGTTTAGATGACTTGCTGATCTGTATCTGTGGAGGGAGTTTACATAGCAAGGAGCTCTCCACATTGAGGAGATCAGAGGTCTGGGGGAGAAAACAAACAAAACTACAGGCAAGGAACTGTACTAGGGATAAGGAATAAAAAGCCAAAAGGAAAGGAGAGGAAGAGGACAGGAGAGGGGAGAAAAGGGAGGAGGGAAGGAGAGGGGAGAAAAGAGGGAGTGACAATACTGTGAATTAAGTGCTATCACATATATCGCGAAAGATAGAAGCATATGTATTTAGAAGTGTGTGTATTTATGTGCATATATGTGTGTGTACAAATATACATGCATAAAGGGATGTATATATGTGTATATGTATAAGTGCATGTGTGCATATGTACGTGTGTGTGTGTGTGTGTGTGTATAACACACCCCTGATTTCATTGCTATAGAGAAGTCCCAGTTAGGAAAACCCCTTTACTAATGCAGACTGCCAACTGCTATGCCAACTATTTATAGTTTTGGAGAGCTGCCTAGAGGCTCTAAGAGTTGAAGAGATTTGCCCTAGGTCACATAGCCAGTATGCAAGAGGCAAAACTTGAACCCATGTCTTATGGACAGACACTAAGGCCAAGCTCTGTATCAATTAGGCCAATCTCCCATATTCTATGTATATAGAAGCATACACATAGGGAGGTATGGGTTTTTTAAAAGTATTTCCTGGGGGTGGATCCATGATAGAGAAGAAAAAGCAGGGACTTTCCTCAGTTCTCCCCCAAACCCCTCTGAACACCTTTAATTAATGCTATAAAACAATTCCTTGAGCTGTAATACCCACAAAAGACTGGGGTGAAATTCTTTTTCCAGCCAAAAACAACTTAGGTCAATAGAAAAGGTCTGTCTTACCTGAATGAGAGTGGCGCATAATCCATCACAGGCCATGCCAGTATAGCCCCAAAAAACCAGGAGTAGGCCTTCGGAGCCAGTAAATCAGCAGTGGTAGAAGCTGATGCCAGGGCTTTCAGCCCAAAGATGGTGCTGGAGTTGAACAGGTCAGAAAGAGATTATGGGGGTCTCTGCTGGCACTGAGGCAGGACTCTGTTGCTTTGCTCGTACTTGGATCTGGTTCATGGTTCTGGGGTGAGAAGGAGTGTTAGCACACCAGAGCTTGTAGTTGTACTAAAGTGAAGACCCTTGTCACAGTTCCAGGGCAGAATAGAGTGCTTGTGGTCACTCACAGATCAGAGCAGACCAGGAGAGGAGTAAACACCTCTCCTTAAACCATATCACCTTGGAAGAACTTAAAACTTACAGGTGCCTAGAAGTATTTCTGAAAGCAGCTGCATAAGACTCCTGAAGCTCAGAACAATGCACCCTCCACCCTGGAAGCAGAACACTACTTTAACAAGGGGTTAAAAGTCAAGAAATAGGCTGGGGAAATGAGTAAACAACAGAAAAAAATTCTGGACATAGGAAGTTACTGTGGTGATAAGGAAGATCAAAACATACACTCAGAAGAAGAAAACAAAGTCAATGTTTCTACATCCAAAACCTCCAAGAAAAATATAAATTGATCTCAGGGCATGGAAGAACTCAAAAAGGATTTTGAAAATCAAGTAAGAGGGGTGGAGGAAAACTTGGGAAGAGAAATGAGAATGATGTGAGAAAATCATGAAAAATGAGTCAATATATTGGGAAAGGAGACACACCAAAAAAATGCTGAAGAAAATAGCACCTTAAAAAACAGACTAGGCCAAATGGTAAAAAAGGTCCAAAAAAGACACTGAGGAAAACAATGCCTTAAAGAGTAGAACTGGCCAAATAGAAAACGCCTGAGAAAGTAAAATTGGTTAAATGGAAAAGTAGATACAAAAGCTCCCTGAAGAAAGTAATTCCTTAGAAATTAGAATTGAGTAAATGGAAGCTAGCGACTTTATGAGAAATCCAGAAACAATCAAACAAAACAAAAAGAATGAAAAAATAGAAGACAATGTGAAATAGAAAAACATTGGAAAAACAACTGACTTAGAAAATAAATCAAAGAAAGAAAACTTTTAAAATTATTGAACTATATGAAAGCCAAAATCACAAAAAAGAGCCTAGACATCATCTTTCAAGAAATTATCAAGGAAAATTGTCCTGATATTCTAGTACAAGGGGGTAAAATAGAAATTGAAAAAATCCACCAATCACTTCCTGAAAGAGATCCCTAAATGAAAACTTCAAGGATTATTTTAACCAAATTCCAGAGCTCTCAGATCAATGAGAAAATATTACAGGTAGCCAGAAAGAAACAATTCAAGTATCATGAAGCCAATTAAGATAACACAAGATTTAGTGGCTTCTGCATTAAAGGATTAGAGGACTTGGAATATATTTCAAAGGGCAAAGGAGTTAGGATTACAACCAAGAATCACCCACTCAGCAAAACTGAATATAATCCTTCAGGGGGAAAAATAAATATTCAATGACATAGAGGACTTCCAAGCATTCTTTATGAAAAGAAAAGAGCTGAATAGAAAATTTGACTTTCAAATACAAGACTCAAAAAAAGCATAAAAGGCAAACAGGAAAGGAAAATAATAAGGAACTTAAAGTTAAACTGTTTACATTCCTACATGGAAGACTATAATTGTAACTCATAAGAACATTCTCATTATTGGGGCAGTTAGAAGGAGTATATTTAGATAGAGGCACAGGTGTGGATTGAATATGAAGGTATAATATTTTTAAAATAAAATTAAGGGGTGAGAGAGAAATGTACTGGGGGAAAGGGAGTAGAATGAGGTAAAATATCTCACATAAAAGAGGCAAAAAGAAGCTTTTACAGAGGAGAGGAACGGGGGGAGATGAGGAGGAATGAGTGAACCTTACTCCCATCAGAACTGGCTCAAAGAGGGAGTAACATACATACTCAATTGAGTATAGAAATCTAACTTACTTACCTTACAGAAAAGTAAAAGGTGAGAAGGATGATAGAAGGGAGGTTAGATTAGGGGAAGGAGTAATCAGAAGCAAAACACTTTTGAGGAGGGGCAGGGTGAAAGGAGAGAAAGAATAGAATAAACGAGTTGAGGGGAGAATAGGATGAAGGAAAATACAGTTAACAATAGTAACTGTGAAAAAAAAATTTGAAGCAAGTTTCTCTGATAAAGGTCTCATTTCTCAAACATACAGAGAACTGAGTCAAATTTACAAAAGTAACAGTCATTCCCCAATTGACAAATGATCAAAATATATGAACAGTTTTCAGGTGAAGTAATCAAAGCCATTTACAATCATATGAAAAAAAAAGGTGCTCTAACTCCTAACTCACAATTGATTAAAGAAATGCAAATTAAAACACTTCTGAGCTACTAACATATCTATTAGTTTGACTAATAAGACAGATAAGGAAAATGATGAATGTTGTGGGGGGGATGTAGGAAAGATGAGACTTTAAAGCACTGTTAGTGGAGTTGTGAACTGATTCAACCATTATGTAGAGAAATTTGGAAATATATCCATCAGGCTATAAAACCATACATATCCTTTGACCTAGCAATATCACTTACTAGTTCTGTATCCCAAAAGAGATAAAAAAAAAAAGATAAAAGACTTCTATGTACAAAAATATTATATTAACTCTTTATTGGTGACAAAGAATTAGAAATTGAAGGAATCATCAATGGTGGAACAGCTGAACAAACTGTGGTATATGATTATGGTGGAATACTATTGTGCTATAAGAATTGTGCTATAAGAAACTATAAACAGGGCACTCTCAGAAAAACCTGGAAAGACTTTCATGAGTTTATGCAAAGTGAAATGTACTGTGTACACAGTAATAGCAATATTGTAAGATGATGAGCTGTGAATGACTTAGCTGTTCTTAGCAATACATGATCCAGGAAAACTCTGAAGGACTTATGATGAAAAATGCTATCCATTCTCAACGAAAGAACTGATAGTGTCTGAATACAGATTGAAACATACTTTTTTTTTTACTTTATTTTTCTTGAAGGGTTTTTTTGCCTATGTTTTCTTTCACAACATGACTAATATGGAAATATGTTTTGCATGACTACATACGTATAACCTATATAGAATTGCTTGTCTTCTCAATGGGGAGGGGAGGAGAAGAGAGAGCATTTGCAACTGAGAGTTTTAAAAATGAATTTTAAATATTTTTTTACATGTAACTGTAAAAATAATTTTTCATGTGCCATGTAAAGTTTTTAAAAATTTTAAGAAAACGGAAAGAAGCTTTAAAATATATTGACAGCATGTATATAAATGATGTACAGAAGTAAGATTACATTTGAATTGCCTAACAATAGGGGGAAAGAAAATTACCTTCAGAATATTCCCTAGATAATCCATACCTCCCCACCCCCCAATCATTAAAAAATACACCACAACTTAATTCACTTGCTACATTAACAACCAGTCTTCCTATCTTTCAAGGATGGCATGCTTGGCTGCCTTTATGTTCTCATTTAGCATCTGAAAATGGGCACTTCCTTTTTGAGCTGGGTTACTGCATGACTCAGCCACTTAGTTAATCTGACTAATTAGCATACCATCTCCTATTAACAAGTATTGTAACAACAACTGTGGCTCTAAGTAGTTCTCAGATTTCAAAACAGATCTTTTGGGTGTCAAGGACATCTTTTCCTCCCTGCCCTTGAGGAACTCTCAGACAGGCAAGACCTTCCCAGTAACTTAAGGAAAAGGATATAATTTGTGTTAATGTCTCCTATTGGGCATCCTTTTGTACCACCTTCTGGGGAAAACAAGCCCAAATTAAAATTCTGTGTCACAAGGCAAACATCAGCGGAATCACAACAGCTCAGATGCGGCTCATTTCCCACAGGTGAACTGGGATGAGGAGTGAAATTGCATAGCTTCCTTTGACTATTTATTCACAGCTGTGAAAGAGTTGTAGCTAAAATTTAGAAAGAAAATTAAAGAGGTCAGATTGAACTTTTTGCCCTTTAAACCAAGGGGTTCAGGAAAGAAAGACCTAACTCTTTACTAAGCATAACCTAGGAAGTAATCTCCATTTTCTGAGCTTGCAACACCATATTTCATAGGACACATTTGGTAAACTTAACAAAGATTCCTCTCTCAAAGGGACAAACCTTAGAAACAGTTACATGGGCTAAGCCCAAAAAAGCCATGAGGAGCAGATTGGAATTCTATTTGACCAAAAGCAATTTTTCTGAGGCTCTCCTACCTTTTTCAAATTTATATATGAAGTCCTCAGGTCACCTTCTCTAACATCCTTCACAGTCTTGCTCCAACCTATCTCTGTAACTACATTATAAATTAACTCCTTTTCCCACACTGAAAGATCCAACCAAATTAGCCTTCCCTCTGTTCTCCCACATTGCTCCCCATCTCCTAGGCCCATTCCTTTTCACTGGCTATTCCCCATGCTAATTCCATCCTCAAGTCAGCCTCAAAGAATCCTTTTTCTCCTTCAAAATGCAAGTCCACGTCCATCTACAACGCTACCTGTTTTAAACCCATCAACAAGATGCCCCTCTCAGGACAAGCTCATCACTTCTAATTTCCTCACCATGGTGCTAGCTCAGGCCCTTGGTTGGATACTACCTCCCTCAGCTTCCGAAGACCTCTGATTGGAGGGATAGAAGGTAATCTCCCAATGCTTTCCTTTATAGAGTTTAGAAGCTGGACTTAGCACCTTAATCCACTTCCCATCTGTAGCTCTGTCTAGTTTCAACTACAGAAAATGAGATACCCCCTGATGTCTGCCTACACCATCTATTCCCCATCAAATTCATACAGCTTTTTAGCTTCCTTTACTCTTTCTTTCCCTATTAGATTCTGACATCCTTGAGGGCAGGGATTGTGTTTTTCTGATTCTTATCCCTAGCACTAAGCACAGTGCCTGGCATATAATAGACTTAATAACTGGTTGCTATATTTTATGTATGTATGTGTGAATATATATATATATATATATATATATATATATATATATGCACACATATATTTAGGTGTATGTGTGTATAAATATGTTTCTCTATATATCTATATATGGAGAGACACCTACATACATACTTAGACACATATACATACATACAGAGACAGAGAGAGAGACAGAAAGGGAGGAGAGAAAGAGGATTGACTTTAGGCTTATATATGTGTTTACAGAAAAAAGGTAAAGAAAACAAATACAAATAAATAGAAAGGAGCTAGGGAAGGAGGGCATAATCTTTTCCTGATGCCTTCAATTGCTGTTGCCCTCCCTCCCTGTCTCCCTTGCATTTATTCATATTTAATCTCTTTAAATTTTTTTCTGTAAATACCTACATATTTTCCTGATGTATCCCCAATAAGCTCCTTAAGTGTTAGGATTATTTCATTGTTTTTGTCTTTGCATTCCTAGTACCTGGCACAGTCGGTGCTTAATAAATGCTTGTTGATTGATTGATTGAGCAATCACCTTCATTACATTCTTTTGGTGCAGAAACCTAGGAGAAACAAGTTCCTGCACCTTTTACAGAGATTTTACATTGCAAAATAGTCATTCCTAGACTCTATGGCCTACTCAAAGTGCTTTGCATATTAATATATTCATGCCAAATGTATGCCTATAATTTTTCTAGCTTCATATTCTCTGCACTAGGGGAGTAGTGGGTAGAACACTTGTCCCAGAATCAAGAGGATGTGAGTTCAAGTCCTGTCTCTGATAAATACGGGGTAGGTGACTGTGAGTCCCTTAACCCTGATGGTGCCCCTGGACCACTGTGTACCACAGTACATTACACACAATAGACTGGTAAACAGTATCAAATGCTGCAGAATGGTTAAGAATAATAGCTAGTAGTTATATAATGCTTTACGTTTGCATAGCATTGTATAAATATTATCTATTTTTATCTTTACCACAACCCTATTATTCCCATTTTACAGGTTAGGAAACTGAGGCAAGAAGAGGTTAAGTAATGTGCTGAGGGTTCATAATTAATAAGTATCTGAGGCCAGATTTGAATTCTGGTCTTTCTGACTCCAGGTCCAGAGTTCTATCCACTGTGCCACCTAGCTGCCTCAAGAAGAATAAAAGACCGTTAGATTGGGTATTTAAGGAATCACTGGCAACTTTGGAGAGTGAAGGCTCAGTTAAGGGATGGAAGCCAGATTTTAAGGTACCAAAAGTGAGCAAGTGGAGTCAATGCCCATAGATAAGGTTTTCAAGGGATTTGGCTCAGATTTAAGGCAAAAGTTTTACATCATGGCAGAGCAAGATTTTCACATATGAGTTAATATTCTAAATTGACATTTTCCTGGGCTGTCAGATTTGTTCACTTAGAAAAAAAATCAAGTTTGCCTGACTTAAATGGTTTCTAAGTATTTTTTACCTCATTGTTTATATTAGTCAAATTTTCTTAGAAATAATGATAGCTGGGAGGAGCCAAGGTGGAGGAGTAGAAGGATTCACATATGCTAGCTCCAAACCCACAGCCCATGAATTACCTTTAAAAAGAAACTCCCAACAAATTCTGGAGCAGCGGAAGCCACACAACAACAGAGTGGAGGAGATTTCTCTTCCAGAGAGTCCTGAAAAACTGGCACCAAAGGTTCATCGCGCACTGGACACAGAGCAGAGCCCAGCCCTCCCTTGGCCACACGGCACTGAGAGGAGCACATCCAAACAGGCGTCAGAGACAGAATCTCCAGTGGCCATGAAGGTCCCTCCACCCACAGGCACAACAGGTCAGTGAGAAAGACTTCTGGGCTGGCCAAGAGGGGAGCGGGCTGTCTCCATAACTCAGGCCCCCTCGGGAGGCAGCAGCAGAGGCAGCGGCAGCCAGGGGCTCCCACAGCAGGCAGGAGCTCGGCAGCAGCTCCATTACGGAAGGTCTGTGCATAACCCCCCTGAGGGAACTGAGCCTGGGAGGCGGCCCTGCCCCCACCTGAGCACCAGAACTTAAGCTCCCATTGAATAGCAGCCAGGCCTGCCACTGAAAGCCCTGAGGCTGGGGAGCAGCATTTGAATCTCAGACCCCAAGCACTAGCTGGGGGAATCTAGGCGGAGGTGGAAAGGAATCTCAGAAGTCAAGTAACTGGCTGGGAAAATGCCCAGAAAAGGGAAAAAAAATAAGACCATAGAAGGTTACTTTCTTGGGGAACAGATGATTCCCCCTTTCCTTTTGGATGAGGAAGAACAATGCTTACCATCAGGGAAAGACATAAGAGTCAAGGCCTCTGTATC
>CM053773.1:41386582-41441746 GCA_028658325.1 Potorous gilbertii
ATCATCATTTTTTTCATAGTCTTCTCCTATGCCAAACTTTATTCATTTTTGCATTGGAATGACCAATATTAAAGTTTTATAGATTTCTTCATAGAATTTCTACATTTCTTCATCTTCCACATTTGATGGTAGATATCATGGAGTAATATAAAGAATTTTGAATTTTAAGTGAATAAACCTTGGTTCAAATACTACTTCTAAGCGAGCATGTGTTCCCTTTTGTCCTTGTAACAGGGGCTGTGTTCCCAGATCTAAAGGTACACAGGTATTTCAATCATGGATGTCTTATTGCTTTGAATTCTAGCCCAGTTCACAGCTGTGATACATTCCATACCGAGTCAAATAGATCCTATCAGGTAATATTGGTGATGGATATTCAGGAAGATTTATATTGCCTTGGGAGGGGTAAACTTTCTTAGGGGAGGCTGCTTAAGATGTTGCTGCTCCCCGATCTGGTGAAGTGTATAAATATTTCTGTTACTTTCTTAAATTTTGCCTTTTTATATTTTGATAATGATATTTTGTCTCATCTTAGAATAAATGGTTTGCCAGTTTGATGTTGAATGTAAAGACTTGTTGTACTTTGCAGTTCAGTCTTTGAAACACATATGCGTATTCATAGCAGCTGCTTATATCGCCTTGGTGTTACACAGGTCTAGAGTTTAAGAAGACCTGAGTTCAAATCTGGCTTCAGATACATATTAGCTGTGTGACCAGCTAGGTCATTTAACCGCTGTCTCAGTCTCCTCATCTATAAAATGGGGGTAATAGTATCACCTGCCTTTCAGGATTTTTGTGAGGATCTAATGAAATAACGAATGCAAGGTGTCTGGCACATGATAAGCACTACATAAATGTTAGCTATTAGTACTTTTGCTTTTTAAAAAGTTTCATGGATTGTCATGGCCAGCCCACTGCTGCAGGGTCTGTCAGTATTTATATCTTCTGTCACTGAGAACATACTTGGAGCATTTTCAACTTGGTAGAACATACCAGAGCTTGTACTCCCCTGGCATAGCCTTGAGACTCCAGGTCAGCTCCATACTGTGATGAAACATTAGAAGAGGAGCAAATCAGTGGATCATGAAAACCAGACATGTCAAAAAAGCAAATAGAATCCTACACTGTATTAAGACAGGGATAGAATCTAGAAATGAGGTTCTGATTGAATTCTGCGCTTATCAGGCCATACCTAAAGACCATAGGTTAAGTTCTAGGCATTATACTTTGAGGAAGAAATTGGCAAGTCAGAGAATGTCCAGAGAAGAGTTACCAGAATTGTGAGGTGACTGGATAAAACACCATGTGAGAACAACTGAAGAAATGGGAAATGTGCAGGTCTGGAGAAAAGAAGACTTAAGAGGCTATAAAGTCTATTTTCAAGCATTTCAGGGGTTATCATATTGAAAAGAAAATGAATTTGTTCTGCTTGACCCCAGAGAGCAAAACCAGAAGAAATAGGTGAATGTTGTAGGAGATCTAATGATTTTGGCCCCGTGTTGGGGAGGGGATACTTCATAACAATCTGAACTGTCCAAAAAGAGATAGACTGACTTGGGAGGTAGTGGGTTCTTCTTCACTGGAATTGCTTACATGGGCACTGAAGGGCCACTTGTTATAGATAACATAAGAATATTCTTCTTTAGTCATAAATTTGACTAGATGTTTTGTGAATGAGATCATACTTGTAAGACATTTAGCATGGTGCCTGAAACATAGGCAATTCAGTCATTTCAGTCATGTCCAACTCTTCATGACCCCACTCAGGGTTTTTAGGAAAGAATATAGGATTGATTTGCCATTCCTTTTTCTAGCATATTTTAAAAGGGTTAGGCAAAAAAGTAACTTGCTCAGGATCACACAGTAAGTGTCTGAGGCGAGATTTGAACTCAGTTCTTCCTGACTCCTTGCCAAGAGCTATACCCACTGTAGCACCTAGTCTCATAGTACGGACTTAATGAATGCTTATTTATTCTCCTCTTGTTTGCCCTTTCTTCAATAACTTATGATCCAGAGTCTCCAAAGTTCTAGGTTCACATGCACTGAGTTTGATCTCAGAAGTAGCCTAAAAGGTCATTTTTTTTTTTACTTAATATACTCCTCACCTAGATTTTAACCTGAAAAATTTCCTGAACATAGCTTATGTCAAAGTTTCCACAAATGTTACCAACAAGATCTTGTATAAGTTCTCAAGGTAATAAATGCATATTGGAAGAGACAGTCTTTATTTTACCCCAGAGAAAATGAAGAAGACACAAAGCATTCATAGAAACACATAAACAAGTCCAGAAAACACATAAAGCACTCATTACAGGCCATATGCTCTCTTTGGAAAGGAATGGATTCAGGATTGTTGGGAAAGTGAAATTCCACATTCCAGTGAATCTTTAGCTGGCCCAGAAAGTGCTACACAATCTCTCCCAGACTTCTAGTGGACTTCATGGTTCAGACTCTCTCTGGAAAACCAATACACTCAAGAGCTGGTGGACAGATACCACACCTCCTTCGACCAGACCTCCACTATCCAAAAAACTCACCATAATTGAGGGGAGCAAAGTCCAATTTGCCCATCTCATGGATTTATTCCTTACTACTCTTCTGACTATGACGGCCATGCAGATGATATTCTTTATCTGAGTTAGCACGTTGTTAATGAATTCTCCTTTCCTCTCTAGGTCAGATCTTGCAAATCTTAAACTTGGCATTAGTGTTAAGGCAACTACTGAGGCTGGAGCTGAACAAGAAATCTTCATTATTTTCTAACTGTCTTGATTCTGTGATCATTCTCCCAAAGAAGCAAGATCTATCCCTCTCTTCACTGAACTTGAGTTTTGGTTGCATGGTCCATGAGCTCCCCATATGAGCCACAAAGACTCAAGCATGTGCAGCTATCCATGTACTTCTAAAGGATTGATTCTGCAGTGTTGTCTCTGCTGCTTCCTGCCATCTATTGGGCTAGTTCCTGTTATCAGGAACTCTCCTCTCTCTTCTCTGGCCAAGTAGAAGAGAAAGCTGTGGGAAAAGCATGTTTAAGTTTCATTTTGCCCTAAAGTGCCATTAACAGTGGAGAGGGGTAGGATGAGAGGACCTGAACTGTCAGCTACCCAATCAGCTTGTAGGCAACCTGAGTAAATTAAACTCGAACTCATAGAGATCCCAAGTGGTGGTTCCAAACCAGTCAATCCATCTTGATCCAACTGTAGTCTCTGAGATTTTATCAGGCTTTGTTTTATCCTCTTAACAATGTGCCCATGATTGTGTCTATATGAAGTGAAGGCTAAGTTTATCAATGTCTTTGAACCCTGGAAAGTCATCAAGTTAAGGTAGAAAGAATACCAGATTTGGAGTCAGAGCCTGGGCTCTGTCACTCACCACCAGTGACCAGAGACTCATTAGTCTCTGAACAAAGACTGCCAACAGTTAGATTAATGTCTGCAGAGGAGGGGGTTCTTAATCTTCTTTTGTGTCATGCATCTCTTTGGCAGTCTGGTGAAGCCTATGGACTCCTCAGAAGAATGTTTTGAAATGCATGAATAGAATAAAGAGGATGATAAAGGAAACTAATTGTGCCGAAATAGTTAACAAAAACTTTTAAGTAGAGAACCTAAGAAGGATGTAGTACTTAGACCCTCCGTCCCATCTCCACCACTTCACCCCCACAGAAACAGAGGGGACCACACAAGATTTAGGGTCATTTTGAATATTTGTTGTAATGGCCAAAAATAACTCATTACCTTATGTATGAGATTTGGGTAACAGACCTCTCTATCCTTGGTTAGGTTGGTCCTTTGGCAATAGTTACAGTGTCAGTGGACACCTCACTAGAAACCTCTCCACTTTGGTAGGATCTCTCACCATTTGCATCTTTACAGTTTAGCTTTAGAGGACTCAAGAGTTGTCTCTGTACCAAGAAGAGGTGCTGGAACTGCGCTTCTGTGAAAATTGCCAAGACATTGCAAAACACTCTAGAAAGAAAAGAGACTTGCACTTCTCGGGATGAATTCATCATATCACTCCTTTAAATATAAAGTTTATCAAAACAGAAGCAGAAACAACCAAGAAATATGTAGTAGGCAAGTAAGAAATAGGCAACAAGATGATTGCCACCACCAAGTGACCCTTCAAATAATTTGTAATCATGTTCTATTAACCCCACACCCTCTTCTCCATCTTTCCCTTTCCTTCCTTTTCCTCTTTCTTCTCTTCTTCTCCTCCTCCTCTTTCTTCTTCTTCTTCTTCTTCTTCTTCTTCTTCTTCTTCTTCTTCTTCTTCTTCTTCTTTTCTCTCTCTCTCTCTCTCTCTCTCTCTCTCTCTCTCTCTCTCTCTCTCTCTCTCCCTCTCTCTCTATCTCCCACCCTTCCCTCATCTCTTCACACACACACACCCATCTGTCTGTCTATCTCCTCTATCACTTTTTCTCTGTGTTTTTCCCTCATTACTTCTAATTTTTGACTTTCTGAAGGCCACAAAAGGCAGACCTGGGATTCCTTGGTCATTAGTTTTATAAGTGGTAAAACTCAGAGAACGCATACTCCTAGTGTATGAGGACTGTGGGAGGAGGAGGGGACCAAGTCTCGTTTATGGTACTTGGGTCTTACATGGCAATTGCCTGATCACTTTAAATATCCAAGTTCCCTCTGGCTTTCCATAATAAAATAACCAATACTGATACTGTTCTTTTTCTATTTTCCACAGTACTTTAAAGACTTTATCCCACTGGAGCACCAAAGTAACCAAGTGAGATAGATACTATAACTACAATTTTACAAATAAGGAAATTGGGACTCAGAGAGGTCACACATTTAATAAGTCCCAGAGGCCCCCTTGGCCTGCAAGGTCAGCACTCTATCCAAAATAACTCATGATAGAATCAGAGATTTGGAACTAGAAGGCATCTTATAAAAGTTGTCTAGTCCTACTGCCTCATTTTAGGTGAGGAAATGAGAGGTAAAGTCACTTGTCTATGCTAATACAGTTAGTAATTTGAAAAGCTTTGGCTCCAAATCCAACACTTTATTCAATACAAGTCTACATGTAGGGTAAATGTTTCATAACAATGATGATGATGATGGTGGTAAAACCTCCACTTTCTCTTGCAAGGACTTTTCTTTCAAATAAATCTATTAACTATTGTTTCAGTTTTGGGGGCATATTTATTTGTTTGTTGCCTTTTGCTGTTATGCTATCTGTACCAAATGTCTTTTGTAAAAAAAAAAAAAAGTAATCAATATTTTGCAAATCAAATTTGCACAATCTTTACCCCCCAGGTGTTCAATTGTATATGCCTACTTAATTGTAAATAAATAAATCAGCATCCTGTGAAAATTAATTTTTTTCTGTTCTCCATACACTAATATTGATAGAATGTGCATGTCCTTCAGGAATATCTAAAATTAAATAACACGAGCTGTGAAAACCAATGCTTCTACGTAAAGAGGTTTGTGATTATTTTATAGTTCATTCTTCCTAGGAACCTGCTGAAGGAAGTAAATATTTTTACTCCAATTTGAGAAGAGAAGAAATATGTTCAATGCTTTGCCCTTTGTCTCCAATCTAGGCATTTACTTCACAAGTATTTTTGGAAAGCCTACTATATGGCAGGACAAAGTCATTTAAGGAACTGGAGGCAACAAGATGGAGATACTTTTGCCCACTCATCTATTTCATTTGAACTTCTTGCCCAGTCAATCTTTCCCTATCTTGATCAACATGCTAAGGTGAAATCAGTCTTTCTCTGTGATTTGGTCATCACTTGCCTTCTCTGAGGTCTCCACTGTCTTCTGCTGTCTTCCATTTCACATCTTGATGCATTGCCATCCTTAAAGAAGGTAGAAGTAGTGTATGCCAAGAGGCCCCCTCATGTTTCTTGGCATGTGAGTTCATGGAATGAACTCTCAGGAGATGAACATTTTGACTCAAGATGTGTGCTGTCAGAATTTTTACTAAGTACTGCCTTGGGTTCTTTCAAAAAGAAATAAGTCCTAGGAGAAGGTTCCCAGAGCTTGCTATCATTCGTCTCCCCCAACCCCCGCCCCCAATCTGTACCTACAGCCATGAAGGCAGCTAAAGCAGGCACTGTGGAGCACTTAACTTAGAACTTGGTCAGACATAGAAGACACCAAGGTCATCTACTGCATGCTGGGCCATCACCAGTGATCCCGACTTTTGTTTACCCCTGGACTTTGATGACTCTGGAAGAGAGAGTAAGGCAGACAACTTTGTGCCACTCTGCCTCATTTAAATCCAGTTCATGCACAGGGCAAGACATTACCCCTATGATGTCATTGACCCTCTTAACAATCAAAGGACAAACAATGAACAAACAAACACCAATCTCTCCTCCCCACACTGAAGTACGTGCATTTGTTTCCAACCAATATATCCAGAGCAATCATACCGAGTTCCCCCCTGTACATACTATGTCCTAGCCAACCTGGTCTATTCCTATGGCAATAGACCAAATGAGCTGTTTTCATTCTCAAATGCTGTTCTAGAGCACAAAGTCTATTACCTTTCTAGCATTCATTGCTTTTCCCCACAAAACGGGTTGTTGGTTCAGTAAGTGGTAAGTTGTCATCTCCAGTCTAGTGCTTAGTAGACTGATCATGTATCCTCATGTTCTCAGGATTCATGTGAAAATATCCTTTCCAAGTAAAGCCCTTGTTATGGTGCTGAGCTAAACAAGCCTGAGAGAAATAATTGAGGTTATTAAAGAGTAATATCTAAAAATTATTAATAATAGTATTAAGAGTAATATTTTTAAAAAAAACACTGAGTTTCAGGCAATGAGGCTCAGTTGTTCATCTATAAAATGAAGGGATTGGAGTAGATGAACTCTAAGATCCCTTCCAGCTTCAAAGCTTTGCCCATTTACTTCTTGGTATGAAAATAGTATGTCAGGATTAGATGATTAACCTCCTAAGAAGTATGAACCATCTTAAACATACCCTTCTCTAACTTTCCTATTTTTGTTTGGAGCCTCATTACCTTTTTGGTCACCCAGGGTCACAGATTTAGAGCCTACTTCAACTGTTTATTCTCCTTTATCCTCTATATCCAATCAGTTTCAAAATCTGGTAAGATTCCAATTCTGTAACATTATGTTCATTTCCTCTCAATGACAACCATTCTAATTCAGCTCTTATCACTTCTGATCTGGAATATTGCAATAGTCTCCTCACTGGGCTGTGTGCTTGAAGTCTCCCTCTCCAATTCATTTCCACACAGCTTCCAAATACATACTCCTAAAATGCAAGTCTGAGATCTGATAATATCACTTTACTGTTGAACAATCTTCAGTGGCTCCCTACTCCCTTCATTGTAAAATACAAACTCCACAATATGGCATTTAAAGTCCTTCACACTCTTGTCCCAACCCATCCTTTCTGACTGATTGCACGTTACTACTCCTCTACGTTCTGAACAAACAGACCCAGTTACTGTTTCTCCTACATGACATTCCTTCTCCCATCTTCTTTCCTTTGTACATGTTATCTCTCATGCCCAGTGTGCTTCCCCACATCAAATCCCTAGCTTCCTTCAAAGAGTAGTTCAAGGGACATAATATACAGGGAGTCTTTACTGTTACTAGACCTCTTTCTTCATGAAAATGGCTTTATATTCATTCTGCATATGCTTTCAGTCAATCAATAAGCATTCATTAAATACCTACAATGTGCCATGCTCTGGGCTAAATGATAGGGATAAAAATACAAGAGTGAAATCTCTGACCCCAAGGAGCTGTATTTATCTGTGTACTTGTTTTCCTCAAATAGAACACAAGCTCCTTGAGGGCAAGGACTATTTCATTTCTGTAATTATAACCTTGGCACCCAACGCAGTATCTGGCACCTAGGAGGTATTCAATAAATGATTGTTGAATTGAATGTGATTCACTTTATAGAATAAACTTTGGGAATGGGGAAATGAAACCTCTTTTTACTTCCTAGTCTCTCTAGTTTTCAAACTACAGCTGTTTGAACTGAGTTAGCTGCCTTAGAATTGTTTAGGATTTGCCCAAGATCCAATGGAACCAAGAATAGAACCCAAGTCCAAACTACCAGTACAGTGCTTTTTCCATTATACTATTTATGGAAGTTAAGTAACACCCAAAGTTTGCACAAAGAGTAAGTGCCAGACAAACAAAGTTCTTTGACTCCAAAGCCACCTTCCATTACAACATGCTGTCTCCCATGTTAGACCTGCATTTGAAGTGGTCTAATATTTAGTGATATGCTTTAAGACTGATTTTTTAAAAAGTCACCTGTATTTCAATCCTTATTTTACTCATGGTTTCATATGTTTGGAAGGGATTTTAGGTCATCTTTCCTTTTCAACACAGCTATAGGATACATTAAGAGTAGTTCTAAAATATTTATCACAGCTCTCTCTTTGTGGTGGCAAAGAACAGGAAATTGCATAGATGCCCATCAATTGGGGAATGGCTGGAACAAGTTGTGGTGTGTGATTGTGGTAAAATACGACTGTGCTGTAAAAATCATGAGCTTAGAAATGATGAGCTTGGAAAAACATGGATAGACTTACATGAAATAATGAAGAGTGAAATAAACGGAACCAAGAGAACTGTATACAGTAACAGCAATGCTGTTTTAAGGACAACATAGATCCACAGTCACTTTGACTATTATAAATACCCAAATTAACCACAAAGGACATAGGAAGGAAGACACTAACTGCATCCAAAGAAAGAACTGATAAATAGAAGTACATATAGAATGAGTTTACATATGTATGTATATTTATATACATATTTGTGTCTAATAATAACTATCTCTAGGGTAGGTGGGGGAGGGAGGGAAGGAAATTTTTTTAAAATTTACATGACAATTTTATTTTATATTTAAAAGGAATAGCGAGTTGTAAATAATAGATTTCAATAGCAATCATCTTTTTTTATTCTGCTGTGTCATGGAAACACTTGTTTTACTTCCTAAATGAAAAAATAAAATAAATAAATAAAAGAGTGGGACCAAGAGAGGGAAAGAAAATCCTGTCTGGTCTTTATAGGGCATCACTTTTATTAAGGCAAATCTTTTACAGGGATTCCCTGACTTGGAACTTTAATGACAAAAAAGGTTGATTCATGATTAAAGTTTGCGTTCATACCGAATGAATACCAGTGCAATCAGGTTGCCAACTGGTTTCCCTGACAGTGGAGTGAAAGTTCAGTTCAATTCAATAAACATTTATTAAGTGACTGGAATATGTCAGATGTGTGCTGGAGATAAAAATAAGAAAAAAAGAAAGACAGCCCCTCCTTAAGTCTATGAATTACCAATCTAATGAGGAAAGAAACACACAAAGGGATGGTGGAAAGCGGGGGAGTGAGGAGAGAGAGAGAGAAGACTCAGTATCTGAGAGAGAGAGAGCAGTACGCCACTGCAGCTGCAGGATATCACAGCTGAAGAAAAGAAAACCCTAGCAGGTCAGTTCTAAAATAAGCAAACAAGCATTACCCACTGGCTCAGGTGTCCAGGCTTCCTCTCTGTAGAACAAAGAACTCTGATGAAAGTGAATAAAACGAATTGTCAGTATTGACAATGACCATTACTTGAGGATTAACCCAAGGACAGTAAAGGTTTAACTGTTCTAACTTCGGTTATTGGCAGGTGTGTAATTTACATATGGTTTTTCTCTAATTCTTTAAGGGGTTTTGTTTCCTGATTTTGTTTCATATAAATGGAACCACACTCTAGACCAGCTGTTCTTAAAATGTGAGTCACAACCCCATATGGGTCATGAAAAATTTGGCAATAGTAAAAGGTTTCTGAATGTGCAATAACCAAAAATTAATTAAAAACCAAATGTGTAATGAATCTGAGGTGTTTCTGGCAGTGCATGCCTGAGTAAAGCATGAGCACTTTGCACTGTACATGCCTTCAGACCACACAATGTCAATAAACACTGCCAAAACACAGAAAGGAGTCGCAAGGGAAAAAGTTTAAGAAATCGTGTTCTAGACTCACTGTCTTAATCCACTGCAATATAGACATGGCTATGTCTAACATAAGACTATATATATATGGTGCTTACCTGCTGACATGGTGCAGACATTGAAGATATGGAAAACACTACTAACTTAGTAAGAAGAATGGTCTGTCAAGAAACCCAGGTATTTGGAAATCTCATTTTTTCTAATGTGCAAGTGAAGGAGAAGAATATCTTGCTCAATCCTGTAGCTTGCGAAGAAAGGAAAAGTCAGGAATCTTTTTAAAAGAATGTCACCTCAATTTTACGCTTATCTGGCATGGATATGAGTGTAGTTAAGACCGTTTATGAGGGACAAGCCAAGGAGTTGATAGAATCAATGGAAAACTGGAATTAATGTGAGCTGGTCCTCATGTGGCATGGATAGACATTATCTGATCTGGATTCTGTCTTACCTCATAGTCAAGAGAAACTGAGATTTCTTCCACTGTTGGGAATAGCAAGAAAATTGTGCCTGGTCATTCACTCCTTCATTTACCTATCTCCAGGAAGAGCATTTGTATAGAATTGTATCTATCACACTTCAAATATTGTAGTCTAGGAATATTATTCTTTTCTGGTGCAGCATAAAAGATACTTTCCATGTTGCCCTGCAGGGGAGAATAACATTCAGCTTACTAGCTTAGCTCTATTCCACCTCACATTGGTTAAATAAGAGTTATTGGGATAGCTAGCTGGTGCAAAGGATAGAGTGCTGGGCCTGAAGTCAGGAATATTCATCTTCCTGAGTTCAAATGTGGCCTCAGATATTTACTAGCAGGCTAGTCACTTAATCTTGAGAAGGAAATGGTAAAGCATTCCAGCATTTTTGCCAAGAAAACCCAAAATGGAATCACAAAGAGTTGAACAAGACTGAATAACAAGAGTCACAAATAGCTAGCAAATCTTTTCAAAGTAAACTTTAAATAGTAACTAGAGAAATTATACAGATTAGGGTAGATAGACTAATTTACAAGACTACATAAGCACCATATGAAAGAATGTTATAATAAGAGAAATTCAAGAAATGCAAATCAAAACAACCATGAGGTTTTATCTCATGCCCAGAAAACTGGTAAAGATGACAAATGGACACACTAATGCATTGTTGGTGAAGCTATGAATTATAATAACCATTTTGGAAAATTATTTGGAATCATACAAATAAAATGACTAAAATGTCTTTGACTCTTTGACACAGAGATTCCATATTTAGACATATATCTCATACACACCAAAATACTTTAGGCAGTATTTTTGTAGTAGCAAAAAAATGGAAACAAAGCAGATGTATCAATTGGGAAATGGCTAGATAAATTGAGGTACATGAATATAATGGAATATTACTATGTTGTAAGAGACAGAAAATATGAGTAATACAAATAAGTATGGACTTACATGAAGTGATACAAGATAACCAAAATCAAGAAAGTAATATAACCAATGAGTGCAATAATATAAATAAAAAGAAAACCTCTCCCTAAGTTGAAAATAAATGTTACAAAATTAACAACAACTACAAAAAAAAAAACCAAGAATGCCTCTGGAGAAGAAATAGGAGAATCCTTTATAGAAGTGGGAGGTCTGCAAGTGTGGAAGACTACAAATATTTTCATTTTTTAAAAATGTATTTATTATTTTTTCCTCTTTTTTTCATTTTTCCTCTTTTTAAAAAAAAATATTTGTTACATAGGATAGATCTCAGGGCAATAAAAAAGAAGAAACATGGGGGAAATTTAGTCTGTATGAAAACCGAAAGATATGAAAAGTTTATTTTTAAAAAAGGAAATTAGCTCTTTGAGAATAAGATAAGATCTTAAGTCAACCCAAGAGAAAGAATATTTTTCATTGGAGGGAGTCTGCTCTTACCAATATCTAGGGTTGCAAACACTAAAAATCAAGGGACATGTGGGAGCCACATGTCTTGCATTAAGGAGATCGCCCGTCAGCTATTCAAAAATCCATACTTACCACTAATTTACCTCTCTCAAATTGTCTTTTTGCCTTGAAAAATTGCATCCTAAAACATATGAAAGAGAAGCCCTCAGTGAATTGAGGCCACATGACTTCAGGTTAAGTAAGTTCATTGTTGTAACCAGATATCTATGCAGGTATCTTACAGTAAAATTCTAGCCTTGAAGGGGTTAGGATAGAGGTATAGCACAAGAGAAGGTCATACCTCCTGGGATCACATAATGGGAGGAGAAAAGTATGGTCAGAAACACTCCCTCCCTAGTTAAGGAAAGAAAAACTGTTAACCTAACCTCCAAACCTAGCCTCACAGTGACACCTGCTGGTTACATCAGTAAGATATCTCTCCATGTATTATTTGTAGAACCTGAATCCTTCACATTGACTGGGACCAGGAATCAGCTATTTTCTGTTGCCATCCCTATAGGCAGGGTCAGAGGAGACAAATGGAGCTAAGCCATTCTGTAGGGCTGCAGAGCCTGAGACAAATTCATTAAAGCTATGAAGGTTCTATATGAATGCCAGGAAGAAAACCAACTCAAGAGACTTAGCTCAAAAGGCTCCACTAAAAACAGGGAATAGGAACTATGCAGAGTAATAAGGAATCTTGTTCAGGTCGTTCTCTCTTTTTTTCCTTTTAGATGAGTTACCCCACCCATATGTGGCTCTTAACTAGGATTTTACCCAAAATATTACCCCCAACCCTAAGGAAGTGACTGTAATTTGGATATGGGCAATCAGTGCCCATAGCCTCATTACTGTCTTCTTGCTGAATCTGCAGTTTGACAGTCTGATAAACAATAGCATCCAGAGAGGTGTGAACTTCCACTATTTATCTCAATGGGCTGTTAACTTTGAAACCTAATTATGATCACTTAAATGCCAACACCGTTAATCATTTCACTGCTGATCACTGTACCAGAAACAGCCCGCTACCTAACGTGCTTCTCCATGGGGGCTACTGGGCTCAGCTGTCATATTCTAGGGTCACAGATCTACAGCTGGGAGGGACCTCCCTTGCCCATAGCAATCGGACTTTGAGTGACCAAATGGTCACATTCAACACTGGAGTCCCGAGTCCTTACTTAGGTAATCAAATCATTTGCTTCTAATAAAATGAAATGAGGGAGTATTAGTTAGAAAGTGTCGAGCAGAGTAGAGTAGAGTGCTGAATTAGGAGTCCTGAAGACTTGGATTGAAGACCTCAATCACTTGCTGTTCCCCTGGACAAGTCATGAAAATCTCTCTGAGTCTCAGTTTCCACAGTTGTAAAATGAAAACATTGGACTAGACTGTCCCTATTGTCCCTTCCAGTTTTTTTTTTTAATCCTTACTTTTAGTTTTCAACATTCACTTTTATAAAGTTTTGAGTTGTAAATTCCTCCCCTCCTCCTTTCTTCCCCTTGTCAGTATGCAATCTGATATAGGCTATACATGTACAATCACTTTAGACATATTTCCACATTAGTTATGTTGTGAAAGAAGAATCAGAACAAAAGGGAAAAACCAAGAGTAAGAAAAAACAAAAAAGAAAACTATGTTTTGATCTGCAATCATACTCCACAGTTCTTTCTCTGGATGTGGACAGTATTTTCCATCCTGAGTCTTCCCCTTCTAGCTCTAACACTATGATCCTATGTCACTTTTCAGCAGGATGCAGTGAGAGCCTGAATGCTTTAAGGGGCAACAGATCATCAGAGGATCATAGACTGAGAGTTTAAAAGGTATCTGAGGTCATCTACTACAACCTCCCCCCGCCCCATTTTAGAGATGAGGAACTGAGATCTAGAGAGTTTTTAACAATTTTGCCAAGGTCATACAGTTAAAACCATTATTATAACTAGCGTTTATATAATGCTTTAAGGTTTATAATTATTTTTAGTTTATATTCATAACAACCATGGGAAGTAGGTGATACTCCTATTCCCATTTTACAGTAATGAAACTGAAGCAGACAGATTAAGTGACTTGCCCAGGGTCACTCAGCTAGTATTTGAGGCTAAATTTGAATTCAGGTGCTAGGATTATGAACCTAGGACCTCTAGATTCAGAGGCAGTATACTTTGACCCATACCATGGTACATCCTGTTTGGAAGACTGTAGATTGGGGAGCAATGAAAATAATTTCCACCAAGTGAGCTGGGCAAATCTCCTTGATTTTTCCAATAAGCAGTTCCCTCTCCTCCAACCCTACATCCTATATTCCTATTAAAAAAGTCCATGTTATCCTTTCGCTTTCTTCTTCAAAGGCAACAGGCAAACATCTAGTACCCTATGGAAGTTTGACTCTTCTTTGAAGGGTCATAGATTTATTTCCATGTTTACACAAAGACAAGATTCCCATAGTTTGGGAGGCAACTCTTGAAGCCAATGACTTTTACACATCTTGGTTTTTATCTCTAGGTTCCCCAAATAGAAATTCACAGATACTCAGTTGCCTTAGTTATAGAATCTCTAGGGACATAGGCTTATAAATCAGTGGTTAAAATGACATAGAGATGCTCACTTACCTTAGGTTCTATGTCCCCGCTCTGGTCTGGTGAGTCATATCTTTATAAGCTACAGGCTATCATCAGTCAGGTAGTGCAGTAGATAAAGGTCTGGACCTGGAATCAGGAAGACTTCAGTTCAAATCTATGCTCAAGCACTTCTAGCAAACTACCTAATCTCTGTTTGCCTCAGTTTCCTCATCTGTAAAATGAGAATACTAGCCTCCCAAGGTTGTTGTTAGATCTCAATGGTAAAGTGTTTAGTACATATAAATATACGTGCTCTATAAATAAATGTTATCTGTTATTACTCTTAGAGGCATGAAAAGGGTCGTCCTTGAAGAAATCCCACATTTTAAAGAAGGATTTGCCAGGCTTTTGGACAAACTACAGTCAGAAACTGGCCCTTAGAGAGTCCAATGATAACAATTTTATTTTAGCAAAAAATCCACTTAATGGAACAAATTTTCCTAATCTTGGACCTCAGATTCCAGGGATCTCTGTCCAGTTGAAGGCAGATGTCAGGAACATTTTTTCTTGACTCTTTATGTTGCCAACTGACATGTGACTTAGTGAGCCCGGAGATTTTATTCAAACTTGTTTAAATTACATGCACATATCTATTCTCTCCCTAAATTTTCTGCATAGTAGCTCAGGCGCAATACTTACCCAGGATACTCGGGGGGAAAATAGCCAAAATATGCAACTGTGCAGCCTCCTGAGCAGCATTGGGTCAGTGGTGCATTGGAGTACAGAGTTAAAATATAGGCCTGTGCTTTTCCTCCTCCTCTTTAATTTTGCAATTGAATTCGTGGTAATGAAAGCAGAGGACAACTTGGAAACAAGTACAATAGTGACAGGTGCTCACAAGTCCCCTGCAAACCCACGTTCTCTTCCTTCCCTCTGCCCTTCCCCCACACATACCTTAGAGATGCTGCTGGGCTTAACTGTAGCTGGTTTGGGGAGGTGAATAAAATAGATAAGATGCTCAAGCTTTTTTTCTTCTATATTTCATGTAAGTACTAACTAGAGGACTTCAAGTATCCAGAGGTAGTAACAAATGCTCATTTTTTTGTGTCACATTTCAAGAGTTAAAAGTTCTTACTCTGTGAGAAAAGTGGAATAATTATTGCTATAAGGCCAGTTCCTCAGGGGAACCTGTGATAAATTTGTTAGGTTCCCCCAATTATCTTGATGAGCATATACGGCAAGACTTGTCAAAAAAGACACCATGGATGGAGGCAGTCATGTTTCCTTGCTGAGAGGATGTGAGAAGGGTCCCCAGTAACTGAGACTGCCGTCTTGATGACTGACAGCTGAGAGTCACAGGGAAGGAGAAATTTCCTAGACATGGTGACTCACAGGGGAAGTACATGGCAAAAAGTATGTTTTTCTCCTGGTTGCCTAAGTTTCCTAGATACTGTCTGTCTTGCTTTTTTCTTTTCTGGGTGTAGGTCAAAGACTATAAAACTGAAAAACAGACTTTCTCAGGTTTAGAGGTTGCCTAATGGGTAATTCCAAATTCAAGAGTTCCCAAATTGGAAAGATGAGGTGTTGGGCACCTAGAACAAGGGTTCATGATCTTTTGGTATCCTAGAACCCTTTCAAAGTCTGTTGAAATCTATGGATCCCTTCTCAGAAAAAAAAAGTTTTTAAATATATGAAATAGAATGCATAGTATTATAAAGAAAACCAATTATATTAAAACACCGTAATCATTTTGTTTTTAAAGGCAAATTCATAGACCCCAGTTTAAGGACTCTTGCCCTTCAAAAGATCTCAAGGAAGTGAGATTCTCAGGAAACAAAAAAGAAGGTTATTAAGTACTGTTGAGTTAGAAAATTGAAAAGATATCTTGGCAAGAGGTGGGGCAGGTGATCTGGACCATTCTAACCATTCCATACTGTTGTTTAGACAGAATAAATACAAAGTAAATGAGTGATACTTCTTCAGCAACCCCCTAGGTATGTTTGCCTTACAAAAGAAGTCTAAAGGACTATTTGAGCACGTTGAGTTTCTGTATTTGTCCCAGGGTCTCTGTAAGTTTTGGGTGCTTTATGCATATGTGAGGATAAACAAAATCTATCAAATTTCAAATACTTGTATTCTACACTGAGGATCCATGTGCTTTTGGGGGATCCCGTTACGCATATTTCAGGAAACCTATATATGAGCTTGGACCTAAGCATTATTTTGGAGATTTCTCTGAAGTAAAACTTCAAGCACAGGACAATTATGTACAGAGGAAAACTGCCCTCCTTAGTCTGTGTGATCCCTGAGTTTTGTGGGGAGAGAGAGAAAGAGGAGGGAGAAGAGGAAGTTAAAGTTTTGGTGTTTCCATTATGCAGGCATGGAAAATGAAGCTCAGGGAGGTTAAATAATTTATCCCAAGTCACATAACCAGTCAGTCATTTATTTGTAGTTCCAAATATTCTCTCTCCTCCTCCCCTCTCACTAACACAGTAAGCAATTTGGTATAGGTTTTATATGTGTAATCATGTAAAACATATTTCCATATTGTCATGTTGTGAAAGAAAAAATAGACCAAAAGAAGAAAACCATGAAAAAATAAAGAAAGTAAAAATAGTATACTTATATCTTCATTCAGACTTCATCAGTTCTTTCTCTGGATGTGGACAGCATTTTCTGTCATGAGTCCTTTGGAATTATCTTAGATTGTTGTATTACTGAGAAGAGCTAAGTCATTCATAGCTGATCATCCCATAATGTTGCTGTTACTGCGTATAATATTTTCTTTGTTCTGCCTATTTCATTCTGCATCAGTTCATGTAATTCTTTCCAAGTTTTTCATAAATGCATCGAGGCCATTTTCTTAGGCTTTAAGTTGGATAGAAAGTTCTGACTTGTACCGTAGGGGGCTCCCTAATCTGAGAGTCTGTACACCAATGACCTATCCTGTATGAATGTATTCCATTCTCTATCAGAACTTTAGCCTGGGTATGGTGTGTGTGGATTTTGTTAGTTATGTGTAGTGGTTATAACTACAGAACTATCCTGTCCTGATCAAGGAAAGGTTTTAATCACCATACTATAAATAATGGAGCTAAGATGACCTTGGAAGATGACCTTGGAAAGATGAATCTCCTGAGATGGAAGCTACATTTAGATGAGAACATCTTAGACTAGAAGAGTAATGCCAGCCAGAGGCTATCACACCTAAAAGCCATCTCTGAAATGCCATACCCAACATAGAACATGTCTTTTGAAAACAACACATTGATGTCTCCAAAAGACAGTCAGAGACTCAGAAAGGTTAAGTTTTGCCCAAAGTCACACAAGTAAGTAGCTGAGTCAAGATCTGAATCTAGTTCAACTGACTCCAAATCTAGTGTTCTTTTACCTGTGTGATTCTGTATAAAAATCAGTATAACAATTTGAAGACACTCCCCAATTCAGAGTGTAGGTCCCAAAGACATGATTACTCAAGCTTCAAAGTACTCCGTGGTTTCACATCTACTCAAAAGATTAGTTCATAAATCTCCAATGATGTTTAGCTTTATTAGTTCAAACCAAATAAATTAATAAAATAACATCATAAGAAAAGTAGTAATAAATCATTTCCCCCATAATCCTGGGGCACACCCTTTTACAAACACACTTTCAATGGGAAGATTGGACACCTACAAAAACACACAAGGAGGAGTACATGCATAGAAAAGACATGTGGTCAGGGCATACACTTAGAGGGACATATATAGTCAATGTTCATATATGGAGGGAACAGAGAACAAGTATGACCAGGAAATATATATCAAGCTGCAGTTCTTGCTGCCGTTTCTACAGGGCAAATCATCGTGGATCTCAACATTTACCTTCTGACTTCTATTAGAGTGCTTGGCTGAAGGGCCATCATTTCCTTAGGAGAATAGTAGGTTCTTCAACGCTCTTTTACTTCAAAGCCCTAAAGCTTTCTATACCTCCCTTAGAAAGGCAACAGCCCTTAACACAATCAACCAAAGACCAGCAAAACTCCTTCTTGGGGAAGTGAAAAGTGGGGAGCAAGAATCTCCTTGATTTTTTTGTTTTGCTTTTTTCTCAAGAAGTCATTGATCTATTTCAAATTATGTCCTACACCATGCTTCTTATCTCCTTGTTCTAGGTGCCAATCTCTTTAGAACACAGAGCAGGATCACATCCAGCTAAGTAGAGCCTTTCTGGTTAGTTCTATTTTTGGATTTCCTTCCTAGTCACTAGGGCTTGAAAAACTCAGAAACTCACTTTGGCTTAGGGTAGATATTCCTTATGTCTCCCTACTTGTCTTTAATTCCTAGATGACACATACTTAACCTCCACTTTGGATGATGAACACCCCCGAAAACTTTCCAGGACTTTGGGTACTCAGTTCCCCTAACTGCTCAATTCCAAACTCCTTTCTGTTCTCCCTTGAAGATGAATGGATTGCAGGGGTGGGGGTGGGGGAAATAAAGTTAAAGCCCAGATGAAAAAGTTATTATTGCCTCCTCCCTTAGTCATATTCCTACCTATATTTTGGCCAGCAGAGCCTATTCAAGATTTATGCTCCCTTATATCATGTGTTATCACATGTAAGGCACTGTGCTAGGTATTAGAGATGCAAAGTTTGGATAGGACCCAGACCATTATGGAACTTACAGTTTAGTAAGAGGAAGCCAACATTCCCTCTAGTCCATCTTCCTGTGTTGGACTCTCTCATAAACCAGAAAATTACATAGCATTAAGTAGACTTTGATTTTATTATTTGCCAGTTGATGATCATAGTATCAGGCATTTAGCACTGGAAGGGATCCCAGTGATCATTTAGTTCAACTTGTTCATTTTATAATTGAGGAAACTAAGAGCCTCTGACTTTAGAACCAATACCCATTCCATTGTACCACACTATCTCTTATGCACTTTTATATGCTTTCTCCCAGGTTGCTGAGGGGACTGAGGGGACTGATAATGAAGGGCTTTCGGTGGGGGCTGAGAAAACGTACATGGGGAAAGAGGACATAGTTCAAGTGCAGCTCAAAGAGGATAAACCTAATGATCACTGAGTCCAGCCAAAGTCCTTGGGAGTGAGCGAAGTGGGAGTCATAGCAGTTCAATTCAATAAATATTTATTAAGTGCCTAGTATGCGAAGTGTTAGGGATAAAAAAAAAACCCAAACAAATCAGTCCTTGCTCTCAAGGACCTTACACTCTAATGAGGGAGGAAACATGCAAATATATGCAAAGCAAGCTATATATAAGAGAAATAGGAAATAACTGGGGCAGGTATATGACGCAGTGGATAGAATGGGTCTAGAGTTAGTAAGATTTATCTTCCTGAGTTCAAATATGGCCTCAGACACTTACTAGCTGTTTGACCCTAAATAAGTCACTTAACCCTATTTGCCTCAGTTCCCTCATCTGTAAAATGAGCTGGAGAAGGAAATGGTGAACCACTCCAGTATCTTGCCAAGAAAATCTCAAATGGGGTCATGAAGAGTCAGATATCACGGAGCAACAACAACAGGAAATAATTAAGAGTGGAAAATTACTGAAAGTAAGAGGTAGTGGGGAAAGCTTCCTGTAGAAGATGAGAGTTTAGTTAGGACTTAAAGGAAGCCAGGCTGCTCAGTAATAGAAGGAGAGGAAGGGGAGCATTCCAGGCACAGGGAATAGCCAGAGAAAATGCCAGGAGTCAAAAGAAGCGAGTGTCACTGAATTGAAAAGTATGTGTCAAAGACAAAGGAGTAAGAAGGCTGGAAAGGTAGGAGCAGACTAGGCCATGAAGGGCTACGAATACCATACAGAGCATTTTGCACTTGCTCCTGGAGGCAACGGGAAGCCACTGGAATTTATTGAGTAGAAGGAGGACATGATCAGACTTGCATTTAAAAAAAAATTAATGACTGAAGGGAGGACGGATTGGAGTAGGGAGAGACTTGATGCAGGCAGCCTGGCCTGGAAGTATTGCAGTGGCCCAGATAAGAGGAGATGAGGGCCTTCCCTAGAGTGGGGGCAGTGTCAGAGGACGGAAAGAGGCATATTGAAGCTATTGCAAAGGAGAAATCAGCAGGTGTTGGCAACAGCCTGGTCACAGAGGGGAAGGTGGAAGACAGAGGGAGCAGTTCCAGACCCGAAGAGTCAACATGGAGGCTACCAGTTCACCACAAAGAGGCACAGTGGGCAGTGGTGATTTGGAGGTTTGTCTCAGCAGCTTCCTTGCCCTAGGCAGCACCATTTTTCAGAGGTGACAGGCTGACTATGCTCCCTCCTTGCATCACTTCATTGACAAGAGCCCAAACTCACGCCTGTTTATATCAGTGTCATCTCTCTTAGGAATAAGCACCGAGAGACTTTGGAAAACACATCTGATTTATTTGCTTTGTGCAGCCCCCAGTTTAGTTCACTCTTAATAAAATCTGATTGATGATAATGAGCACAGGCTGCTCTCTATTTATTATAGTACATGTAAAGGACAAAACATGCAAATTTACACTTATACCTTAAAATCATGAGAGGCAAAGTGGTATAGTGCCTAAAGAACTGGTGTTAGAATCAGGAACACCTGGGTTCTAATCCACCTCTGACATATACTGGCTGTGTGAGTCTGAGCAAAGTCATGTAAGAACTCATTCCCTTCTGGCAACTCCAAGATTGTAAACTGAAGAATTTGTAGTGGGAGTTTCCTTGCAGGTAAGTTCCCTAACCTGATAAAATCACAGGTCCAGTAAAAAAAAAAAATTAAAAACACTTTAACAACATAGAGTTTATTAGGGCTAAATGCTAGAGCAAATGTGTGGTGTTACAAAGTGCAAAAGAAAAGGACTTTAAAACTGTATTTAAAAAGTTATTAAATTATTCATAACATTTCACTCAGGTAACCCACTATTGAACTCATATGCACAAAGAAATCATTGACAGATAGAAATGACCTATTTAAAGCAAGATATTCATAGTAGCACTCCTTGTGGTAGCAAAAACTAGAAGCAAGGCTGGTGCCCATGAATGTGATGGCATATGATTAGACTGTGGAGTCAAAACTAGGAATTTTAGAACTTGAGGCAAGAGTAGAAAAAGGTGCTCTGAGTTGGAGGCAGCCAGAGGTGGGAAAGAAGAGGATATATAGAGACTGGGGAAACCAGGTCAAGGTAGAGTGGGGAAAGGAAGGGAGATCATGACTTCAGATTATTTACAAGCTTTTTGATAACTAGTGCTAGCTAGATGCCAAGATGGCAGGAGGGAAGATGCGGAAAGAGCTGTGAAACTCTCCTTGGCATTTCCTGTCCATGCTCCTGAAACAGCAAGGACCCCTGCATACACAGTAGGGCCTATAGTACAGGTTCTCTGATCTGTTTTTCTGAAAGGAAAGCAACTTTTGAGGCATCAAAAATCTACTTTAATCAAGCACATATATCATTCACTGAGTTCAGGGGGAAAGTCAGCACCCTGAAATTCAGAGAAAATACAGAGAAATAAAAATCAACAGACAGGACTTCCAACTGTCTGACCATAAGCAATACATACACCAACATTTGGATTTTCAAGGTGTGGGGAGTCTCTTTAGTGGCTTCTCAGAGTTTCCTCTGGCCAAATAAATACTTCCAATGGGAAAGCCCCAAAACAAAAACTCACCTCAGTGTATATATATACACTTTTCAGAGACAGAGGACATCACAACCCTTGAGAAGCAGTGCCTCATTAGAAATTAGCAAAAGGTGTGGATCTTCTCTAATCAAGCTTCTCTTAATGGGCAGGTCTATCAGTGGGTAGGGAAGATCTTTAACTCTCTTGTTAACATTACAACTACCACCATCTTTGTCTGATTACAGGTGCAATTGGAGGTCCAGGCATCTCCCACTTCAAGCTGAAGGTGAGAGAAGCCCACACTTAGACAAGAAGCAACAAAGGGCGAAAATCTATACAAAGGTGAAAATGGTGGAAGCAATAGCACTGCTGAACTGATATAGGCCTAGCAGACACATGCTTTTCTGGTCTTACCCCAATGTGAATAGGAAGAGGTAGAAGAAGGGACAGTTAGTCACTAAGACAACTGGAGGGAGGAATGGAAGAGTGACATGTGCTCTCAGGAAAGTCAGTCAAGATAAAAAGAGATCTGGACCTTCCCATTCTATCAAAACCTCAATGGGGGTAAAGGAAGGGACAAGGGGATAGGGTGGGTAAGAGAGTGTGGTTTGTTGCCTAAAGTCCTTCTCTAGACTGTTTCTTGATAGTGGGGTGACCTAACATCTTCCCCACTCAGGTATCCAGCACATCCCTGGTTTAAAGATTCAAATGTGACCTATTCCTTTCCATGTACCCTAACTTCAAGTCTTTGCTTACACAGAAGATGTCCAGGACCCGGGCATCCAAATGTCCTGGGAATGAATCATTAACTGGTTTGAACTTCCCCAGACCTTGGTGGAAGGATAACGGCAGATCTCAGCAAGGTTGGTCCAGTGGTAGACAAATTATGCTTGAAAAGGTGTGGGCAGTATGGGTGAGCCTATCTCTTCTACCCTCACCTCTTCAGGGAGTCCTGTAGTGCTGCCCCATTATCTGATAAGGACATGGGGGAGAGTACCTAGCTCTGGATTTGAGCTCTCAAAATAGCCTGTCCTCAATTCAGGATAATGGATGATCAGAGTTACCAATTTAGATGAAATTCACAAATTTTGTGTATTTATCTCATGTCAAAGAGGTGCCAAAGACACTTCAGGTTCTAGTTTTTAGATCCTCAATTTAGTTCTAGGCTTTACCATAATAGTAGTAATTAATTTCCCAAGCTTTGTTCCTAAAGACCATGTCCACCAGTTGTGAAGGGAAGGGAATCAACATTTATCAAGTGCCTATGACGTGCCCAACACTGTACTAAGTGCTTTTACAAATATCTTAACCCTGGGAGGTTGATGCTATTATCATTCCTATTTTCCAGTTTAGGAAACTGAGGCAGACAGAGGTTAAGTGACTTTCCCAGGGTCACATAGCTAGTAAGTGCCTGAAGCCAGAGAAGTTGGATTTGAACTCAGGTTTTCCTGACTCCAGGTCCAATATTCTATCCACTATGTCATCAGAGATAGTCTACATCCCCAGTGAGTACCAGTAAGATGGTTTTCCAAACTATGAGTTGTGAAACTCTGAGAATAGGAGAGTTGGAGAGATACAAGAAAAGCAATAGACCAGATGGTTGGCTGATGCCTACCTAGTCCAACTTTTAGTGACATCTACTTTTCCCCTGTGAAAACCAAGTTTAAATCAAAACCAAACAAATAAGACTAAATTCTAATGAGAATTATTTCCAATTGGCAAAGAGATAACAGGGTGGGAGATGGGGGTGGTGGTGGCAGATCACAGAGATATTTTTGATATTGTCCCTATGGAATGCCCTTCCCTCTCCTCTCTGCCTATTTAAAATCTTTCCCTATCTTTCAAGATCCAGTGTTCCCCTAAGCTTTCTCAAGCCCCTCTTTTCCCCAGTGATTCCTACCCTCTCTATCCTGTAGTCCAACTTACCTATATTCCTCATTTAACAGTATGCTAAATATGCCTTGAAATTTTTCTTAGAACTATGCTTTGAACTATTGTTTATCTTCTGCATTTTTGTTTATTTTTTAAACCATCTTATGAAAATATATCAATTAGACTATATGCTTCATGATGAAAGGGATTACACCTGCTCCCTATTGATGTCTTCTATAACATCTCAAAAAATATCTTGCATATAGTAGACATTCAATATTAATTGAATATTGATTCATTTTGATAATACGTATTGCTCAATTTAAAAATCAATAGTGAATTGAGCAGAAGTCCTCACTCAGAAGCCAGATATTTCTGTGCTGAGAAAAAAATATTTTAAGGAAAGATAATGTATATTTGCAGGGAGTGGAGAAAAGATGAAATGATTGCTAACATGTCAAAATAGAGTATAAATCTCTGAATGGGGATGTTATTAGTAGGACATATTGAGTCACATGAAGCTTTCTAGCTACATTTTCACTAGCCTGTACTCATAGAGTTGATTTTTTAAACCAAACAGGAATCTTTACATTTATCTCTATTAAGTTTCGTCTTACTAGAATGGGCTCAAATTTCAGTTGATCAAGGTGTTTTGGGATTTAGCCCAATGTTCCATCCAACCAAAATCTTCTTTGTCATCCAGCACATTAGCTACCTCTCTTGGCTTTTTGTCATCTATAAGTGTGATGTCATCTATGCCTTTATTTAAGTCACTGACAGAAAATATTAAGTAGCACAGTGCTCAGCACATAACTCTAGCAAGGAGTGGGGAACCTGAAGCCTCAAGACCACATGGGATCTTCTAAGTCTGCAACTGAGTCTAAGTTTGCACTGGAGCCCTCTTGCCAGGTTGGCACCATCCGTAAAACTTTACTATCATCTAGTCCACATCTCTCTACCTTTTCCACAACAAGTACATGTAGTATTATATCAAACTCTTTGCTAAAAATCTAGACAAACTAGGACCTCAGCATTCAACATTCTTGGTTAGTAACTGGTATGACGTGATCTTATGGAAGCCATACCGGCTTTATTATTTCACTTAGCAAGCTTTTAAATTATTTTATTTTTTTCTCTCTGACTTCTCCCCCTCCATTTGGAAATATTAAAAACAAAATTTAAGCAAAATCTTTATAATAAGGAGGTATCATTACACAAAAATTCCCAAATAGTCCATGTCCAAAACTCTGTCTCATCCTGCATATCAATCCCTCACCTGTCTTTCAGGATATAGGTATCATTCTTTATTTTCGTATTTCACTCAAAGTGAGAATATAAGACCTTAGCCTAAAATGGCCAGGGTCTCCCATTGCATCCTGGGCCACCTCCAGTCATCCTGATGAATATCTGGCCACTGGACCCACATGGCTCAGGAGGAGAAAGTGAAGCTGGTGACCTTGCACAGCCCTCCCTCCCTCAAATCAAAGTCAACTGCAAGTCATGTCATCATCTTGATGTCATGGTCTTCTTCAAGAATGAAGGACAAACACAAGAACAACAATCTTTCTTTATCATCATGTTTCTTAATAAAGGTTGGTCATTGAGTTGAACCCATACTGGCTCTTTGTAATCACTTCTTTCTGTTTATCTATTTAATCTTCATTCCAGTATTTTCCCAGAAATCAGCCAAACTCCCTGGTGCAATCCAAAGATTCTCTTCTTTTCCATTTTTAAAAAATTAGAACATTTTCTTTTCATCAGACCTGCAAAGATACTCCATTTTTTACAATCTTTCAAATATCACTAATATCCTATCTTCCAATTTTTTCAGTACCCTAGAAAGTAGTTTGAGTTTTCTAGAGGCACAGAGAGGTTAACTTACCCATTGTCACTCAATTATATATCAGAAACTACACTGAAATCCAAGTCTCTCTAACTCAACAATTAATTCTCTGAGGTTCCCTTATAATGTCTTTAATAAGGCATTTTATAATTTGGCCAAAAATTCAAGTTAGGCTTATTGATTTATAACTTAAAGATTCTACTTTACCTTTTCCTCCTTTATGAAAATCAATTTAACATTTGCTCATCTCGATTTCTGAGGCATCTCTTCCATTCTCCATGATTATTCAACAAAAAGATTGAGGATATTCTGATCTAGAGAGCCTATGGGACAGAATTTGAGAAATATAATTAATAGTCCAAAAGTAGCAATGGGTGTTAATTGATTGACAATAGAATTTTTAAGGGAATAGTTCAGGAGGACATGAGATCAACTGACAAGAAAGCTGGTCATAAGCACATTAGTTTTAACCAGAAGACAACAAGGGAGTGAACTTGAAATCAAAATGGGAAAGGTATGGGTGGGACCTTGATAATACAAAATCCCAAAAGGGAGTAATATTTCAGCCTTGTGGTAAAGGCTCTAAGCAGGATTGGTCAGCAAAAACAACCCTAAACTGGGTCAGAACCTAGAGGAAAGACTTACAAAAAAAAATCTCACATCATGGGATTTAGAAATGAACAGGACCTTTGAGAGAGATCAAACCTAACCTCTTTATTTAAACATGAGGAAACTGAGGCTCAGAAGTGACTAAGTAGTTTTCCTAAAGTCATTTAATTAGTTGGTAGCAAAGATGACATTAGAATCTATGTCTTCTAACTCCTGACCGAATACTTTTTCTACAAGGCCTAGAAAAGATTATTAATATATAGAGTCAAAAGATTTAAAATTTAGGGGTAAAAGTACCTTAAAAATCATCTTCCTAAGTGTTTTCACTTTAAAATGAGGAAACTGAGGCCCAGAGAGGTTAAGTAACTTGTGAAAGTTCACAGAGCTGAGATTTAAATGCACATCCTCTGATTCCAAGTCCAGTTATCTTTTCCAGAGGTGACATGGATGCACATGGCCCCTCTTTAAATGTGTAATGTGAGAAAGAGCCAGTGACTTACCTAAATTATGTTCAGTTTGTACTCCAAATTCCCCTCTTACTATAGGAAAAATCAATGTATTTGTATTCACCTTGGGTAATAGATTGCACTGGAAAAGGTACGGCACAAAAGATCTGAGAGGGAAACATAGTTAAAAAGTAGGAAATCAAAGAAATGGTCAAGGATGAGGAAATCTGCCTCTTTGTTTTTTGATGGGTGATGACAGTCTCAGAAACCAGCAGGTCCAAGATGTACCAGGTACAGGTTGGAGACTCCCTCTAGTGGTGAGGAAAAAGATTATTTGTGGCACTTTGCTGAGAAAACGAAATCATTTTTAATACATAGTTTAGTGATACTGGGGATCTTAATAGAGTGCTTAAGGAAAGTAGCTCTCCAAAATGAAGTCCCTTTTTCCAAAATAAGGAGAGGAAATAAACTGGAAGGATCAGGAGAGGCAGAGAGGTCTGTCACATAGGAATAGGTTATTATATAGCATTTGGATGCCTAGAAAGAAACCAGACTATTTCTTAGGGAATCCCACAATTGAGTGATTGTCCAACAAAAGTGTACATGAAGGCTGTTGGAGCAATATATGAACTTCCTTCTTCTGCTGTATTGCCTTCAGTATAATCCCAAAGGCAGCTATTGATGAATTTGTAATTACCGATCACAGAAAGTGGCACAATTATTCTTACTGGAGGACTCCTGCCATTTCATAGGCTGTGAGAACATGGGGAGTTATTCTACCACTTTATGATTTGGTTTTCTCAGCCATAAAATGATAGCAGCCTGGTGTATTCAATAGAACTTGGAGGTAGGAAAATATGTGTTCCAACCTTGCCTCAAATTTTTGCTAGCTATATGACTTGTGTAAGTTTCTCTAGGCCTTTATTTCCAAATTTTTAAAATGAGAAGGTCTGGAATCAATGACCTCTAAGATCCTTTCCAGTTTTAAATCTATGTCCCTATGTTCCTATGATGGGAATAAGCTATGGAAATTTTATATAAGTCAAAGAACAGGCACCAAACAAACCTCACACTACAGTCTATGCATAGAGTAGGGACAAATATAGTAGGTACTTTTCCTAAAACTACTTAAAAGAGATTTTTTTGTTTTCTCTAGATAAGGAATCCAGAAATCAGGATGACAGAAAATGTTTTAACAAAAAACACCTGAGTGTATGTGAATAGCAGTTAAAAGAGTATTAGTAACAAGGAAAATTGAATCAGGGAATAAAGAGGGAATGTGCAGCCTCCCTCACACACAGAGACACATAATTGAGTTGATGTAATCACAGGATTTAGTTGTAGATGATGAGATTTTAATGAGGTAATATGCTTTTGAGCTAACTAAGATTTCAACTATACCAGGTGATCTCTTTATGAAGTGTGAGCCCCTTCCATTGATGGAATTAAAGACATAACTTTTTAACAAGCAAAGAGTGTATATTAATTTACAGAGCTTAAATAGTTAAGACCTAGATGAATTTCTGCAGTTTGGGGGAAGTTCAAAAGAATACAGATTCACAGGTTCTCTGTGGAGGACACTGCTTGGAAGCAAGGTAGGAGGGAAGATATAAAGGTTTTCTCTCTACTTTCTCCCAATCAGGAATAGAGTCTAGTAGAAATTTATCTTTAGAAAGACAACATGCCCTGTAGTTAGAGATTTCATCACTTTGAGAGTTGGAGCCACAATTAAGGGAAAAGAAACAAATACAGATATAGAAAAGGAAGATACACAAAGGAAAAAATTTCAAGTATTAGGACCCCTGGCAGTAGAGAAGAGAGTAAGCCAGGGACTTAGATGGAAGTCTTCCTGGCAATCAAAAGTTGGGTTATAGATAGAAAAAGATCCTATAGATTCAACTGAGGGACTTGCTCACCAGAGGTGCTGCTCTCAAGAGATGCATGTTTTCCAGGGAGAAATGACATCCAGGGCAGGAACCACACCTACATACCTGTTTCACTACTCTAAGTTCGAGCCTCCTCTTCCCATAGATAGTAAATACATTTATTTGCTATCTCATCTTAGAAAAAGTTTTTGCTAAGAACTAACCCTGCCTAATAACTATTTCTTAATTTAATTCCCGTCTCTCTCCCTCCATCCTCACCCTGCACTAGAGAAAGCCATCATTTGACACATATATAGACTTACGTGTGTATACACATGTAAAATCATGCCACACATCCTTCTATTTATCAGTTCTTTCTCTTGAGGTTGATAGCATCTTCCTTCATAGGTCCTTTGTCGTTGTTTCAAAGATTTATAATACTCAGAATAGCTTAGTCAGTGGTTCACAGTTATTCTTTGAACAATATCACTATTACAGTATACAATGTTTCCTTTGTTTTGCTCATTTCACTTTTCATTATTGCATGCAAGTTTTCCATGATTTTTCTTCTAAAATCAACCTGCTCATCTTTTCTTATAGCTTAATAACTAGTAATGGAAAGTATAATGGTGACAGTTCATGAGCTATAATGTTAAGACTATAAACAGGTTACTTCTTGTTCCTAGCAGTTGTCCTCTGAGGATCCAATTCACAAGTCTGAGAATAAGTTGAAAAAGGAGTTCAGAAGGAGTTGCTATTTGTACTTTTTTTGTTGGGGCAGGAAGCAGAAGTTAAATGGAAACATATCCCAAAATTTGCAGGTAAGTCACATTGAAGGATATTGAGTGGGTTAATCTTGCTGTGAGAGAGGGATATGAGGCCAAAACCAAAGTCAAATCCTACTAATAGCATTATAGAGATGCTGGTCATAGCCAAAAACCATTGCTCACCTATTGGCAGCTTGTCCTAACTTTAGGTAAAGTACCTACAATGAAATAACATTGTGTCACAAGAGTCATGAATAGAATTACAATGATGGGTTGTGCCATATTATCCTGTCTCTTCCGAATCAATAAGTCAGACAATCAAACCACAAAAAGACTTTTATTGAATGTCAAGATTTTATAAGGGACTCGGTGGAGGACAAAGAAGTGAAAGTCGTCAAATGTCCTCAAATGGTTGAGAATCTAAGTGGATGATAAACAATTTAAATCAATCATTCCTTGATTCATGTTCCCACTAAGAGGAAATTAACGATACTAGTTCCTACTATGTGCCAGGCACTGCGCTAGATATAGAAAGACAAAAATGAAAAAATACTTGCTCCCCAAGGAACTCGTATTCTATCATAAGAGATACACATAAAAAAGACATTACCAATGAATATCATAGAAATTCAGAGGAGGAAGGGATGATTTCAATCTTCAGAAGAAAAACAGACATTTACCCCAAATTCCCGTTTTATCTTTATCTCTTGAGTTCCTTTTATTGATGTCCCTGTTTCCAATTTGGGATCTTCCTATGGCTTCAGAAGAAATTATTCCATCTTCTATCATTTGTGGAAGTTGTTTCGCTACAAGATTATATGCATACACTGAAGTTGAGTGCCATTAACTTTACTATGCAGTGAGAAAATTGCTATATTACAAGCTGATGATTCTTAACATAAGTTCAGTGTCCAGATAAAGTTTTAATAACTACCTTGCAAACTAAGACCATAGATACTGTAGAGTTGGAAGGGTCCAGAGTGACCATGTAGTCCAACTCCCACTCAAAAAGAATCCCAAACTCAGCCTTTGTTTGAAGACCCCCAAAGAAAGCAAAGCCATCCCTTGTTAAGGCAACCCATTCCATGTGCAAATGGATCTAGCTGTTAGGAAGGTTTTTCCTAATGTCTAATCTAAATTACGCTAACTTCAACTTCTACTCATTACTTCTGGAACATCCTTCAAAGACCAAACAAAAAAAGTCTTTCCATGCTTTCCACAAAATAAGTAATATGAGATACTTTATTGAACGTCTAGGTAAACTATATCTGTCTGTAGCATTCCCCTAATTTACTCATTTGGTAATGATCAAAAAAGAAATATGGTTTATTTAGAATGTCAAGTTTGGATAAAATGATAAAGCTAAGGTGGCTTTTTGTAATCACTGATTCCTTCTCCAGATTTTCTCCAGTTCTTTTCATGATCCATTTTAGAATTTTCCCAGGAAGTGAAGTCAAGTTCACTGGTCTATAACTTGTACTTTGTTCTTCCTTCTCTCCTTCTCTCTCTCCTTTCCTTCTCCCTCTTTCTCTCTCGCTTTCTCTCTCTCTCTCTCTCTCTCTCTCTCTCTCTCTCTCTCTCTCTCTCTCTCTCTCCTCTCTCTCTCTCTCTCTCTCTCTCTCTCTCTCTCTCTCTCTCTCTCTCTCTCTCTCTCTCTCTCTCTCTCTCTCTCTCTCTCTCTCTCTTTCTCTCCTTTCCTTCTCTCTCTCTCTCTTACCAAGAGATTTGCCCTTCTCAGTCTTATACTACTCCAAATGATATCCCTTCAAATATTCTCATTCTCCTTCTGACCACCACCACCAAGTCTTATTTTATCCAGACTAACATCACCAATTTCTTCAACTGATCAACATATAGCCTGAACATGAAGGCTTGCTCTTCTCTGAACACTTCCCAGCTTATATATGGCCTTAAACTGTGGTCAAGAACTAAAGACCATACTCTGGATCAAGACAGATCAGAGACTATCACTTCCTTATTGCTGGAAGCTGTATAAACCAAGGTGGCATTAGGTTTTTGGGTACCATATTGCCCGGCTGTCTCATGTTGACCTTGCAGTTCTGTGAAAATCCCACAACTTTTTTTCAAAAACCTTAGGTTTTTGTATTCCCTCATACTGTCTTTGTGAAATTGAATTTTTGAACCCAATTGTAAGACTTTGCCTCTATCTTTATTGAATTACATTTAATAAGACCCAGCTCAATGTTCTAACCTGTCAAGATCTTTTCAGATTCTGACACTATAATCAAGTGTGTGATCTAGCCCTCCAAGTTTTATGTCATCTGTAAATTTGATAGGCATATTTTTATCCAAATCATTGATTAAAAATATTCAATAGGATAGGATTAAACATAGCCTCCCCCCCCAGAGAATTGCTTTGGCTGACATCTAATCATTAACAAGAATACCAAACATCTAACCAATTCTGAATCTTTCCATTATATACTATCACGTTTCTCCATCATTTCTCCCCAAAATTGTGTGATACTTTATCAAATGATTAGGTAAGCTTTAAGTTTCTCTATACAGTTCTCCTGATCTATCCATTTAATAGCCCTATTGAGAGAGAGAGAGAGAGAGGTTTAGTCTCATATGTCAAGTTCTTCCTAAAGTAATTATTGTTTCCTTTTCCAGATGGTCCGATCTCTTTAATGATAATCCCTTCTAAATTTTCCCAGAAATCAAAGTCAAGCCCATTGGTTTATCATTTACAGGCTTATTTCCTACTTTGTTTTTTAAAATTGGAACATTTTACTTTCTTGTCTTTTTCCATGATCTTTTAAATATCACCGATGCTTATCCCATTCAAAAGTTCCTTCACCGCCCCAGGATGTAGTTCATCTAATCCAAGTGACTAGAATTCATCAAGGTATTTTTTTCTTGTTCAATTTCCTTATTTATCTTGGATATCTACTCTCTATTAATCAGTTTTGTTCTGTTTTTTCAGATATGAGTCATTGACCATGGCAGAGAAAACAGAGGCAAAATTAAAATTGCACAACTCTGTCTTTTCAATACTATCAGTTATTATTCCATCTACCCCAAGCATTAGTTCTACATGTTCTTTGACCTTCCTCTTCCTCCAAAGTATTAAATAAATAAATAAACTTTTCTGTGGTCCATAGTTTTTCTCTGTGATCACAACTCATTGTAAACTTTAGCACTCATGCTCTGTTTTTACAAAATCATAACATGTTCATATTCATCTTCCATTACCTTTCTTTGCTTTAAACTGTGTGTGTTTACGTGTATTTAAATATGCAGAGTTGGTTAGGAGATTTCCTGCACACCCACATTAGTCTCTTCAGACAGCCCCTTTTTTGTCCTTATTGGAATCTTTTCTCTTAGTTTCACTTTGTGGCTTACAAAGCACTTCCCTTTCAAAAAGTCTATGAAGTAATATTATCCTCATTTTTCCTCATATGAATGAACTGACACACAGAGATTAAATGAATTACCCACAGTCACATACAGTAAGAATTGCAGTTTGGAGTCAAATCTACAATTTCTGCCTCCGAAGTCCAGTGTTCTTTCCATAATGTCATACAACCTCTCAACATTAATCAGTGTTGAATAGTAGCAAGGATCATTGCAATAAGAGTTAGAAGAGACTTTAGGAACCATCTATGCCAGCCCTCCCTTATTGTCCACAGGAGAAATGGGCCCATAAATGTTAGTGACTTGCCCAAGGTCATCTAGGTAGGTAAAAGAGCTAGAATTCAGATCTAGGGCTTCTGACTTCCATTCTGATTCCATTCCATTCCAGTGCCCTTTCCACTATGGTACATTGTTATTCAAGAAACTCAGGCTCTTTTCATTATTCTACAACAAAGTATCTAACAAAACTAAAGAGTTTGGGCTGTCCAATCTATTCACCAACTTCCAAATTTATTGCAATTTTAGGTCATTTCTTAATGGATAGTACCCCAATGATATTGAGTCCATCTAGTTTTTCATACTTTACATTTGCTTTGCACTATTTAATGAGTAACTTTCTTGTATTAAATTGAAGGAAATTCTTCTAAAGACCATCTACAATGATTAATTAGCTGGAGAGTCATCATGGAGACCTTCCTTCCCCCAGGGCCCAATATATCCTTCCCCCTCAGCTTCTCTTCCCTGCTGCTGCTCAATATCTATTCTTGTATTTTCAAATTATTAAACAATTTCATTAAAGAAATTAAACTACATTTAAATTATTGACATTTAAAATTGCTTGATGTTAATATCAAATAGGAGAAAGAGAAAAGGACACACTTAGAAACCAATTATCAAAGCTAAATTCAATCTGACAATTTTCCTGTAGTTCATAAACTAGTCCCAGTTGTGCTGTTCTTGGTTTGTGATATTTGAAGTACAATCTTGAATGCTTCCCCAAACCTTCACTGTATGTTTATTGGTTCTCCTTTGGTATCTTTATGGGCAGAGCCCTGGTTTTGCCTTCCAAAAATTCCAAAATAAAAATTTTAAAACATTGGTCTAAATGGCCCCTGAGATTCCTTCTCAACTTTTAGATTTGAAGATTCTGAAAATAGACAGACTATGGTAACATTGTTAGGACAAAAAAAAGGTATATTCAAGGAGTACTATGTAGTACCTATCTCTATTTTCTGGCTGGATTCCTGTATCTCTATCTGTGCAAATATCTAAGTAAAAGGCCTGCTGGGGGGTGGGGAAAGGGCAGAGAGAGATACATAATGTTGATTAGTTTACAAACATAATGTCACTGAAGACAGCATGGTACATTGGGAAAAGATGTCTAGAAATCAGAAAATCTAGGTTTTATCTGACCAGCAAGGTGCTCTCTGGGAAAATTTTATATATGTGTATGTGTATCTACCTATCTATCTATACAAACACACACATATGTATGTATGTGTATGTATGAATATATATATGTATGTGTGTATATACCTATATGTAAATGCACATACACATACACGTTAACATACAACCAGAACATACTTTTATACTTCTAAGTTTTTTCTGCATTGTTAATACTTTTCTCTTTACTTTCTTAAATCTAAGCATTTAGCAAAACAATAAATTAAACCCTGATTTGTTGTGTTTGCTGATTTCTGAGTTATAAATGCTCACATTAAAATTTAAATAGTCACCTCTCACAAGCCTATACAGGATGCCTCAGTACACCCCTCATCTTAACCCTTCCTCCACAACTTCCTGCCATATGACCTTAGGCCCAAGTTTCTCTTGTGTAAAATAAGAGGGTGGGACCAGAACAATGGTATGTAGGGTTAATGGAATATAAGATCTTCCTATCCATTAATAGGCCTAAATGACCACATGTCCACTTTTTCCTTGGAACAAGAGCCATGTTCCCAGACTTAATGATACACAGGTGTTTCAATCACAGATGTCCTGCTGCTTTGAACTTGGGTTCAGTTCACAACTATGATACATTCTGAGTCACATAGAGCCCTGGCAGGTGCTGAGCCAATTAGGCACTAAGATTCAAGGCCTTCAAGCTTTTCAGCCAATCAGGGGCCAGGTCTTTGTTATATATTCTGGGACACTAGCATTCTACTTCGGGGCTCATTCATGGGAAGAATGTTCTGCTTGAAGTCTTTGTGATTTGACCAGAGGAGACTCTGGTTAGCCATTGTTAAGGAGCCCCACCCTGGCTTTGAAGAACCAGATGTTGGTGCTCCCTGGTCTGGTGATACAAATTGTTTATTACTTTGTTTAGACAGTTAGAGCCTTGTCTATTGGATTCTTTCTTGGATACTCACTTCTCTCTACTTACATATTTTTGTCTTTCTGCATTGTTTAATTAAAGTAAAATTATCAACCCCTTTAAAGCTGTCTTACCTTTAGAAAAGCAGATCAAGAACCTGTGTTAACAGCCCTCCTGTGTGCAGGTGTTATTGGTCTTACACCTCCACAGTAACTACTAGTATCACTACCAATACATGCTGTTAAATTCTAAAAGAAACTATTGACATAGAAAACCACAAATGAACATTATCTTTGTATATTTCATTCTTATTTATTGTGTTAAACCTTTCCCAAGTATGTTTTAATCGGGTTCCTAGGAGTTTAGGGGGCCCTGTGGGGACAGTAGGCCCCAAATTTGATACCTTTGGACCAAGTGACCTCTAAATTCCCTGTTGCTTTCAATATTCACCTCTAAGACCCACTCACTCCCAATAGCCTTTTCTTTCTTTTTTCAAAATGACTTGAATAATGAAATAACAGTGAAGCCACATACTCTGAGACAATTTCTATAAAATCCAAGTTAGTTAACAAACATTGGTTAAACACCTAACATGTGCCAGGCACTTTGCTAGGCTTACAGTCATAGATTTGGAGCTGAAAGGGAACTGAGAGGATATCTAGTCCAAACCTCTCCCCCCTTTTTTTTCAGATGAAAAAACTGAGGCTTAAGGATGGTAAACAACTTATATGAAGTTACTTAGATAGATTATAATTCTCAAAAGCAGAATTTGCATTCATGTCCTGTAACCCTGAATTGCTTCTCTCTAAGATTATCTCTGATTTATCCAATATACTTCTTACTTGTACATAGCTGTTAGCATGTTTTTCCCCCATTCAACTGTGAGTTCTTTGTGAGCAGGGGACAATTTTGTGCTGCTTTGTATCCCCAGTACCTAGTACAGTGCCTAACACATAGTAGGTGCTCCACAGATATTTGTTACTTGATTTGCCTTGACTCTAGAGCCAGTGTAGGAAGAGGGCACTGTGTTTGCCATTAGCTGATAGACAACATATTTGTCAAATCATCCCAATGGCTACTGGAGTGGTGGGGAAACTGAGTTTCAACCAAAGCTACCATAACAGTAGCTAAGTGGTACAATGGATAGAACAGAGGGCCTAGGATCAAGAAGACCTGAGTTCTAAATCTAACGTCAGGCTCTTACTAGCTGTGTGAACCAGCCAAGTCACTTAAAATCAGTTTCTCCTACTGTAAAGTGGAAATAAAAATAGCACCTTCCTCCCAAAATTATTGTGAAGATTAAACGTGATAATGTTTGTAAAGAACCTGACACGTGTGTATATACTTAGTGCATATTTATTTCCTTTCTTTCTTCTACGATACCACTACACTGTCTTTGTCATAACAAAAGCTACCCAGGAATGATTTCTTCAATCCACTTGATCTGACCCTTTGTTGGAGAAGGCTTCTTTCCCCCAGGAGATTTCCATTGTCTTTCTTTAAGGGGCATCACTTTTAGCTGGAGGAATCAGTCATTTGTGGACATAAGTATGTGAAAAAGGTTTATGGTTGCAAGGGTAGAGGTAATTGCTGAGGAATACACATCAGGTCAGGTAGAAATTAGCATCTCCTTAGACACTATATCCCTGAAAAGGTAGTGCATTGCACTTGAGGCCTCAATTCCCTATATCTACCTAGGGTATACTGCAAATTCCTCTGATAGCAAAGATGTACACTGATCGTAATGGATGCTGTCAACTTAATTTTCTTCTTTTTTTCCACTTCTCTTAGAGTAATAAAAGTAACAGCATTTATATAAAACTCGTTATATGCTAGGCTTTACAAATATTAATTAAAATAATATATAATGTATATAATATATCATGTATGTGATATATAATATAATATCACATAATAAATATTGTAACATTATATATTACATAATATTTTATTATATAATAATAAAACACTACATGCTTTACAAATACTATTTCATTTCTTCTTCACAACATACCTGGGAGGTACATGGTATTATTTATCTTTTACAGTAAAGGAAAATGAGGTTAAGTGACTTGCCCAAAGTCACATAGCTCGTAAGTTTCTGAGGCCAGATTTGAACTTAGATCTTTCTGACTTCATTCGCAGAGATTCACCACACTACCTATCTTCCTGTTTTAGAGCAGAATAACACATGTCCACATGACAGGCTCATGAGTCCACAGATCCCAAGTTATATTGAAGATAGTTTAATCTCAAAAATGACCCTGTCCTAAAATGAGTGTTGGCTCCATATGAGGGTTGGATGCAGCAGGTACATCAATCCCTAGACCAATGAAAAGAAGTATAGAAATGGAATGAGACTGAACAGCCCAATGGACACACAAATCAACTCTTACTAATTAAAAGGATTTGAGTTCTATCTACAAAGATAAGAAATGTGGCTCTAATCACCCATCATCCTAAACAAGGTTTATTGATTGATTTGTGGCTAGACATAGGCTCCAACAAAGCAGTCCCCAGCCTAACTACACAGTATATTTCTCTTCGGAGGACATTGCCAGATATCTCTAAAGGGAAATAACAAGGCAGAAACTGGAGGGAATGAGAAGCATGTTACATGTCATATTTCCAAAGGAGGTGGGATAGAAACTAAGGAAATCTGGTTGCCAGGAAATAGAAATCTAAGCAATGTTTGAAACATGCAGTATTTTAAGGGTATGTTCACAGATGTTTAACAATTATCTCTCCAACAACAGTATTATTGTTTTCTCCATCACTTTCTAAGTCTAAAATAATAGTCAATAAAATGATTGATTAAGCCCTGATTCATAACACTCAACAATTCCCCACATGGAAATGCTCACACTGAAAATTTAACAATCAATTCTCAAGTGATTTGAGTTGCCACCAGCCCACCCCTGAGTAGGTACTCACCACATAGTAGGTAGACAGATACAGTTCAGGTTTGCAACCTTTCAAACCAATTCCCCAGTCAATGACATAGTTATTTCCTTCTATAGCATCAAGTGAGGAGTTTGTCATTTCATTTTCATTTTTCAGAGACAATACAAAAAGCTCCCCATAATTTGTAAAGTTTTTTTGGTAATTCATCTAGGAATTTAATATGAAACTCTCCTTTCCACTGTTATTTCTCCCAGGAAATCTATTTGCTAACTTCCAGGGAAAGGTTATTTACTATGAGAACCTCAGTGACTAATTTGACTTTTAAGAAATTAATAATCATTGTATGTTAGTGAATGAGCCAGACTCAAAGATTCATGCAAGTCTGTTGTTAAGGATCACTAATGTAAATGCAGGCTGATGGGTGGAGTTCAACTCATGGTTCTGCCAGATTAAAAGAAAAGAATGGAAAAATGAAATGGAAAGGTCTAAAGGAAAGCTGAAAAATATGTGCATGCATGAATTCAAATAAATTTTGCTAAAACTGCAGAGAGCGTAGGAAATTGCCTTTCTTGTATTACATATGAGACTGACCACAAAATAAAGGCTGTTACTTGGAGATTTTCCATTGCCAATGAGGGCAATGGATTTATATCACACATGAGGGATTCAGGGTAGATCAAAAGGAGAATTCCCTGTTCACAGATTGTTTAAACAGTGAAATAAGTTAGGGCATCTGACTGCCTCTTTCATTAAAAATGGGACTGATATGCCTTAGATATCACTTGAACTGAAAATAGATGAGATTAAATAACCCATCAAGGTCCCTTCCACATCTAATATATGTTATGTAAGATCTGTTTAATTCAGAAGGAACGTTCTACCCTCCAGATTGCAGAGATAGGCTCCCCTTTCTATCTCTTTCATTCTCCCCTCAAGTAGGAACTCTGCCTTCTGAGCTTAGAAAGTTTCAGGAACCAGAATAAACTATGCCTTCAAAACAGAAGCAATTCCAGCTATGGGTGGAGGAAGTATTTTCAGTGGTACTTCTTGGAGTATCTTTCTTCTATTGAAAGAGTTCTACAGTGAGAAAGAAAACCATTTGGCTACTCCAATCCTCACTACTCCAGCTCAATCTGACCTCAATTTTCCATCCTACCAGGCCAATCACAGCCCTTTCATGGAATATATGACTTAGCACTAATAGCACAATGGAGGCCAGGGAAGTGCATTTCCTCCCTCACATTTAGGGCACATAAATAAGGCCATCTGAGACATCTCATCTGCTTTATTCTTCCTAAGTTTGGCAGGGGGAAGAGGGGAGAATTGGGCCGTGTGATTTGGTAATGAATTTGGACATAATCAATCACAGCTTCTTTCTCAGAATTGGTTGTAATTAAGAGGTTTTTGAAGTTTGTGGTGGAGAAAAGGAAGGGGAGTGGGGAGTATTCAAGGATACATTATAGGATATGGGCACATGAATGGATACATTAATTATTCTCATCTGGGCAGGTTAGAAGAAATCTGTCTTCAGGTACTTCCTACACACGCATGCGCACACACACACACACACACACACACACACACACACACACATCTCCTTGGATAGTAAATGGAATGCATTGCCAAACATCTAGCAGTCTTCTGATTGAAACAGCTCAAAGTTAGAACATCTTAAACTGTTCATTAGCATAGGCAGTCTTACCAGATGGTTTAATGAGTTTTTATAGTCAAAAAAATATAATCACATCTTGACCAACTTTCTGGTAAATAGTTCTCCACTTTTAAGCACTCTGGTTTCTCCAGTTTGGTATAACTTGTCAAAGCTATACTTCAATAGCATAGCATTTGAGCCCTCAGGTTCCCCTTCCCATTATGATAAGGGATCACAGTAGGACTTTAGTTGAGGGTTCCATAGTTATCAATGTTAAAATACTTAATAAGTTCTTGAACTATTTTGTGTCCTGGACCCCCTTTACTAATGTGGTGGAACCTGTGAACCCCTTCTCAAAATAGTGTTTTTAAATTCTTAAAATAAAACATATGGGACTACAAAAGAAACCAATTATATTTCTATTCTATTGAAATGTAGTTATCAAAATTAAGGAGAGAATGAATGTTACAATGAAGGACTGAACATGAACTTTTGTTATGTCAATCACTTCTAAGTTACCCCCAGCCTTGGACATTCTATTCAAAGAATTTATCCCCCACCCAAGAGCAAGCAGAACACAATGGCTTCCCCACCAGCTGTTCCTTTATAGACATCTTCCACAGTTTGCCAGAAACATCTGTGCAGAAAATGTCTAGATGTACTTTTTAAAAAGCCCATAAGCAACTATGAGAACCAACCTATTATGAAACTCAGTCATATAAAAAAATCGCTTGATTTAGAGTTCTTTTAACAAGAAAGTTAATCCAATCTCATTATCAATAATGTCCTTCAAGAGATTGAACTTTTAAAATCAAGACTTTAGAAGAAGGGAGGAACCCTGGATCTCTTCAAACCAGTGGTTATTAATAATCACTTCTCTCACCACCATATCCAATCTATTGTGACGTTCAAATGATATAACATTTGTAAAGTACTTGGCATCATTCCTGGCCCATAGTAGATACTTAATAAATGTTTATTTCCTTCCTTGACCACTTTTTTTTTTATCAATAACAATGATGTCTGGATTTTTTTTTTCAACTGTTCAATATCCTCCCCTTTTTTTCAGGCATCTTGAGCTGTATTCCTTCAACCCCCTCAAAGCTCATTACCTACAGCATAAACCTCTTCAGGTTGTTCTGTATGTACTTGATTGAATTCAATTACTGATTACCATTTCATTTTCATAAGTTTCATTTCTCCTGCCTTACGTAGCAAGCAAATCAGGAGTTGCAGTAGCTCTCTATTACTGACAGGGTAGAGTTCATTATCATAATTTTCATAGATCTTCTGATCTCTTATTTATATTAAACTCCTATTTTCATCTTTAAATGTTATCACAGTGATCTAGCTTAATTGACTTTCTAGCCATAGAAATGAAAAATGCTTTAAAAACTAACTTTTATTAATGTCTATTCATCTGTTTCTAACCCTATAGCTGAGAGGAGCTCCAGTCACTGTCTCCAAGGGATCTGCTATTTGGAACCGAGCCCATCAAAGTATTCTGCCTACAGAGTCCCCATTGGCCAAAGATATCAGTAGGCATTCCACCCATGAAAACAGCTTCAAGATCAGGCCCAGAGTTTGTGACATGAGGCAATATTTCACTGCATTGGGCTAGAGATTCTCACAGTTGTTGGTTTAAAGACATGTTCCACAGTTTGCTAGAAACATTTGTGCAGAAAATGTCTAGATGTGCTTTTTAAAAAGCCCACAAGCAACTGTGGGAAATCAACTTATGATGAAACTCAGTCATATAAAACAGTCTTGATTTAGAATTCTTTTAAGAATTTAAAACTCAGAAAACCTTAGAACCATCCTTCCTCCCTCTGGCTTAGTTTTTGGGGTTTTTTTAATTGACACCTCTAATATATAGTTAATTTAATCTACCACCTGTATTTCCACTCTTGAATTTGGGTATGTAGTTGGGCTAAGAGCTTGCTAAAACTATACAGTTTTCTTTAAATGACATTTATATGATTTTTAAAGATTAATTCCATCAATCTCTGATTCAAAGAATGTTATACTCAAGTAGCACAGATATGGACATAGATGCATATTTGTACAAACACATGGAGAGAATATATGTGCATAAGGAGTTGTATCATTGGATAAGTTCAATCAAGACTTTAAATGACTTAAAGTCTAATTTGCAGTGAAGGATATCCTTAAATCTGGCAAATGCCCAGAACAGCAGGGAATTTTAAAAAAACAACAACCTATAAGCCACAGTCCCTTTTTACAAAGAGCTTGTATCAGTCAAAAGATGTGCTAGCACTAACCAGCAGGAGTTTGGGGAGAAGCCAAGCCAGCTGCTTCTTTCCTTTGCTGGGCTTTTAACTCTCTGGCTGACATTCTCAGCTCTTTTATTTTATTTTTACGGACAATCAACCTGTAAGAGAAGCTTTATGGAAGGTTGCTGCCTCTCATGGCCTCACAGAGATTCAGAGAAAGACTTTTAATACTAAACTTTTAATTGTCACTCCTTGGTCCCCAACCTAATCTGCTTCCTGGAAACTGTATGTCAGAGAGAGCAAACATAGAAAGGAAAGCTCCATTTTCTATTAGTAAAAACAAAAGCTTTTTTTTTTTATTTGAAATCAGGTGGTGATCTTTAAGAAAATTAGGTTTTGCTATTGTAAAGCTTCACCCCATTCCCTCATTATCGTGTACATGAAAGATTTGGAGTTAGGAAAAAACCTTGGAGATTATTTAAGTAAATCCTCTTCTTTTACAGAATTAGAAATTTGGAGGCCAGAGAAGTGAAGTGAATAGCTTACGTTCACAAAAACAATGGAGCAGAGATGACATCTGAACCGATATACTGAGAGTCCTTAGGTAGGAGACTCTTACTTCACCAGGAAATAAAACTGAGCTCTAAAGATTGTGTTCGTCCTAGTGTAAGGTCTGGCAAACAAACCCTCAAAATGCAATGGATTCAAGCAAGTTTGGGGCTGGGAAGAAATCAGAATAAGAGGCACTAGTTCTACTCTGCCCTCCAGTCTTCCTATATAAGGCCCCAGAGGGTGATTTCCATGGAGTGGTGAGGATATGATTAAGCAGAAAGGAATTTTCTCACTCTAACGAAAAAGAAAAGTGAATTAAAATGGTGTCAGCAGAACCCGGAGGAAAAACAGTTGAAATTTTACATTTGAAAAATACACAGAAGACAGCAAAAGAAAGTTCAGACAAGTAGGGCAGTGTTGATACTGCTGTGTAAATTATACATTATATATACTTATATGTTAAATACATTTTATATGTATGTATTTATATGTATGTCTATAACAAATTGTACAGAAGAGAAATTCTATTTTTAAACTTTTTTCTGTTCTTTCTTTGCATATAAAAATGTTCATATTTGTTGATTTTATCAATTCTCTTTGTCTCTTTGTCTCTGTCTGTCCCTGTCTTTGCCTCTCTCTCTCTCTCTTTCTCTCTCTCTCTCTCTCTCTCTCTCTCTCTCTCTCTCCCTCTCTTTCTCTCTGTCGTGTGTGTATGTGTGTGTGTATTCCCTTTCATGGGAAAAAGTACTCCTTTGTGCATGAAAAACTTCCCTTGCCATTCATTTTGCTGTGTTATTCAATTGACAGCTCTCATACCCCATTAGTATACTTCTGATGACAAGAGAAAGCAGGTAAGACCCCTTAGCATAATGAAAGGACTCTATGTGATAAACTTATGGGAAAACATGAACAAGGGTCACAGAGAACAGCCAATACAATAGATAATGTTAATTTATGGTTTTCTAAGTCAAAACATGGCCTGCAGGGACCTATTTCTATTTGAGTTTGACACAACTGCCCTAGAGTGTAGCTGCCCTAGGTTCATGAACCCCCAATAAGAAAACAACAGCAAAACATTCCCATCATAAGCCTGGAGTACATTTTATCACAAATCATGCAAAATCAGTGGGAAGAATGGTCATAGAAAGGTAACATGTATAAAGAGATACACATTCAATGAACATATATGACAAGGTTCATGCATAGTGAGGCACACATGTTGGGGACACATTGCTCAGGGCATGTGTTCAGGAACACATATAGTCAGGGCACACGTGGAGAAACAGCTTATGCCTCAGAGTCACCAATGTCTCCTAATGTTGTCATAATCCCTGCTCTCTGGTCTTGCAGTCTCTGCACTGCTTACTTGGTTCCTGCTCAGCTGGATAGAGACTCTAGAGCTGGTCTTCCAGATGCTGTGCAAATGAACCCTTCTGCTAGATGTTACTCATTGCATGCTTTGGCCAACTCTTCCATTAGATACAAACTGCTTGACTAGATGCATGTATAAGCTGAACTTCAAAACTCATTGGCATGAGACTCTCATTATTGGTAGAAATTGTTTATGTTCAGTGCCTGGCTGAGAGGCAAGACTTGCCGAAGGAGGTGCTTGGGAGAAGAGAGATCTTTTCTTCCTTCCATCTTTAAAGAAAAAAATTATGCAGCTCCAGATTCTCTTTAGCTCTCTGAAAGGAAAGAGAGACTCTGGAAGAGAAAAGGAAAGGAAAGGAAAGAAAAGAAAAAAGAAAAGAAGATAAAAGAAAAGGAAAGAAAAGAAAAGAAAAGAAAAAACATATAAAGGGGCTGACACTTTCATAATTTCTCTGACCCCAGGTTAATACGTAAGAGACTGCTGGGAATTTCCCAGAGTGAGTGAGATCTGAAACTTTCTCTCTTGATTAAATCAAGTCATCTCACTTCTTGCCAGAGAACTCATTCACTCCGTGTATTGTCTAGTATATATTAGCATCCATATACTTTCTCTGATTTCTATTTACTATAAGTTTAAATTAATTGGTATAAAATAATAAGTAAAATTAATAATAACTAAAATTTACAAAGCATTTACTTTGTGTGAAGCATTGTGCTAAACACGTTATAATTATTGTATCATTTTATCATCCCAACAACCCTGGTAAGTAGGTGCTTTTATGTACTATTTTCTATGGTGATTGTAGAATTGATATTTGGTAGGAGTCTTAGATTTATACCTTGGGGCATCCCTTCTTAATTAAAGTATAGCAATCACTAGCTCTTAAATTTAACCCATGGGCACATTGTGTTACTCAAAGAATAATGTGGAAAATACTTTTAAAAGTCAACAGATCAAGTGTTTTTGTGTCTGGGTATTGTAATATTTATTGAGACAATAGATCCACCACGATCCTCCCTCTTAGTCAGACCCACCAGATTTGTTCCTGGCCTCCTCAAGCTGATTAGAACATCACAGGCAATAGATATAAATTGATTAGAAAAGCCTTGCTGTTAGTCTCATTTCTATAGAATCTTATGTGTGAGAGAAGAGTAAAAAGTTATCAAAGCAGCCTTGGGGGTCCAAAAGGAATTAGGGAAATTGATCAGAAGAAACATCCCCTGATATTTTTATTCTCAAGATGGTGGCCCCAAAAATGTTTAGAGTCATTTTGTATATGACTATCCTATCCTAGATCTGTTCTGCTTGGGGAGGAAAGAAAAGGACGAGTTGAGCTGCAGGTCATTCGGATATTTTTTGCCTTTCTACACCAAATGGGACATTCATCCTTACCACTCTGTCAGATGCCTGAAATTCTCATGTCTTTGCAAAATATTTTTCTATTTAGTTGAATCAGGCGGCACAACTACAATGTGTCTTCTCTCTGTGACTGCCTTTCACAGTCTTTGCTTTCACGAGACTTAGATGAGGTTTGGGTGATTCATAGTGCTGAAACTTCTCCAGAGCACTTTTTCAATTGGAAAATTCTCCCAAAGTGAATGCATCATCAGCCTGATTGTCCATGCATAAAAGAACTACAAGCCAAACAAAGAGCACCATTTTTTAAAACCTACGCTTAAGCCAAGAAAAACAGTTCGATCACAAAATATTAAAAGACCTTATTTTTCAGTTTCCAGGAATCTTTCATGAAGAACACACTGGCTTTGTCTCACAGTGCCTTATTCTAAGGTCCCTAAACCATGAGGAAAAGCAATAGTTTATATGCAGTTTAAAGCAGTTTACAGTTTTACCACGGTCCATATCAACATAAATTAGCTGCCTGCTATGCTTACCTTTGGTAACAATAAGATTTCTTCTTACCCATTCTCCCTCAGTATGGAAGAGAAGACCTAAGTTCAGTGCCTTCTGGTTGTTTGACCTTGGGCTACTTCCTTAACAGGTCAGAACTACAGACAGCTTTCTAGGACTACATGGTACTACTGTCTGTCCTGTCTTAGAAGAACAACTTTACTAACGCAATGAAATCAGGTTCAATCTCTCTGCCTAATGGCATTCTATTTATGTTTTCTTGCAATAAAATTAAAAGCAAGCTTTTTTTTTAAGCAATTCTATAGGATTCTGTGATCTGGCTTGAAACCAGCTCACAACCAGGAAGGTCCATTAAATACTTGGTAACCAGAGGATGTGCTCACAGTTACTTTAGAAGGCCAGAAGTGTTACGCAGTGGCAAGCAAGAGTTCTGAAGACTGCTCCTGTCTTGATTCTCCCCACATCCCCCATCTGCGTCCCTCCTCCAACACACACCTTCCTGCCTGACCTTGTGGGAGTCACTCCTAGATTTTGTTGATTATGTAGTCTCTCTCTTCTTCACAAAGATCTTAAATAGAAGGGTAGGATGAGGTAAAAAATTCAAGCATGTATTTGAAAAAATAGAAAATTCTACATAACACATGCACCAAGCAAAAGCCAGAAGATACTTCCTGGCATCTTTCTGTCAAACTTTAGGTTCGTTGTCCAATTTATTTTTCTTCCTAGGACATCAGCCCTAGTAAACAGTGTAGAACCTTTTCTCATAAAATGTGGTAAATACTTACATAATGATTGTGAGTAATATTTAATGAGCCCCTATTTTTAACCTGTTCTCTGGGGATAAATGAAGCCCTAATTAACTCATAAAATATGGTATTTAGTAAAGTAGGATCTCCTTCCCACTCCCTCACCACAGAGGTTGGGGAGCAAGTCTGGGGAAAGGCTTTGTGTTCACTCAGCAGAGAGATACATTATATAGGGAAGCATTTCTCTCTCCTGAAAATGCGTCGGGAAACACCCTTGGGAACAGAGATGGAGCAAGGACACCATCGCTAAAGACTCCTTAAGAACATTGCCCAACTCTCAGTGCTAGGTGCATGAGATCACAGCATTTAGAGCTGGGAGACAACACGGAGCTTGTGTAGTGACAACCCCAGAATTTAACACATTAAGAAGCAAAGGCTTAGAAGGTCCGAAGCCTAAGTCTTCTCGTTCCAAATCTAAAGCTCTTCCCACCACATCATCCCAGTTGAGCCAAAGGGTCAGAGAAATAAGAGATATCACTGTTTTAGAATCATAGAAGTCAGGCAAGTTTCTCTTCCTTCCTCATCAAGGAGAAGTTACTACTGTCTTCCCTTAAGTAAGGGAAGACTGAGTTTCAGGAATTTGTTCTTTACATGTACTGATTTGCACTCTACTGATCCTTAATTATTCATGTGCCCTAGAAAAAATACATACAGCTTACTGATAGTGTGGTACAATGAACAGAACCCAGATGCCCCTGTGTGACTCTGGGCTAGTCACTTAACTTCCTTAAGCCTCAGTTTCTTTATCTGTAAAATGAATGGATTTGATTAGATGATTTTCAAGGTTCCTTCCAGTTCTAGAGCTATTATATTTCTGAGCACTGGTAGCCTCTGACTCAGTCCTTTGTAAATCACTTCTTTCTCACAAGAGTTTCAAAGCATAGTTCTCCATGTCATTTAATCATTCTTCCCACATTTTCTTTTGCCAAATTGTCCTGGGTTGTGGCAAGAAGCCTGGAAAGTTTTATCATTCCCCAACTCACAGAGTGAAATATTGAGACCCAAAGAGTTGAAGAGGTTCACCAAGTGACCAGTGTAAGTCAACAATGGAGATGGAATTAAGCCTAGAAGCATAAGTATCACAGTATTATCAGTCCTTAGGGTAGAGGGGCTACACTGGTTCTAGTGAGTTCTAGTCTAAAGCACTTCTAAGAGAATTAGTTTGTTAATATGTTGATGCTGGTCAGGAGGAGGTCTATTGGCTTGAGTCATCGTATAGCAGCCCAGGATTTATGGGAGGAAGGGAGGGTTGACTTTTGTTCAAGGCTTTTTGGCTTAAAGGGATATAGAACAACACAAAAGGATTCAGAAAGAGAAAAGAGGGCACAAATTAACTTTAAAAGACTAGAGTCCTGTATTTAGGTGCCCTAACATTCCTATTTCTGACCATTGGACACAGACAAATGGTTTACTCAAAAAAAATTCTGGATAGAGTAAGTTTCTCTACAGTGATTAGTCATTCAAGGACTGAGTACAATATTAGCCTAGAGGCAACTAGGTGGTGCAGTGGATAGAGCACCAGTGCAGGAGTCAGGATGACCTGAATTCAAATCTCACCTCAGACACTTGACACCCACTAGCTGTGTGACCTTGGGCAAGTCACTTAACCCCAATTGCCTCATCCTGGGTCATCTCCAGTCATCCTGATGAATATCTAGTCACTGGATTCAGATGCTCTGGAGAAGAAGTGAGGCTGGTGACCTGCACAGCCTTCCCTCACTCAAAACAAAGTCAAGAGCAAGTCATGTCATCATTTCTGTGATTTCATGGTCTTTTTCGGTAGCAAAGGACGAACACACACAATATTAGCCTATCTATGTAAAATTTTCCAGTACTAGCACCTCCAGTGAAGTAGATGTGTATTCTATCTCTTGATACAATTTTGGGTCTTCTGATTTACAAATTAGACAAGATTTGTCTCCTAGAAAATCCTGGACATTGAAACATATTCATCTGATTGATTTTCCTATTCCCTGGAAAACTGTGTTTGCTTGGGTCTTTGGGAGATAGGTTCATTTTAAAAAACTTTTTCCCCATAATCCTCCATTACACTACAGACATAGCCTTAGAGAATAGCGTGTGCTCCTACCTGAGAGAATCAGACCCGTTATAACATACATTGGATAGTTCCTTTATCCATAAAGAAAAAAAGTCAACTGATTATTGTTTCTCAAAGACTAAGAAAAAACAATTTCTAATTGACTCATGTCTAGGACTGAGATTAAAAATCTACAATACCAAAATTGGCACCAGGGTCATTGATACAATGCACCTTTATGTTCCCCTCCTTATGAAAGTCAATATGAATATATCCCCTACCCATGAAAGCTAACATGCCATCATGATGATGAACTATTATCACCTACCCTATAGAAGCTAGACAATATCACTGCTGCTCTGCTATTCCCTAGCCCCAAATTTGACTCTCAATCAGTATGCTAAAAAAGAAGAGGTGGAAATCTAGAGAGGAACCTTTGAAGTTTCATATAGGAAGAGATAAAATCTTAGCTGGAAGGAACCTAGAGGTCATATGATCAAACCCTAATCTAGTATATGAATTCTGTTGTCAACATCCCAACAAATGTTTGTCCAATGTTTTTCTTAGAATTTCCAAAAGGTAAAGCATCAAGATATCCCCTTCTATTTTTTTTTTAGCTCAAAATTTAAGAAAACTCTTTCTTGGAATGAATCAATCTCTTATGTCCAATAACTTACAATCACAGATTCTCACACGCCAACCCATACCTGAAGGAGGATGCATCTCTCCATCATTGCTAACAAGTCATCAGCCGGCCTCCACGGGAGGACCTCTAGAGATGAGCACCTCACAGCTCACTTAGAAAGTCCACGCCAATTTGGGGCAGCTCTAATTGTTAAGAAAAGTTAGTCAGGTGGTGCAATGGATAGGGTCCTGGATGTGGAGTCAGGAAGACTCATCTTCCTGAGTTCAAATCTAGCCTCAGACACTTGCTAGCTGTGTGAGACACCATCATTTGCCTAAGTTTTCTCATCTGTAAATGAGCTGGAGAAGGAAATGGCAAACCATTCCAGTATCTTTGACAAGAAAACCCCAGATGGGGTCATGAAGAGTCAGACATGACTGAAAATGACTGAACAACAAATGTTAGGAAATTTTTCCTCATATCAAGATAAAAATTATTTCTCTGTAAATTCCACCCACTGCTTTTAGTTTCTGCCACTAAGGCCAAGCAAAACAGGTCTAATCCCTCTTCTAAAAGACAACTCTTCAAACATTTGAAGATAATTTCCTCCCACAAGCTATCTCTCCTCCAGTCTAAACATCCCAGTACCTTTAGTTTATCCCCATATGACCTGGTTTTCAGTCCACTGACAATCCTGAGTTCTCCCCTCTGTATATGATACTGCTTCTTTGAGGTACGTGAGTGGCACAGTGGATACAGCACTGGACCTGGAATTAGGAAGACCTGAATTCAAATGTAGCCTCTGAGACTTACTAGCTATGCAATGATGGGCACAATATTGAAGTTCTGTTTGCCCCAGTTTCTTCAACTGCAAAATGGAGGTCATAACAGCATCTATCTCCCAAGGCTGTTATTTCAATGAGATGATATTTATAAGGTTCTTAGTATAATTCCTGGTATGTAATAGGAATTTAATAAATGCTTGTTTCCATCCCTTGCATATCATTGGGACTTCTAAAATGTCACTAGATCTAGACAGAGTGCTCCAGATGAACTCTGACCTGGGCAGACTAGAGCGGAGGGATGATCCCTCTCCCACTGGACACCAACCTTCTGTCAATGCAACTTGAGGTTTCATTCGTTCTTCCAACTGATCCTTCTCTCTCATGGCTCATATTGAGATATTTAAGCCCCCTCCTCAACCTCTCACCCTCCACCCCTGCACAAAACAAAAACCCCCAAAAAATAAAAAATAAAATTTTCTCTACTGTGAACTGTTAGCTAATTCTAAACTTGTAAGTAGTAGTAGAAGTAGAAACTATTGAGGATTTTACTTCTCTCATAGAACATTGTTACATAGGAATAGGAAACTTGGTGAACTGCAACTAACCAAGTTTAATTGGTGCATTTCTTTGCAAGATAAAGGAATAAATGACAAGCACTTTTTTCCCAGACAGAGCACCTCTTACAAGCTTCCCGGAGAAAGGTTGCCCTCACTCTGACTTGATTATCCAGTTTAGTGGATTATAAGCAGTTTCATTGTTCTAATTAAACTTCTACGGCTCATAAGGCATACACCTTATATTGAGAATGACAGACTATAAAGAGTAATTGTGGTTTTATTTAAACAATGCCATATTAGAGCAAAGCATCAGCAAAACCCTAACCCACACTGAAGCAGCCTTAGCAGTCTGAAACTCCTTTTACTATGTTCATACAATCAAGGAATCTTTTTTTTTTAATATCACAGCAAAATCGTCCAATTATCCCAGTTGAATCTGCAGAGAAGACAATTTATGGAGTTTTTATTAATAATAATAAAAATAAATTACATAAATTTTAAGGTTTGCAGAGCCCTTTCCTCACCAAAAAAAAAAAAAAGCTGTGACGTATTCTAAGTGCTGTTACCCCCATTTTCCAAATGAGGAAACTAAGACCCAGAATTGCTCAAAGTCACTGTGTAAGAATAATGAGTCATCAAAAAAGATGAGAAAAGCCATAATAATTGACATCTACATAGGGCTTCGAAGCTTTCAAAATGTTTTACATACATTATCTCATTTGATCCTATAGTAAGTGACCATTGCGAGATTCGAACCCAGGTCTCTACGGACTCTGCTCAGATTTGTTGTAGAGAACAAGGGAGTGAAGCTTCCATAAAGTACAAAGGGCAGGAGGCAATGTGGTGTAGAAAGAAAGACTACCAGATCTGGAGTTTGGAGAGCTGATTTTAAGTCCCAGTTCGGACATTTACATGCTATGAGACTCTGGAATAGATAAAGCTGTTAACCTCTTGGATCTTTGGCTAACTGTTCTAGAAAATGAGGATTACTGTACTTCGCTCCCAGGATGGTGAATAAAAACTTTTGTAAATCTTTAAGGTTTTTATTATGTAAACATAAGCTATGCATGCTCTCTTACATGCCATATCAATGGGAATTGCTAGTGTTAATAAGTGAAAAGGCTGTCACTTACTAAGGTAGGAGCCATCTGATCACAGATTCCCAAAATTTCAGACTTGGAAGGCATTTCAATTACCACTCTAACTCATACCTAACCATGAATTCCATCTTCAGTACATGTGGCAAGCATTTCATTACCTCATTTAATACAAAATTATGCGCAGATAGGCACTGTATAAATGATTTCAGTGATAATGATAAATTTACTATTTAAAGGGTGATATTAATTGAGAGTCATTTATTAGTTTGCTTATTACTAACACCATAAGTAACTTAGAAACTGAAATCAGCTTTTTATTTAGTTCTCTTTTCCCTCAATTAAATGGCACTAAGGAAAACCTGCTTTTCATGTCTCAAAAGAACTTATAGTTTCCTCAGTTATATAATGAAAGGGTTAAACTATATCATCTCTAGGCCTTTTTCAGTTATAAATACTTGATCCCATTGCTTTGTAGTTAACAGGTACTTAGGGCCTAAAAGGTCTAAAATTTACATGCTGAAGAAGATGTATTTCTCAACAAATCACATTTTCCCATTCAAAGGAAATAAATGAAAACAAAAAAAAATCTGTAAATTCATATATTCATAAAATAATCATCTACTATTCTTTGAATATTTACTCCATCCCATTAGTATATTTGGGGCTATAGGTGATAGAAAACAAATATATTATTTCCTGTCCACAGAGGAGCTTATAGTCTTGTAGGACATTATTACATAGGCATAGTAAATTTAAATATATAAAACAGATAAGTATAATTTCAATTTTCTATTTAATGGATTAATTGATTCACCAATGTGGCTGCCTTCTCCACTGAGTCACAGAGAACACTCTTGAAGGTCTTTTATCTTAGGTAACTGTTCTATGTCTTCCCATAGATCTTCCATATAAGTTCCACCAGACATAAGCAATGCCATCCTTTTATTCTTTTAATATCTCACAGAAACTTTTGTTTAATTCAGACTGAACCAACAAAAGACTTCTTGCCTCTCATTCTAGCTAAATTCAATTCATTTCAACTAACATTTGCCAAGTTCTTGCTAAGTGTAGGGTTATATTACACAAAGACAAAAACAAAACAGTGTCTGACTTCAAGGATCTTACATTCTCACTGAGGGTCCAGGGGATGAGCAGGGCTGAAGAGTGAGCATAATATGTATTCAGATAAAGAGGTAGTTTGAGGAGGAAGGTGAAATAACAATTGAAAAGATCAAAGAAAGATTCATAGAGGAGATAACCTTGAATTTAGTCTTAAAAGAAGATAAGGATTCTACGGAGATGAAGACAGAATGCATCCAAGATATAGGGGACTGATTGTGTAAACACACTGAGGCAGGAGACAGAAGATTGAGTTAAAGGATACAACATGGTATATATGAAGGAGGATAATATAAAATAAGCTCCAAAAGGCAGGTTGCACCTATATCGTGGAGCATCTTAAATGTCAAGTAAAAGAGTTTGTGTTTACCTTAAAAACAGGTCACTACTAAAGGTTTTTGAGCAAAGAAGTGATATGATCAGATAGTACCATAGGAAGACTGTTTGGGCAGCTCTGTGGAATCAGGATGGTAGAAGCAAGAAATTAGAACCAGGAGCTATTACAATCAGGCAGGCATGTGGTAATCAGAGTCTGAACTAGGGTAGTGGCCTTCTAAGTAGAGAGAAGGGAATGGATGTAAGACATGTTGAAGTAGAATCAATGGAGCTGGTAACTAAGAGGAGCTGGTGACTAGAAGGTGGAAGAGATGGAAAAAGTTTAGGATGACTCTAAGGTTATGAACCTGGATGACTGAGAAGACAGTGGTGTTCTCAACAGAAACTGGGAATTGAGGGTGGGAGAGGGGCAGAGAATTTAAGGGGAAAGTGGTAAGTTCTTTTTTGAATACATTGAGTTGCACTAAATTCATGAGAGATGCTGAGATCACTGAAGGAGAGAATATATAGAGATAAGAGGACCAAGAAAGAGCCTTGGGAAAACCAGTGCTAGAGGGTGCAAAGGAGACATGAGGCGGATGGATAATTAGAAAAGGAAAATGAGGAGCAGTAAGACAGACCTGAGAACCAGGAAAGAGGAGAAGCATGACAAAGATCTAAGTGGGGGCGTTTGTCAGCGTCAGGAGCTGAAGAAGGGAAAAGGAGAATTAGAACTAAGATAAGGTCATTGGACTTCATTAAGAGATAATTGGTCTTTTGCATCATGGCTAATATGGAAATATGTTTTGCATGACTGCACATGTATAATCTATATCAAAGTGCTTGCCTTCTTAAGGAGGGGGAAAGGGAAGGAGGGAGGGAATCTGGAACTCAAAAATTATTTTTTAAAATGAATGTTAAAATTGTTTTTAACATGTAATTGAGAAAAATAAAATTAAATACATTCTTTTTTTAAAAAAAGAGAGAGATGATTGCTCATCTTTGAAAAAGATTTCAGTAGTTTTTCAATAAAAACTTTCATAATGTTTCAGTAGAGTGATGGCAAGATCTTAAGCATTTATTAAACCCTCACTATGTCACAGTGCTTAAAACAGTGCCTGACAGATAGTATGAGCTCAAAAATGCCAACTGACTGATTGCCAGGCACCATACCAAGCAATGGGGATACAAATACAAGCAAAAAGAAAGATAGTCTCTGTCCTTAAGGATCTTTCATTCTGATGGAGGAAGAAAACACATAAGGAGAATCTAGAAAGAGGAGGGATGGTTGGAGAAGAAATACAAGAGGTGCCCTAGTAGGAGCAACTGCAGGGTCAAAGTCCATAAATGCAGAAACACAGCCAGGAGGAGAATGAAGTATGACTGTCTGTGCCCATCATCCCCAAAAGGAGTCCATGAAAAGAACTTACCAAAAGGAAAATGGTAGAGGGATATTTTTGAAGTTGCAGGTTGAGAAGATAGTTGAGTCAGGGTAACAAAGTCTACATCATTAGAAGCACTACCAGGAGGAGAATCTGGTGAGGTCTGAAGACAGAGAGAAAGGGTTGAAGAGTGGGTAGGTAATGAATGTTAGCAATGAATGTAAAAGAGTCCCTCTCAGAGTTTGATAGGAAAGTTTTGAGTAATAAGACAAGAGCCTGAGGAAGTATTCAGGTCAAGTGAAGTTTAAGAAGGGCATGGATGGGAGCCTGTTTTTCAAGCAGTGAGGAAAGAGGTACAGATGGAGAGGCTGAAGATGAGGACAGAAATGGTGAATGGAACAAGGTTCTAGACAAATTATGAGGGCATTGTCAATTGGGGAATGGCTAAACAAGATGCAGTACATGATTGTCATGAAATACTATTGCACAAGAAATGAGGGGAAGGCTAGTTTCAGAAAAATCTGGGAAGACATATGAACTGACACAAAGTGAAATGAGCTGAACCAGGAAAACACTGTACATAGTAACAGCAACAATTGTAAGAATGACCAACTCTGGAATAGGATATTCCAGAAGTCAAAGGAACTAGGACTAAAACCAAGACTCACCTACCCAGCAAACTGAGTATAATAATTCAGGGGAAAAATATGGTCTTTCAGTGAAATAGAGGACTTTCAAGCATTCTTGATGAAAAGAC